>PVIA01001862.1:0-123366 GCA_004024845.1 Tonatia bakeri
TCTGCATGAGCGCCTCCCCGCCGTGCGGCCAGGTGGGGGTGGGGGGGCCTGCTCACGAAGAGGCCGCTGCCCAGAGCCTGGCAGAGAGCCCTCCTCGGGGTGCTCTTCCGCACAAATAAATACCTAAGCACTGAAAGGGGGGCACACTAGAAACTTAAAAAAAAAAAAAAAAGAGACAACCAAAACAAGGGAACAATATCTATGTAAAGTTCACTCAATAAAAAATTATTACTTTCCTTGTAGTTTGTTCCTTAAAGATTTGATTTTATTGGGCACAACAGGAACTAAATTATTAATAAAATAAGCGTGTTTTTATTTTTATGTTTTCCTGTGGAGAATTTGTACAAAAAGTTTCCAAATCTCTATGGAGCTCTAGTGAGACTTAATGTAAAATGGATCTTTTAAGATGCAAGTAGAATGCCAGGTTCTACTTAAAAAAAAAAAAAAAAAAAAAAACATAAATGTCTCAAAGGAACAGAGTCATCTGCCATGTGCTTTTGGAGGTGCCCATGCTGGAAAAAACTTCTCAATAATGTGAAGATGCTGGTATGACTTTTCCTATTACACAACTTCTTGCACAACCACATGCGTTACATTTATAGACAGATTTACGATTTGAAAGGAAGAGTGCTGTCTTAATGAGATTCGTTTTTTACAGACTAGTCCAAACGAAGTTCTCGGTGTCCTCGCTCGGCAGACGTGCCGCCTCCACTGGGTGTGGGTTGGAAACCACCTCCGAGCAGGTCCAGCCGGGTCGCTTGTTCCATGCCATGCGCACTGCTTGGAACGCCACACTAACTTTGGGGTCACTACAGAACTGATACCTTGGTCTTCTGCTAGTGTTTTTCATTCATCTTCATCATCTTCGTCTTCCTCACCATCAGATAGGGATGCACAAGGCCGGATCTGCCGGTAGCGGTCAAGCCACTTTTCCACCATGTGTGTGACCAGGGGGTGGTTCCGCCGCCGAGAGCTCTTCTGCATGGCGACCAGCACACCGCCCTCTGTCACGCAGCAGTCCAGCCACTCCCTGAGCAGTTTCTCCTGCTGCTCCTCGTTACCCAGCTTTCGGAGGAATGAGATGGAAACGGTGAAATACAGCAGATCAGAAACTTCATAGGAAATATTTCTGGCATGAGCACGAACAAAAAAGCCCAAGCAAGCAACAAACTGTTTTGGTTTCAACCTGTCGTGAATTTGATAATGAAAACCCAGTTTCCTATGGTCAGATACAAAAAGACATCAATAGGGAAATTCACTCAAAAACCTCTAAGGAAAAACAAGCTAGTCATCATCTCTCTGATATAATGGCAGAAAACAAATGTCTCATGGGCTAATTCTGGCAAAGAAAAGGCTAAAAAAAGTCACAGCTTCAAACACACAATGAGGTGAGTTTACCTAGCAAATCACCTACAGGCTAAAGTTATAAGTTATGGTCTATGACTCTTTCTTAATGTCATTATAGTAAGTTTTATAATTACTAGCATATTGAATAAAAGAACATTAATTTTATAAGAATATGGGTTTTCTGAGATGCTCTTTCACACGTCCTCGCTGCCTTCTCCCCGGACCTGCACCCTGGCACCCCCACCCGCTCCCCAGCACTGGAAGCTGTGAAAGGCCATGGTGAGCCTCACACCACGGCCTCAGTCCTCCTCACCCAGTCTCCCCCGATTCTGCAGGAGTCACTGACTGCTCTTTCAGCTCTGGATTCAAGTGTCGCTTCCTCAGTGACACCATCTCTTACCACCTCATTTCATCGCGAACCCCTGTCCCCCTCACCCTCCCTGTCCTCTCACCCTGCTTTTTACTTTCTCAGCACTGCCCACCTCCTGAGGGGAGGGACTTTGTCCTCACCTCACCACTGTGTCCCCAGCCAGCACACCCTGCCCTGTGCCCTGCCCAGGTTTTCAGAAAGTAACCCTTCACCAGCACCTCCCAGAACTCAGCGTGTGCCCCAAGCTGGGCCCTAGTGCAGCGCTGCCGCCTCAAGCAGCTCACATGACAAATGCGTCTCACCTCCTGAGCAGAGAGAAAGTGCACATGGAGTAGCTTCCTTTCACTGTCCACCAGAGGCAGAAAAGTGATGGTGACGTCGTCATCGGTGTTCAGGTTAGCACCAGCACCTCGGTTGCCGTAGCCATCATTTTCCATGGCAACCAAAGCAGAGAAGTGGCCTCTTGTGTAACCCAGAGCAATTGGACTTTTCCAACAAAAACTCTGTTCCCACAACAAAGGCAAATACACACCTGGAAAGAGGGAAGAAAACCACAATCAGACTTTCAGGACATGGCTGCGAACTGCATTATGTTAATTCAAAAAAGATTTCAAATATACTCTTGATGAATGCTTACCTTGAAACCGAGTATACCCTAAAGTTTCTCCCCGGAAGCTTTTGTAATACTTGACTCCATACACTATAATTGGCCGTCTAAGAATATGTGCAAGTACAAAGATGTGTGTCTGTTCCAAACTGGCTCCGGGCTGCACAGAACAAAATAAAAGAAAGTAATTTCTCTTTAAAACACTACCACACACTGGCAAACATGTACAACACAGTGCAACCCTCCTTCGGTATACTGTTCCCATGCATTCAAAGAAACAGTAATAACAGTGTCAAGCTATGTAAGTGTTCAATCCCTCCAACATACAAGTCCAAGTTCAACAGAACTAAAAGAAACCTGCAGTCTGTGTGCAGGCATCTTCGATCTGATAAAATGCTGGTCTCGGGAACAAGGGACTCAGAGAGCAAAGGGACGGTTCATGAGACTGCCTTCCAGCTCCGAGACCTGTCCGCACCCTACCGCATGGCGCTTCGGGAGTCCGGCTGCCATTTGGACAGTTTTGCTGCTTAGTGAGAAGCGCAAGCTCTGCCTGCCCCGCAGGGAGGTCACAGTTAATTTAGCAAATGGCAGTAGCGACCAGACCCAGAGGGCTTCCCTAGGCAACCCCAGGGACTCAGGCCATGGGGCTTACTTTCATAAGGAGGCAGCACGCTGCCTTTAAGCATTCTTACCTGACTAGCAAGAGAGAGTATAAATGCCCAGTCTTCTTGCCACTGTTCTTCCCTCAAGGAAAAGTGTAAACCAAAGCTCTGAGAATACCACGATTCCCAATCTTTCCAACGTGTGTAAAACCTAAGAAAACAAGACAGTAAAAAAATACACCTATAAACAACACTTAATGTTCCAATATTTCTTTAATGGAGGCTTAAGCAATTCACTTCAAAGATTAATAATTTTATTATTTTCACCTGGCTTGCAATATATTTTTCAAATTAAAAATGCTTCCACTCTGCTAACGGCCATCTTTAACACATCCTCAGACTTAATTTGGCACACTGCCCACCAAATTTTCATCAAAACTTCAAACACTACTGATGAGAACAGTTAATTTCAATGGTCTACTCTTAGTCTACAAATTAAAAAAAACAACAACCCGCTCAAGACCACCTGTGATGCAGACACAACCAAAGACACGCGGTGTTCAGAGAATTAAGCAAAACCAGATATAATTATGCTCAAATTTGTGATTCACTGTCCTACAAAACAGTCCAGCCAAGACCTCTGAAGACAAGACAGCATTTAACCTGTAACATCCCATTTCACCCTCTTATAAAGAGTTAAAAATCCTGGTACTTTTATGTATTTGAACTTGAGCTAAAAAAAAAAAAGGGAAGGAACGACAGGAAAGAACCTGTCACCACCGTGGAGAAGCTGCAGCAGGAAGAGAAGTGGGACTCGGGAGCGCTGCACGTGTCTTCATGGTGAGTGAGTGGAGGGCTCCGCGGAGAGTCACTCACATAGGGTCAACTCTTGGCTGACCAGAAAAATACTGAATAGTTTTCTATTTCAGGTAATCAACACTTTTTTAACCATGACTCTATATTTTAAAAATTAAAATATAGTGTTATTTTAAAATATCTAAGAAACACGAAAGTATGCTGGAATGCACCAATGATGAAATGCATTGATTTTTATTCTCACCAGAGGACATTTTTTCACTGCTGGAGAGCAAGGGAGTCCAGAGACAGAGAGAAAGAGACAGACAGACAGCAACCAGCTGCCTGTTTGCATACACCTCAACCAGGGATCAAGCCCGTGACCCTTCAGTCTATGAGATGACACTCCAACCAACTGAGCCACAACACGTACCAGAAGTACCACAAAACACAGAAAATTGTCACGAACTGAAAGGTGTGCACTATCCAAATTCCTTGGTTAGAACCTAGAATCATTTTATAAATGAGATTGCTGAGTCTGCCAGAAATTAAATGATGGCATACTCAAAACTCCTCAAAGACGACTGCAGAACAAGGAAGTCCAAAACAGACACACTTTAAAAACGAGCATGTTAAAATAACCATGCCCACCACACACAGACCTAAACTCAGACTCCCTGGCTCATTAAGAACAGAAAACCAAACCAAATCCAGGAACACGTGACAAAGTGGTTTAACATTCAAAAATCAATTCCATGTTCATGGATTAGAAGACTCAATGCCATCAACCTGGTAACACTCTCCCAACTTAACTACAGGGTTAATGCAATCACTACGGAAATCCCAGAGGACTTTCTTGCAGAAATGAATATGGATCCTAAAATTTTTACAGGAATGCAAAGGACTCAGAATAGCAAAAAGAATCTTGAAAAACAAAGTACGAAGTTGGAAGACTTACATCCTGGATCTTTAAACTTACCACGAAGCTACAAATCATCAAGAGAGTCTGATGTTGGCTGAAGACAGACATACAGATCAACAGGGTAAAAAAGAGTTCAGAAACAAACCTTTATTTGTATGGTCAAATAATTTTCAGTACAAGTGCCAGGACAAATGAATGGGGAAAACGAGAGTCTTTTCAATAAATGGTACTGAGACAGATACCAACATGAAAAACTGATCCGAGTAGATCTTTATGTACTACCTCACACCTTAAATAAAAATCCACTCAAAATGGATCACACACCATAAATGTAAAAGCTAACACTATAACATTCCTAGATAAAAACACAGCAGTAATGCTTTAACATTTTGTTTTTAAAATTGAAAACTATGATTAACACGCCCAGGGCTGTCACAGGGCACGCTGCCAGCGCGCGGGACAGCTGGGCAGTGCATGCGAGCAGAGGCGGAGGCCCGGAAAGAACCGAAGGAGATGCCGGGACCGGGGCGGACGATGCCTCCGCCGCGCGTCTTGGGGGACTGGACGCCGTGGAGGGACGACTCCCTGCACGCGAGGACGTGACACCAGAAACTTCCAAAACTGGAAACAGGGAGAACACGGATGGAGAAAAGAACAGAGAATTTCACAGACCTATGGGACAACTACAGAAAGTATAACATGTAACGCGATGGAAATAACAGAAGGAAAAAAAAAGAAAGTAACAGAAGAAATTATCTGAGGAATTAATGACTGGGAATTTCCCCCAAATAATGTCAGAACATACCACAGACCCAAGGAGCTAAGAAAACACCAAGGAGGAAAAAATATCAGAAAAACTATACCCAGACATATCACATTCAAACCACAGGAAACAGAAGATGAAAAAAAGTCCCCGCAGACCTCCATCCCAAGCCCCAACGCAATCCGCACAGCGCCCGCCACCACGGCCCATCAGGGAGCCTTCCCGGGCCCCGAGGAGACCGGGCCAGCCGGGAGATGGAATGAAGCACGGTCCATGTTCGGAAGGAAAAACACCAACCTAGAATTCCATACCCTGGGAAAGTAACCTTCAAAAGTGAAGGAGAACCAAAGAGTTTCTTAGACAAACAAAAATTGAAAGAATATGCTGCCACAGACCTGCCTCAAAAGAAATGTAAAGTTCTTTAGAGATTATATGTCAGAAACTCTGATCTACATAAAGAGCAGCAAAGAAATAAGTGCAGGTAAAATAAACACCATCTATTCTGAAGGACATGTTCTTTTTTTAACTACTAAGTTATGCGTCCAATAAGGTTACCATTGAGGCTTGCCAACCGGGGAGCTATTTTTTTTTTTGTTCAGGTGTCCAAAAATATTTACTATACTGCATGCTCTGATCTATAATTTAGCTCTCAAGAAAGTAACACATTGCTCTTATTTTTAAATTTCAGAGAGTACTTTCATTCGGTAAGTACTTACTGCATACTTACTATTTGTCAGGCTATTGCCGGCCCTAGAGCTTCCACAACGAAAGACAACAAAACCTCCCAACAAAACCTCCCATGCAGGGCGCAGTCTAACGGCTCTGGGCAACCCCTAAGCACTGAGGGAAGAGTCTACAACTAGCAGTGCCCCGAGGGCACGGAAAGAGACGGAGCGAGACGGTCGCTTGGAGCCGCCACTACAGTGCCATGCAAGCATGCAATTAGGTGCGAGAGGGGAAAAGCACATTTTGATGGTAATGTAGGAAAAACCGTGAATAGCAGAAGGCACTGAAAAATGTGTACTAACTCCAACAATGGACAGTGCAGTGTAATTTATCCTCTTTCAGCCTCAGTGTTCTCACTTATAATATAATAAAATGACAACTATAGGCAAAACCAAGAAAACAGCCTAGGTCAAATGAATGCAAACCCAAACTCCTGAGTTGCAAACAAGCACCGTTTGCAGTGACGGCTCCTTTCACAGGTAAATTTACAGTTCGGGACCAGCGGTGCATGTGATGAGACGCTGTGTTATGAAATAAAGAAATGCAGTCTTAAAATCACCTGTGCCTCAGGGAGAGAGAGAACTTGCAGTATCATGTCAAATAATGTCTGATAGTTGAATAAAAATGAAATCATAATACTTTAAAGCACAAGCCAAGCCCTGGCCAGTGTGGCTCAGTGGTCTGGAGCGCAGTCCTGCGAACCAAAAGGCTGCAGATTTGATCCCCAGTCAGGGTGCACGTGAGACGCAAACAATCGGTATTTCTCTCTCACATCAATCTTTCTCTCCCTCTCTTAAAAAAACAAAAAAAATCAATAACTATGTCCTCAGTTGAGGATTTAAAGGAAAAAAAAAGACGATGACGACTCCTCAGTTTACCCAATATGTTATGTCATCAGTTTCTTGCTGAGACCCCGGTTATGTAACATGTCATATTTAGAGCTGATAGTTAGAATAAACCACAAAAAGACTTGATATAATGTTTAAAGACCTTATTGTCTCAGATGACTACTACTACTTAAATATTTCTACTTTAAGTAATTACCTGAATAAAGATGAAATAAAAGAACAAAAAGAGAAAAGCCTAATATTCAAGCTAAAACAATAATAATTACATGCAAATTTTTACCTGTTCTCTCCCCACACTCTCAACCTCTTCTCAGGACTACTGCTCTCACACTTAGCAGAACAGTACAGAACAGAGCTCAGCAAAAAGGTGTAAAAACCACTGAGATGGTCTCAGGGTCTCAATGTCCAAAAGCAAAGCTTTTCTTCCCTAGCACCCCCAGGAAACGCAACGATGGAAAGTGTCCCACCAGCACTGGGAATGGTCGCCGCTACTGTGCCCTGGACTTCAGCAGGCAGGGGGCGGCTCACCAGTGCGAACAGTCGTGCAGGCTGTCGTGCAGGGCTTTCCGAAGCACCGAGTCCTTGTCGTAAATGCCCCAGGTCGCCTGCAGCACTGAGTCAAGTAAGCAGTCCCCGGCAGTTCGGTTCCAAAGTGCATACAGCCGACTATCCAAGCGTGTCGCCAATTCCAAGGACCAGTTTATAATCGGAGATTCTTCTTCTAACTCTACATGAGGAATTTAAATAGCATGTTCATTTTCACACCTATGCAACTAAGAAAAATTCAGTGGAGAGAAGAATCTATTCTCTAGATGTCAATAGATTTCTGTGTAATTTACTAATACACACCTAAATATATTTGTCCATTGAAATATAAACCTTTTAAATAACTGAAACATCTTGTGGCTCTAGAATAAATGTACTCAACTTTTAAACACTTTACAATTTATATTCTAAAAAATGTTTAATATGGAAATATTCTCATTCTGGAATAGGAAGTGGAAAACCAGTTTAAAAACTTTTATACCTTTATCTGCTCACTCTATCAGTTAAGAGCTGTGAATGTGCATTTTTCCCCATTTTTATTAAAATACAATTAACATAATGACCATGTTTAACAGCACAATACATTGTTCTTAAGGGCTTTACATTTTTAATTGGAAGTAAAAATAAAACAAGTTGACCATACACTAAACTACTCCAAACCAAACTGAACTACTACAAAACAAAGCAAGAAGTTTATTGAATTGATGAAAGGTAAATTATACTCATTGATTCCAAGCCTACCTTTCTGAACATCTCTGTCAAGTACCTCATCAAATAATTTCTCTTGGACTGTGGGAGGCAAGTCTTCGATATCTACGGAGAGAAAGAGTCTTAAGAGACCCCACGCCTCACATCAATCACCGTGACGCACATTTTAAACAGCTGACAATTTTATGTCATTACACTTCAGTAAAGAGGAACTAAAGGACAAAAAAATAAGGTTATCTAACATTCAAGCTAAAACAATAATAATCACATGCAAATTCTCATCTGTTCTCTCCCCACACTCTCAACCTCCGCTTCACCCTATTACTTCAGACTTTAAATCTTGCACAAGGTCATGAACCATTAACTGTGGCACACAGACCTCTGTCCTCTTCCTCAAATTCTCCGTGCTCTATTCAGTTTACTGTTTGGGTAAAAACCATTATCCTTTAAAACGTGTTTTTTTAAATACTGCAAGCTATTTTCAAGGTAAAATAAAAATCTAATCATCACTTAGGGTAAAACTTAAATACAAGGATGGGCAAAAGTACATCAAATTACCTGCCATGATAAACATTTGACCAGAACAGAAGGAAGAACTCAAAAAACTGAGGAGAGGCTTAGGAACCTACACAACAACTTTAAACGTTCCAACATTCGAATCACAGGGGTACCAGAAGGAGAAGAGGAAGAGCAAGAAATTGAAAACTTATTTGAAAACATAATTAAGGAGAACTCCCCCAATCTGGCAAAGGAAATAGATTTCCAGGAAGTCCAGGAAACTCAGAGAGTCCCAAAGAACTTGGACCCAAGGAAGCACACACCAAGGTACATTGTAACTACATTACCCAAGATGAAAGGAGAGAACCTTAAAAGCAGCAAGAGAAAAGGGGACAGTTACCTACAAAGGAGTTCCCATAAGACTATCAGCTGATTTCTCAGAAGAAACCTTGCAGGCAAGAAGGGGCTGGAAAGAAGTATTCAAGGTCATGAAAGGCAGGGACCTACATCCAAGCTTACTCTATCCAGCACAGCTATCCTTTAGAATGGGAAAGGCAGATAAAGTGCTTCCCAGGTAAGGTCAAGTTAAAGGAGTTCATTATCACCAAGCTCTTATTATACAAAATGTTAAAGGTATTTATCTAAGAAAAAGATGATGATCAAAAATATGAACAGTAAAATGACAACAAACGACTATCAACAAATGAACTTAAAAAACAAAAACAAAGCAAACAACTAGAACAGGAACAGAATCACAGAAATGGAGATCACATGGAGCGTTATCAGCGGGGTGGGGGTGGGGGGAAAGGTACAAAAGAACAAGTAGCATAAATGGTAGGAAGAAAATAGATGGGGGGAGGTTAAGAACAGTAGTATAGGAAATGAAGAAGCCAAAGAACTTATATGTACAACCCGTGGACATGAACTCAGGAGGGAGAATGCTGGTGGGAGGGAGGTGCAGGGCAGAGGGGAATAAAGGGGAGAAAAAAATGGGACTTTAATAACATAACCAATAAAATATATTTAGAAAAAAGAAAATGGTTGCTGAATTTGAACTTAAAATTACCAGCCTAAAGGATAAATCATAAGAATATAAAATAATAACAATAAGAAAACAAATAATACAAATAAATAACACAATAACTAACTAGGAAATAATACAAGAAAAAACTCTGTTCCTCATACTCACAACTAGAAACCTACTTTCTGCCCATCCCTGTCCTGTATATAGAGAATGGGTTTCAAGTGAAATCTGTCTGATTTTAAAAAGCTTAGTTATTATCTCTTACCATTTGTGAATGCTCCAGTTCACGTCTGAACATAAAAGCTCAAAACACTCAGAACCAAGACAGAAGATTTATTCTAGAAACTGTGGAGTTTGGTGCATTTATTCAAAGCCAACTAATAAAAACCAACTAAGACATTTCCCAATTACCAATGGGTAGAAAAATGAAAAGTTGCTCCATAAATATAATAGAAATCCATGTAATGAGTAAAGAAAGTAATGATATTTTCAAAAGAATGCCCGTTATCTTTGATTCAAACAACTTCATACCCATTGAAAGCCTACATTCTAATACTGTCCCCCATATGCCAGATAACCAACAGCTTTCTAATTTCAAAATAATAAGCATGTAAAGAAAAGAAGTAGACTGAGAGTATTTTTTTTAAAAAGCCAAAGGGAAGAATAAATGGCTCAGGCAGATTTTTTTAAACATCTGAGGCCCACAAAGAAGTCAGCCATCAGGGGCCATCTCCCCCCTAGGCCTGCCAAGAATAACAGCTCGTGTGCGGTCACTTCCGCTATAAACAGAATGGCCAAGAGACTGAAGATGCACATGTAACACCTGAGTTATCTGCTTTCTAACTAAAACATTTTCACTAGACACAAAAAGATAACTAGGTAGAAATTTCTTCTCACACTGAAATTGGGAAGTTACCTGCCGGCAATGTAAATGTGACCAGGTCAGTGAGGAAATAGCAGGCGAAGTCCCCCTTCCTCTGATGGAGAGAGGCCGCGATCTCGCGTCGGATCTGCTCTGTCAGCTCCGGACACACCATGGCTGGGATGCACTTGGCTGCTTGCTGAGACACCTGGAACACAAAAGAAAAGGCCCTTTGCATCTCACTTATCGGCAGACGCAGAACACAGCAGTATTTAAAAGAAATTACCAACACTTCCCAGTAACTCAAGGTGGTGAATTCTAAAATATATTAGGTGTTGGGTATTATTTCCTTACCAGTGGACATATATATCAGTACAACGTCCCAGGAAAACAGCCGGTTTACCCTGACTCAGTGATTCTATTTAAGAATTTATTCCCATCACGCACGTGAAAACGTAGGTAAAATGGTGGTGCTCCCGAAGGCTCACCACAGGAGACAGAGGGAGACCAATAAACCACCTAAATACTAAATAAGACTAACCATCTTGCCCTCTATTCCCCGCCAAAAAAATTCTTAAAAGCAGGGAATCCCAGCTTATGGTAAAAAACAAACACACGCTACTCCCCTGCTGCTTCGTTAAGAATATTTCAAGTATCCCACATGGAATAAAGGAAACATGGTATTTTTAAAGGGGTAGTTCCTGCTGACCTCAACTCCCTTCCCGTTTTTTACAGCTCTGATTTTTCATGCAGCACCTGGCCTGCCCAGCGCAGACAGGCGATGACCCCTCCAAGCCCAGCCCCTGAGGAATGAAGTCTGAGCGCTGGTGGTGCAGTGACTACGGGAAGAACCTCCAGGCAAGGGGACAGCTAGAATTTTCCTCTCCTTTCTAAATGACGAGCAGCAACAAATGTGCAAAGATACTACATTTAAGTTGTATTCCTTCTGCTGAACTCGAGACACCTGTGTGCGGAGAATTCTGAAATCGAAGGTGAGAGTATCTGCTGGAGAGGAAATGAGTCTGTGCGACCCCTGAGTGAGCCAAACAGCTCTGTTCTCGGCTGTCACTGCAGACTGCAGCCACTGCCCGGACAGCCTTCCAGGAGGGAGGCTTCCAGTCACAGATGCACTTTTGGAGATCTTCCAATAAGCTGCTCAAAGAGTGAGTTTTACAGACAATGTCATCTATGTAACAGACATGGGACTTGACTGTAACTGCTGTTAAGTGAACAGTAAGAAACCCTGCACACCCAACAGAGTCATCAGACATACCTCTCTCAACCCTCCCACATGAAAACCCAGTTCCACTGAACATTACCGGCCAGGATGCCAGTCACAATGAGAGTCTCACTACATCTTAAGACTACGAACCCAATCTTTAAGACACTCAGATGACAGAAAACCAAATATTCTGTATTTTCACATATAATTGCCTGTTTTCACACCAGTGTTGAAATGGGTCCCAAAAGTAAATTCAAAATCAGCTATTCCAGTCTGCTAACCCTCAGCCCCTTTCCAAAAACCTGGCAAAATTTTTCAAAAACAACTTGCACTGAAACCTGAATACTGCAAACACTCCAAGAGAAACCTCAGAGCTGGTGAATGGCCTCCCAGCCTTCCTCCTACCACTGCCCTCCCTGGGCAGGGCGTGGCCCTGGGTCCGCCTCTCATCTTCTGGCCTTTTCAAACTCACAACCTTTAACCGCCTCTTGGGCCAGGAGTTCTTAACTTAGGGCCTGTGAAATTGAGAACGGGCTGTGAATTTGAACAGTGATTTTAATTAAATCTAAATCCTCCATTTTTACTAACCTCTTGCCTATATTTCGTATCTTATATATCACAAATTAAAATTTTGGTAACTACGGGGTCCAGTACAAATAACGCCCCCTTTTTATATGCTGGTAATCTATACCAAATCTTTTATTACAAAATCATAAGCATGTAATTCTGTAACATAACAACATCACACTTAAGCACACCATATGGCATTTTAGGTGAAATGTTCAAATTGCTGTCCATCTTGTGCGAGACACTTGCGTACACTACCGACGACGCTCAATGGCGTTACTTCTGCGGACCCTGTATGTTTCAATATACCATTGACCTTTGAACAACACGGGTCCACTTCTACACAGATTTTTTTTTTTTAAGATTTTACTGATTTATTTTTAGAGAGACGGAGCAAAGAGCAAGAAAGGGAGAGAAACATCAATGTGTGGTTGCCTCTTGTGTGTCCCCCCTACTGTGGACTTGGCCCGCCACCCAAGCACTGGGAATCGAACCAGGACCCTCTGGTTCATGGGCCCATGCTCAATCCACTGAGCTGCACCAGCCAGGGCAGATTCTCTCCAATAAGCACTGTAAATGCCTTCATTCTCTTTTCTTTATGATGTTCTTAACAACATTTTCTTTCCTCCAGCTCACTCTATAAGAATACACAATATACTACACATCACACATGAAACGTGCTAATCGACTGTTACGTTATCGGTGAGCAGTTAAGCTTCAGAGGCGTCAAAGTTTTACTCAGACTTTCAACTGCACGGAGGGTCGGTGTTAACACCCCTAGCCCCCACCTTGTTCAAGGATCCGCTATAACTGATCTCCTTTGCAATCCTATTTATTTTTATTGTATTCATTTAAAAATACTTTGAAAGGAGTCCACAGGTTCCACCAGACTACCAACCCACAAGGTACCTGAAGCCCTGACGTGGACGCACACCCCGAAACCCGCCGTTCCCTGCTCTCGCCCCACAGTGCCAGGCTCTGCGCGCTCTGCAGACACATCGTTTCAGCCAGGCTCAGGGTCTCTCCTTCTGGTCTCCCGACTGGCCCCTGCTGGTCTGTCCTTGTAGGGCCTCCCTCACCAAGACGGAACTCCATCACTCACTCTGTTCCTTACCTGGACAGTCCCCCTTCCCGCTCTCCCAGGTCGTACCAGGGTCAGTCTACGCATCCCACAGAACAGGGCAACAGCTGTGTCCTGAACTTCGATTCATACTGACTGCCATTTGCATCTGGGTCATCTCCCACACCCTTCCCTCCCTCCTCTTAGGTCACCTGCTCTTGGTGAAACAAGATGCCACTTCAAAAGCAGCCCTATGGAGGGATCCAGATAACATGAATGGGAAGCCTCCTGCCACCGCCCAGAACCTGATCCTCCACCCCAGTCAAGCCTTTGGACAGCTGCAGCCAGGACCACCAGTCTGACCACCACCTTCTGAGACCTTCAGCCACTCAGCTACACTGCTCCCAGATTCCTTAACCTCGGAAACTGGGAACAGGTGTGTGTTTCATCAGATGCTGAGTTTTCAGGTGATCTGTTGAACAGCAATAAATAACTAACTAGGACTGTTATCTTCCCACGGTTGTTCCCCAGCTTGCTCTTAGGAGGTGGCTGACTTACGCCAGCCCCCCCAAACCTTTCACAGTCCCCTACCCACCTGAGGGGAACCTGGGATTCCCTCAACACTTGCGCCCTGGTCACGGCTGCCTCCTGTAACCTGTTTCTCGCCATGTGCCGGCCCTTCCAATACACGACACGACTGGGCAGCACCACACCCACTGTAGCCAGGATTCACACACTGCGGACACTCACTACCTGCCACTGCCCCACCCATCCCGGCACTGGGCCCCTCTGACCGCACGGCTGTCTCTCAGGCAGTGTCCTCCTCCCTTAGGCTCGGTGAACCCGCCCCCAACTCTCCTTCCTGCGCATCTCTCAGGTGCCCTGGCTTCCCAGGAATCTCGCCAACCCGAGCACAGCAACTAGCCCATCGGTCACGCTTTCATCTCACCTTCCAATCCCCTCTTCCCGAGACGCTCTGTGCACACTGCTCCCGAATGCTGGCACATTCAAGTGAGTAAGTGTGCACGGGCCCACACAGATGCACACTGGCATCTGAATCCACAACTGAGCTGACTGCAATTTTACCCTATTGCTATTTTTTTTTAATCACCTGGATATTTTAGCTGCATCCTGAATTCTGTTGCAACCTCTATCATTTTTAACATCTACCTAGTTATCTAAACCAGAACCCTCAGAATAAACTTCAATCCCTATCTTATCACCCCCCAACCACTCAACCCACCAAGCCTGACTATGGGACACAGGCAACTACTCCCAACCAGCCTGCTTCTCTCCCATGCCCCTGTTGGCCCTGCTCAGTCAGGGCCCTAGTCAGCCTCGCCACACCAGCTCTCCTAACCAGCCTGCCCGTCTCTGATCCACAGCAGCCCAAAATGGTCTCATTTGGTCACTTCCCTGTTCCTCTGCCGGACACTTTTTAAAGGCTTTTTACTGCCTTCAGAATAATCTTCTAAATCCTTGGCCTAGAAGATCCCTCACACCCACCCCCTGCTTCTCTCTCCCGCTTCCCCTGACAGTTCTCAATCGCCATCACCGCCATGCTGAGCTGCCTGCAAGTTCTTGAATTCACCACAAGCACCACCACCCTCGGCTTCCTCAACTCCCCCTCCTTCACCCACTTTATGGGACTGACTCCTACTCCTCCTTCAGACTGTTAACTAAAAGGCTGCCTACCTGTTCCAGGTAAGAAGGTAAGGTATCTCAAAACTCATTCTCAAGTAATGCCCCAGCACCTGGCCCTTGCGCCCAAGAGAGCACATGCTGCGCCAGTCACCTGTTTATCACTCTCCTTCTCCGGCAGCCAGTGGGGAGGAGCCGACGTCTTCCCAGTCACACCCCTTCCAGCACAGCGCCCAGCGCACAGTGGGCGCTCAGTAAATGTTAGTGAAATGGATAACAGATACATTGTAGCAAAATGTCCTACTTGAAGAGCATATACCCTTAAAAATTATATACTGTTTAAGTCTCTTAGGTTTAACATAATTCTTTCAAGAGGAAGAAAGAATCTGAAACATTTAAGAACTGTTTGGAGAAACACTGTAACATCAAAAATAAAAACAAAAGAAAACATTTCAGTCATGTAAAAGAACGCAAACCCCAAAGCCACACTCACCTCCGTGAGCAGTATTGCCAGCATGTCCTGCCTCTGGAAGCGGATGGCCAGGTGCACCAGAGTGTAGCCAACATCAAAAGCCGAAGGGCGGTTCAACAAGCGCACTTCATCTGCAGTGAGCTGACGGGCAATGTCCCCTCCTGACGACTTGTACGCTTCTATAGCAGCTAGATCGCCTTCTACAACCCCTAAAACGAGCATCAAGACAGAGAGGTTAATTCTGTTTTTCTTCAGAAAGCATAAACCTGTAGCATTCACTCTAAACTCCAAATGTTTCTCTGTGCTTCCTGGATCCTGGGGCATCATCAGTCAACTGTGCTACAGAATGTAAAAAAAATTAGTGCATCCCGCCCTGGAATTTCTTTCCAGAACGAGCCCGCCTGGTAAGGCACAGGCACTTACCTTCGCCTCAACATGGGCTCCAGGCTCTTGCCGGGTCAGGGGCACTCTACTAGAATACTCATCGGCTCAGAGACTGGCAGTCGAGTACGAGAAACTAGACTTCGCAGAAGACACTAAACTCCTGTTCTGGCCCTGACTCCGCGGAAACCAAGGAGACGGGGCGTGCTTCCCATGGTCCTGGGCACTTCCGCCCTGTGCACTGCATTCTTAAAGCCTCATCAAAACAGAAGCAGAGCCTTCCACACCGTGGCAGCTTTGAAACAATTTAAAGGAAATTAAAGCCATGTTCAATGTTAAGTGAAAGTTAGCAATATGAATCTCTCATAGACAAGTCTTTTTCATACCCGTTAAGAATTATTAATGTAGTAAAACCTGAACCAGATGACTCTGAATATAAAGATGCTAAAACAAAGCACTACAAAGCAGCTGGGGTTGGAGAGATAAAACAAGTACCACTTTTTCCAAATCCGTAAGAAACTTCCCATTCCCACTGAACTACGTTATTAATCTCAGCACAGACTGCTGTTAGGGAACACAGTGGTTCTACCTTCTGAACAGCAGAGCACATCTGCAGACAACAAACACACGGCCTTGCCCGAACAACTGAAGGTGCTGGTGAGCAAAAAATGGACCACAAACAGCGGTCAAAAGCAAATAATTTTAAGTGTTTCCTAAGTTGCATCAGTAAAAATCTATTTGCTAGGTAAAATACTAACAGTAACTAAAAATAATTGTGTATTTTTTAAGTGTGTTTAATCGCTATCTTTAATTAGGAATTAGATAACTACGGTCTAGCTATTCCTTGGAGTATGAAATTGGTACAATGAAACAATTTCCCTCAGTTATTAAAAATAACAAAGTTTTAAAATGATCATTCAATTCCCACAACACTGAATGCCCATGACATGCAAAGCAACAATATGAGAAACACAAAGACAGTAAAAATGTGATTCTTAACTCATAAAAGCCCTTTTTTCATCACATTTGTGAGAGATAAAAGGCCAGCATTTTCAACCTCTGGGTCAAAACTTCTTTCTGGAAATCTGGATTCTGTCCCAGCCACATACATTTTTCAAGTTAAGAATGCATGATGAGAACACCTCCTTTCAGGCATTTTTATTTTCACAGCAGTGTAGATTAAAAAATTCCTCAACAGAAACACCTAAGGACAGCTAGAACCTCCATCTCCAGTACAGAAAGGGTTGTCAACACACCCTTATGAGGCAGAGTGTCCTGGAGAAGTCATCGGGGCTAAACTGTAATTTGGGTGGTGTGAGACACGGGTGATGAATCTTCTCAAAAGGGTAAGCCTTAAGAATAGACCCGGAAAGTGCTACTTGACATAACAAAAAAAAATCTATGGTTAAGGAGTCAAGTACAGAAGAACTCTAGCCCTGGCTGGTGTGGTTCAGTGGACTGTGTCCCTATCTGTGAACCAAAAGGTCGCTGGTTCGATGCCCAGTCAGGGTACATACCTGGGTTGTGGGCCAGGTCCCTGTTTGGGGACATGTGAGAGGCAACCGATCCAATGTATCTCTCCCACACTGTGTCTACCTCTCGCACGTGGATGTTTCTCTTTCTCCCCTCCCTTACCCTCCCTCCAAACACTAACTAAATAAAATGTTTAAAAAAGAAAAACAAAACTCTAGCCAAGGGGGTTAGGCAATGTCCTGCAAAGCAAAAGGTCGCAGGTTCGATTCCTAGTCAGGGCACAGGCCTGGGTGGAGAGTTTGGTCCCCAATCGGGGCACATACACAAGGCAACCAATCGATGTTTCTCTCTCACATTAATGTTTCTCTCCCTTTCTTCCTCCCTCCTTTCCCTACTCTCTAAAGTAAATCTTTTAGTGAACAGACGAGAAGCAGTGAACTCATGCATTTGCTTTAGAAGTGAGTGCGCCCCACTCCAGGGCCTTCTGTGCACACAGCGTCCCTCAGGAAGACGGCCACGGTTCACATCGCTCGGTCAGAGCTCTCTTCCCAGGTGCACGCAGTGTCACCGCACCTGTCTTTCAGTTTTTAGTGTCAACGTAAAGTACAAGTGCTACATATATATACATATAGTATTTATACTGTATATGTAGCATCTATACTATATAGTATTTATGCTATCTATATAGTATATATATACACACACACAAAATAATATACAATTAGTCACAGCATGAAATTCTCCAAACTTCCCAAAACATGAAAAACACAAATTTAAAAGAAAAGCACTTTATTATCTAATGTTTGGGGAATATATATAATTCCATTCTTTTAATTAACCACAATTCTATGCTCATAGTTCAGTTACTGTGAGTTTTCAGCGACAAAGATAAGTAAGTTTATCACAAATAAAATATCATGGAAGTATCACTGAACTATCCACATTTTTTTTTAAGATTTTATTTATTTTTAGAAAGAGGGTAAGGGAGGGAGAAAGGGAAAGAAGCATCCATGTGTGGTTGCCTCTCAAGCACCCCCTCCTGGGGACCTGGTCCACAACCCAGGCACATGCCCTGACTGGGAATTGAACCAGTGACCCCTTGGTTCACAGGCCAGCACTCAATCTACTGAGCCACAGCAGCCAGGGCTAACCTGTCCACATTTGTGATATAATATCATTACACCTTGTTCAAGCAGAGCTGCTGACTAAAGTGTAGACAGTGTCTTGACAGAGAAGTTTCACTGTATACGTGGTGTTGAAAAGGATAGAGCCCACAGTCTAATAATTTAAAGTTTTAGCTACCACATGTCTTCTACTGGGGGGCAGGGAGAAGTATCAGATTACATGCAAAATAACTTACAAAATGTCTGAGCTATTCATATAACATTGCATTTCTACCAGTTTTTAACATTAGGGAACAGAAAATCGAAGAATTGGCAGGTGGCAAGAAACAGAAAATAAATGTCAATGGTAAAATCTCTCTCAATATGAGACCAGGAAAAACCAGAGAAGGTCCAGCAGGAGAAAGAGAGATGATGTACACATGCTTTCTAGGTTTCTGACAACTCACAATGCCCCTGGAGTAACTAAAGCATCGTTCTCTTAAAAATGATTTTGCACTGTCCATCCCTTCCTCATTCATGCTATGAAGGCAAATAAAAGGACAACTAAAGGCACTCTGGAAGATTATGTTATAAAACTAACCTGTAGTATCTTCACACATTCCAAAGTGATCAAATGAAATCCTCCACAACTCACTAGGGAGTGGTGCATAATTACAGATAAGAAAGGTTTTAGTATACTTTTAAAAACATGAAGACCTGAATCTAAATGATAGATACTGTATTATATATTACAAGCCATAAACTTATAAAGTCATATTGTTGTCTAACCTCGACCAGGAGAATTTTACAGGGTGGGCCAAAAAAGTAGGTTTATGGTTGTGAGTACGCAAAACAGTTTACTTTTGTATTATTTTTTTTAACTATTGTATTTTCCATACGAACAACTGCAAACCTACTTTTGCCAACTCCTGCATTCTGAAGCCACAAGTCACAACTTACTAGGGATGTCTCACTGGGGACTTCACAGCTACTATGGAACTCCGTTGGTTAGAATATGGAGCTGGCTTATAGATGTTTAGAAAAAAGACTTATTTTTTTCCCCCATGTATGGCACAGTTTTCAAAGTTTTGCCTTATTTTCTTTTATGACATAAAATCATAATGGTAACTAACTTTGAAAAGAATGCCAAATGGTTAAAAAAAAAGCCAGGACTTACCTGAGCCCACATGGGCCAGCTCAACACTACCCTGGAGTTCTATGGTAGCTGTGACATCACAGCATGCTTTATGCTGTGGGGTCAGGGTGGACTTGGAGTCAGCTTGCACAATTTCAGGAGCCCTTAAAGAGAAAAGTTAGTTTTAAGTGGTAATGTTCAGAATGCCCTTTACCATGGTCAGCAGAAAGAATGTACGCTCTCTAGGTAAGTTTCTTCCTCTACTTAGAGTTTAACTCATTTAACTGGTTTTGCAAATTAAAAAGGAAACTACACCACCCTGCAACACCTGTCCTTTATACTCCTAGCCATTTGGCTACTGTTCAATCACAAACTGGGTTTACACATTCACAGCCATCTCTTCCAATACTTAAACATGAGCTGCTTTTTAAATAATATGACCAACATTTTTAAGTGTATCTTCAAGTAGGCACAACTCCATAGCAATCACAAAAATAGTCTGAGTAGACAAAACAAATCACCTCTAGATTTATTTTTTGTACAATAAGCAACATCAACAAGTTAAAATCTACCACTTCTATTCCTAGGACAGGGCTACAGAACAATAACCTTTTCAAAAAACCAGGAGATGAAAATCACAATTGGAAAGAAATCCTTAAATTAACGTAATCTGTACTACATCAAGATGAGCTTCTATTCAACTCATTTAATAAATCCACTCCATTATGAAAACATCCTCTCTTAAAAAATACCATTCAATGACAGGGAAGTCCAAGTAGTCTCTAATTAAGGCTTTTAGGAGTTCTATTACCAACCATGACAAACTGTGCCAAATACAGCTTATCCCTGGAGATCTTACCTCCTTATCTTCGATCAGGCTGTTAACAACCCAACTGCCGTGGAAACATAGATTCCCAAAATCATCAAAAAGAAGACCTGACTAGACACCTTCCTAGGAAAGACGGCGCTCCCATGCAGGAAGAACTGGGGCTGGAAGCACGCTGGCATGGTTTACAGAGACGTGCCACAAAGGTATATTTGGAAAGGTGATCGGAAATGAGGACAAATGTTCAGAGGTTAAAGATGATTTCAAATTACAAAGGTCACTTAAAATATCACCAGAACAGTCAACTGAGGAGATGGATACTACACAGTTCTTAAAAACCTAGGGCGCTGGTCATATAGAATAGTGTAGGTCAAAACCACACTCGCCACTGAAATCAAGTCCCAAAAGTTTTTCTGACTTCAAGTAAAAAGTTTTCTGCTACACTGCCAAGTTAACCTGGCTGAATCTGAAACCAATTTTTACACTTTTTGGAAGTATACTATTTTAGGTAGTAGGCATGGAGCAACAGAATAGTCTAGCTTACTCTCTCTTCAAAGTGAGAAAATAAAGGGTAAATGAACACATAAAAGCAGGTGGGGACAGAGAGCATAAAAGGAAATCCTCTCATGACAGAGTATAACTTTATAGTGTTCATATTAAATCCACAAAACTGTTCTTGTAGCCAAAATATTCTGATAGAGAAGACATAATCACCAAATTAGAGGAAGTGTTAAAAAGCTACCTAGTCCATCTTGACGAGGCCCCCAGGAGTAGGCACAATTCAAGAAAGAGCCTGTAGTCAAAGGTCCACTGAGAGAAGGTCCTACAGCTTCAGGACACTCGTGGCCCCACAGCATCCAAACAAGCTGAGCGGCAGGCTTTCCCCAGAAGTTTCAGGTCCATTTGTCTAACAAACCATCAGACAACACCGTGTCTAAAACTGAACTTCACTGTCTCCTATGTTTGGGAGAGGTGATGCTGCGAACCAAACCAAGCGTCCACACCAAACACCTGGATGATGTCTTTTTTAACGCCTCAACGCAGCCCCATATCCATTCTTTCAAGTTCAGTCGCTCCTACCTTTCCAGTCTCTCAAATACTGCCCCTCACTGGGCCTCCACCGCCTCTACCCAGATCAAGACTGGAGCCTCTCACCTGGATTGCTGCACTTGGCTCCTAATCTGCCTGCCGGCCTCCGCCGCGCCCCGCCCCACCCCACCCCCTGCCGCAAGCCAGTCTCCAGGCTGTGACCAGCCCACAGCCCACTGAGAGCCACAGCTTGTATCTAAGCACACGAACGAACGAGCGAGCGGGTGAACAGCCAGTCACAGAAAAGCGAAAAACCAAAACTGTGAAAAGCAATGGGAGGGTGGAGCAGGATGGACATTTGCCTTATCAGGTTTTTAAATGTCTAATAAAGCCATACTTATTTAAACAAATGTGTGATACCGATGTTTAGAAAATCAAAGTAAGGAACCACTTTAAATATGATAGAAAAACCCAAATCAATGGGGAAAGAATTGAGTTAAATCATATTACTGAAAATTTTTTAGAAAAATAACTTAATCCTTAGTTCAATCCAAAAAAGTGTGTAAAACAAAAAAGTTATTAGCATAACTTCCTTCACCAAAAAATAAAGAATATTTCCAACAAATATGACTGGTATATATTTTTAAAATACATATTACTTATATTTATACAGAGTTCCTATAACTTAATAAAATCACAAAGGAAACTGGAGAGAGCATGGATCCACAATTCACAGGAAAAAAATCCAAATGACTGAATGAGACGGCGAGCCTCCCTCCCGTAATCACACACCTCAGCAAAGGCAGAGCAACGCAGGCCCCCCCACGCCAAGGAGGGAACATTGCCAGTACAGTCCCTCCAGGCTGCAATCTACCGATGCACAGGAAGTGCCTTAAACTGTTTACGTGTTTACGTCATTTAATCCCATAATCCCATTTCTAGAAACCTAAGAAAACTGTTAGACATGCTGACAATTTTGGTCATCAAAACACTACCAGAATAAAAAATTTTCAAATAACTTAAAAGGCTAATAATATGGGATTGGTTAACTTCAAGTACAGCAACTCTACGTCATATTATACATTCATTCTCAAAAGATGAAAACATTTTGATTCGAAATGTAAAGTTCAACAAGTAAGTACAATACAATTTCAGTTACATAAAAAATGTGCGATACGCCCCAGCTGGTGTGGCTCAGTGGAATGAGTGGCAGCCCGTGAACCCAAGGGTCGCTGGTTTGATTCCCACTCAGGGCACGTGCCTGGGTTAAGAGCCAGGTCCCTACATGGGAGCACCAGAGGCAGCCACACATTGACACCTCTCTGTCTCCCTCCCTTCTCCTCTGTCTAAAAATAAATTAATAAAATATTTTAAAATGTGAGATAAGCAGAAAATACAGAAAAATGGCACTGTCTAGTGATATACTATAACATATTTTTATTTTTTCATAGCTTTTCTTATCTCTGAACTACTTTACAATGAATATGCTCTGATTCTATTATTTAAAAGTGAACCAAACTTTCACATACTGTTACAGGAAGTGAGTACATAATGTCTAAAGCTGGTGCAACAAGAAATAGTAATATGTCCATCAACAGCTAAAAGGATAAAACGTGGTATATATGTATGTGGGGCAGGGGAAATTTCCCTGTTTTCACTCTTAGTTATGGGCGGCCTACTACTCACATTGACATAACAGAGTAACAAAAGAAAAGAACCAAATTTAATTCTATATGTACACTGTGGGAGGGGTTCCAGGAGAATATAGAGCAGGAGGACAACTCAGGCAGTGCAGCTAAGGAAAAAGTGGGTCATCATCTGGAACTGCACAGGGCAAGGCGGGCCACTTCCATGGGGTGGAAAGGCAAACACCAGGGGACAAGCGTTTGCTGGGCCGACTTCAACGATGGAGCACAGAGGACTCCAACACACACTAAACTAGTTTCACCTAACACCACAGCTTGCCTGGAGCAGGTCCCTCTATCTAAATTCTTTTAGGCAGCTAAGGAGAGGTCAAAGGTTCTGAGTCTTCAGTTCCTTAAAAATAACCAGTTTAAAACAACTAATATCCCAAACCAAGAAAAAAGGCATATTTGGGGTGGTAAACTCTGCTCCCCCTCACATCCAAAAGAGTATTATTGAGTCTTAACAATGGTGTTCTGACACCTGCTGCCACATGGATGAACGTTGCAGACATCACACTAAATGAAATAAAATAAGCCAGTCACAAAGTCCAGTATTTGTAGTGTACGCTTCCACTCACATAAGGGAGCCAGAAAGCTAGTTTCTCGGAGACAGAAAGTAGAATGGTGGTTCCCAGGGTCTAGGAGAAGAGTGGTGGGGCGCTAATGTTCACGCACAAAGCTCTAGTTCTGCAAGACGAAGTTCTGGAGACGGCTGGCGGCTACAGGTGCACAGCTGCGTGCAGACCCTTAACGTGCCACTGCACCACACACATCAGTGGTCAGGAAGGCAAATTCTGTTACCTACACTTTATCACAATTAAACTTTTAAAAAAGAAACAAATGATACAAGATCATTATTCAGAGATATTAGAAATGCTGTTCAAATAACACTAATGTAGCATTCCTTCCTCTCTCCAAAAAGATAAAATGTTTAAATCTTACGTAACCATATCCAAATTGAGGATCATTCTGTACAATAAATGCCTGGACTCTCTGAATATGTTAATGTCATGAAAGAGTAAAAAACACCTGAGGCATTGTTAAGAGGCAACTGAAGAGCTAAAACAACTACAACATATTATAGCCCTTGACTGCATGGGGTTGGAGCAATAGCCATCAGTGTAAGTACTGGTGAAAACGAGTATGGACTCGGAACACTAAATTTTTCTTAATGATCACACTGGATGGTTATGGAGAGAAAACATCTTTGTCTTCAGGACATGCATGCTGAATGACATCTGTTAATGGCAAACGCCATGGCATCTGCAGCCAAGCCCAGGAAGAACACACAAAAAGACAGGCAGAGAAAGAGACAATGAGAGAGAGCGAAAGTGGCAAAGCAGTAACAACTGTAAAAATCTCAGTCCAAGGTATGTGGTGTTCCATCTATCATACTTCTAACTTTTCTACAGGTTTTGAAACTTTTCAGGATAAAAGGCTGGTGGAGGGGGAAAATGGTTGCCTCTGCATCCCAGGGTTGAGGGTGGATAAAAGAAAACACTTGCTTGTCTTCATAAACTCTTCTATCTACACTGCTTGATTTTTCAGCCATGTGTAAAATTCAATAATGTTTAAAATCAAAGTTATTTTATGGTAAACAGTAAAATCTTCCAGAGTCTAAACATCTCTTTAAATATTTAAATAATACATATGGATTTCATTACTCAAAGTATTCATTTAATGTAATGTTTTGTAAAAAGGAAGACCTTTACGAAACTGATGATCATGTTCAAACATCAGTATCATATAATCAGGGATCACCAGACACACCACCTTTCTCGGCATCAGGAGGCTTGTTGTTCATTGGCAGGCCTGTGTAATCCATCATGTCTAAAGCCAGGGGTCAGGTCTCAGACGGGAACGGCAGCAAGAAGAACACTGCCGGCCTTCCATTTCTGCCACCGCTGTCCATTTGCCTCGACACACCTGTTCTTGGAAACTTCTATTACCTCAGGTGTCTCAAAGAACTTTCAAGAGCCACACTGAACTTGCCATGGGAGAGAAAATGTGGGTGCATTCCCAAGATTAGAATCTTTGTATTGCTGAGAATTATCACAATTCACTTAAAATTCTTGACATAAAATGCTACTTTATAAGCAGAGTTCCAAAAGTCACGAGAGGAAATCCTCAGCAATTAAAATGTATGTGAAGTTAATGCTCCTTTCATGGTGCTAAAAACAATTCTATTACCTGTGACATCAAATGTTTTGGATAAGAAAGGAAACCCACCAGCGAAGATGTGTGTGGAATGAAAAGACTGAATTTTCACAGATACACACACACCCCAAGTAAGAACATCACACACAGCTCACCAAGGACATACACGGCGTTGCCGGCGTGCTCGCACTCTGCTTTCCTTTGATGGAGGCAGTGCCACAGATCTGCTGCAGGAGTCCGTACATATTTTGGGCTCTATTAAAAGTTTTTAATAAAACACTTTAACTCAAACCATTTTTGTTTTAAAAAATGTTATTTAGCCCTGGCTGGTGTGGCTCAGTGGATTTAACACTAGCCTGCGAACCAAAAGGTCGCTGGTTCAATTCCCAGTCAGGACACGTGCCTGGGTTGCAGGCCAGGTCCCCAGTATGGGGCGCACAAGAGGCAACCACACATTGATGTTTCTCCCGTCCCCTCTCTCTAAAAGTAAGTAAGTCAAATCTTTTCTAAAAATGTTATTTAAGACCTCTTGGTTTTAAATGTCTAAGACTCAAGACCTCTTCTTCAGGCTTTTATGCGTATGTAAAGCAACATTTTATGGAAAAAAAGCACTAAGGAGAAGAGCAACTTTCAGGAGAACACTCAATCTGGTATCAGTATAAAGTCAAGTTCATAAACAAAATGGCCCATTAGCATCCTAGAATAAATCTAGCACTAAGAATATAATGATAATAACATAACTTGACCAGCTAAATACTGGAAATACTGAAAGGAACATTTTGTAAAGTATATAAATGTCTAACCACCAATATGTACACCTGAAACTATACAAAATAATACTGAATGGGGGTGGGCTGGGATGGGGTAAAAGGCAGAATACTGTACTTGAACAACAATTGAAATAAATAAATAAAAATAAAAAATTAAGAAATAATAATATTGAATGTAAAGGTAATTGAAAAGTAAAGTTTAAAGTCCTTTTCAAAAAATACAAAATAACCATAACTTTAATCTACCGGAGCAATGAACAATTTTATTAGCTTCCTCTCTAAATTCCCAAGAGATGATCTCCAAAAATTAAACACTAGAACATAAGTCTGCTACTGGGCTAGTGCTTCTCAGAAGTGGTAATTATCACAGAGCAATTACACAGAGCAGGAAAAATTCTAAGGATGGAAAACTGTTCAAACAGCTATGGTATACCAACTTGAAAACAGGCAAACACAAGCAAAGAAAACAAACCAAACGCCACAGAAATTCCACACTAAAAATCAAGTCCAAATACTATGGCCTACCCATGCAATGCTGGGAAACTTCAGTGGGTAACAGACGACCTTGGGACATAGCAGTCAGCTTCATAAAGACATATTCATCTAGCTGACTTTGAAAAAGACAGGACTGAGAACAGTAATATTCACAGGTATCAAAAGCTATTAAAAAGTCCCAGTGTCCTGTAGGTACAGCTCAGTTGGCTGAACACCCTCCCACGAAGCAAAAGGTCACTGGTTCGATTCCCACTCAGAGCACATGCCTAGGTTGCAGGTTCAGTCCCCAGTCAAGTTGCGCCCAAGAGGTGATTGATGTTTCTCTCTTACATCAATGTTCCCCTCTTTCTCCCTCCCTTCCCCCTCTCTAAAAATTAAAAGAAAAAAAAAAGTTCCACTAACAGTACTTTCAACCATATCAAACAGGGAAAAAAACTCTGTGGTATGGCTTTATAATTATAAATAAATATATATTTGGTCTTCTTCATCCACTGTTCCTGCACACAGGCTTTTCAGGGAATTGACTTGGGTCTCAAATTTAAATGTTCCTTTTTTTAAAGGGCAACTGACTCAATACAACAGAACTACAATGGCGTTAAGTAGTGCTCCCCCACTCTCCAGGGACATTATCATCTATCCAGTGAAAAGGAGTCTACGATTAGCATTGACATGACCTCCCAGAAAAATACCTGGCACTCGACCACCCCAGCTCCCACCCAGAGGTCAGGTTTTGGCAACACTATCCCAACGCCCTCTCACCACATGAGATAATGTGACTGATGTTAAACTTACACTCAACAGTCATGTTCAAGATCCTTGCTCAACACTGTTGAGGCTCCAGTTCACTTCTGCCTTCTCAACAACTCAATCCCCGGCATTCCCATTTCACCAGCTACAAAGCTGGCCCTCAGAGGCTGAGGGTTTCCCCCCAATTTCACATGTCTCACATCTGATACTTAGTAAAAATATTTATTTTATATTTACTGTACACACTTTGGAGACTTTTTTTAGTATATGTGTTGCTAAAGGGACTGCTGAAATAACTTTTTTAAAAGCATAACATCACCAACCATAGGATAACATATCTAATGAAATCTGGACAACATGAAGTAGGCAGAAAAGGAGGCATAAAGATTAATTTTCAGTAAATGTGGACTTCTGTTAATTAACCCAACAAAATATACATGAGAAAGAAATATTTTTTAGCACATCCCAGAGATCAAGATATGACTACCTAATAAAGACAGGGCCATAATCTTTTTCATACAATAGTTTGGAACCATGTTTACTGTTCGCAGTGTTATGAGTGAACAGTAAAAATATCTGCGGACAGAAAAGACAGAATCCACATTAGCAAAAATCAAGTACAACCAATCCTTGGCCCTACAAACCTAGAGACTCTGAAGTAGGTGGGAATGGGAACTTAATGACAAAGAAACTGTTTTATAAATAAAACAAGACCAAATCCAATACTGGACCTGCCGGTAGGAGTTTTTGTTCCACTTCTAAAACAAACTCACCGCTCTTAGAATCTTGAAGAGGCATAAGGACGGTTGTTCAAAAGAAGAAAGAATATGTGGAAAGAAATAGAAGCATCAAGAAGACAGAGTAGTCATAAGAACAAGAAATAATAGCCATAAAGACAAAGTAGCCCTGGCTGGTGTGGCTCAGCGGACTGAGTGCTGGCCTGGGAACCAAAGGGTCGCCAGTTCAATTCCCAGTCAGGGCACATGCCTGGATTGTGGGTCAGGTCCCCAGTATTGGGTGCGCAAGAGGCGAACACACACTGATATTTCTCTCCCTCTCTTTCTCCTGTTCTTCCCCCATCTCTAAAAATGAATAAACTCTTTAAAAAAAATGATACTTATTGGTCTAACTTGTATGTTTCAAGGAGAGAAAACATTTCAAACTTGTTCTTAACCCCGAGGTCCACTAACTTAAAGAAACAATGAACCTGATTCCTAAAGAGCTGTATGAACCAAAAGAGGTTAAGAATCACTGGGGTGCAGCTTACTTCCTGTATCTATAAACTTACACGCACTGTGACACCCCCTTGTAGTAAACGTGCACAGTGCACTACTGCTTGCAGAAATGATTTAAGGGTGTTCCAAAGGACACAGAGCTAATTAAGACAATCATGCCTAGGTACAAAAGGTCACATCATGAAAGATTCCATTTATATGGAATGTCCAGAACAGATAAACCCTCAGAGAAAGCAAGCAGACTGCCAGTTCCCCAGGCAGGGGGGCGGGGGGGGGGGGGGGGGGCGTGGCAGGGATATGAAGTAACTGCTTACTGGGTACAGGGTTTCCTTTCGGGGTGATGAAAGTTATTTCGGAACCAGATAGAGGTGGTGGCTGTACAACATTGTGAATGCAATAAATGCCACTGAATTGTTCACTTCCCAAATGGTGGGTTTGGTCATGTGAATTTGACCTCACCTAGAAAAATAAGTAATAAATAACACCCTTTTGTATCTCCTTTCACACACAAAAAAAGACAACCATGTGACAAGTGCTACCCCAATTGAAGCAGGAAAAAGGAAACAATGGCCCCTGGCTGGAGCATCATCAGTAACTCCTGGTTCAGGCACCTGCGGTGGGGGGAGGGGGGGGCGCGGGCACAGCGGCAACCAATTGATGCTGCTTCTCTCGAAGCATTGATGGTTCTCTCTTTTCTGGCCTTACTCCCTTCCATCTCTCTAAAAGCAATGACAAACTGTCCATGGGTGAGGGTTTTTTCAAGAAAAAAATTTTTAAGGCAGCAATGGGATGAAATGGGACAGCACAGGCCGAAGACGGCTCAGGGCGCTTTCATCTGCAATCCTCAGGACAGCAGCGACCGGAACTAACAGTTACCAAGGACCCACTGTGTCTGGTGTTCAGAGGGCTCATCTTCTGAGACATTCTTTTTACTAGGATAAAACAAAAATAAAAAATTCAGGTTTCTTAGAATCTCCTCTTAGGACCTGCAGGTCCACATAGTTATGTCTTCCATATTCTTGGGGCTATATGCAGGGGAATAAACAAAAGAAATACTGAGGAAAAATATATATGCAGCTAAGCCACAATTCTGCATATTTTTTAGCAGTCACTCAACATTTCCTTTACAAAAATAAATGTCAAAGTAAGTACTCCATCCAAAAAAACCGGAATCACCAAATTCAAATAACTAGCCTACTCAAAGAAAACATGGAAGAGTCAAACAACTGCTTTTGGGAATTAGATCATAAGTAACTCACTCACAACACGTCTGCCCCTGAACGGCTCTGAGCCAGTAACTGGGACCCACATCAAGAGCCTCCTTAGAAAAGCACTGAGATCACAAAGCGCCTATGGAATCAGGTGGCCTTGTGAGACCGGTTTCACCAAGTCTGCATCAACTACCACATGCCGTTCATGTCACACTAATATCAGTGTTTTCAAGGTCAGTATTATGTTTGCCGGACTCCTTGGAGTCACACATTTTTGTGATATTTTTAACATCTGACTAAAGCTTCTATCGTCACAAGATGCTCACGCTGTTTACAAACACCAAAACAGCAGCTGGGGTTCCTGGGTCACATCTTGTTACAGTAAACGGAGCAGCGGTTTTAAACTGCAGGTATGTGTTTTACTACTGATGTGTACACAACTTTGCTTTACCTTAAAAGTGCTTCTCCCTACTGATGGAGAGACACATAGACAATGAAACAGAAGCAATTCAAAACAAGGCTGTTACAAGATCACGAATACAGCATACTATCATGGTAAATGAACTAAATGCTAAGTAACATTGACCCTGCAGATATCTCTCAAGTCCTTTCAGTATCTTTTCCCATCCCATTCAATAAAATGCAGAAACTTACCCACACAAGCATTGAGGAAGAGCCAATCGGTCTTTTTCATTCTGTTTTTAATTTGCTTTAGTTTTTTAAAGTCCACTTCAAGTTCCTCCTTGCTGCCAACAGCACCGGCCAATTCAATCCTCTGAAAATCCATTTTCATTTCAGAGTCTCGTTTCGTAGTAGGAGGCGATCTTCTCTGGCTATTACCACTGCTGCAGCTCCCCCTCCATCGAGCTCTGTCTTGCTCATTTATGATCGAAGAAGCCTCTTCAGTCTCTGCCAACTCTATTGCTTCAATATTATTAGGTCTGGGATGATCACAAACGACACATTTTTTAGCCTTGGCCCAGTTTTCATATGTGCAAATAGAACAAGTCCAATGCTGGGTCCTTGTGTTCAGTTTATTTCTGTCATTGTATTCCTCACAAGGATCAACAGAAAACGCAACTGGTCTTGAACCAGATCCTGAGGATTGAGGAGATTCTGTGGGACTCCTGGTCCTACGTTGGGATAAGCACTGGGTACATCTGATTGCTCTCGGCCAGTTCAAATATGTGCACATGTGGCACGACCATTTATTTGCATTTTCCATGCTGTACGAAGACTTAACCCTTGGTCTTGCACTAGAGTCTGGGCATATCAAAGGACTACTTCCTCCTTCAGTGCTAGAAGGATCCCAATCTCGACCAACGTCACTGGAACCGCTTTTAAATGGGTCTTCTGTAATGATAGTTCCACTCGGTCTCTGCGCACGACACATAGTACACTTGATCGCGGATGGCCAGTTTTCGTACGTACAATATTCACAAGCCCACTTAATTCCACGTTCTGACATTGTGCACCTCTTGAAGTGAGTTATGTCAAGCAGGAAGCTATAAATAATTAGGACATGGTTATTAATACAAAAATTACATAATTCTACCTCTGAAAATATGCCCCCAAAATAAAAGTGCACTTCCACTTACAAATTTTTCAAAAGATGCATGTAAAGATTTCACAATGAACTATACTTTTCCTTTTTGATTTTCATAGACATAGGAGGTAAATCTATAAAGAAAAACCTTAGCTCTCTCAGGATTTGATGGAATTGTATTTCAGAATGCAAGAGAGAGGCGGAAGATAAAGAGGCTTGCTTTAAGAGGGAAGGAGGTTAAAATAGGGATATTGCTAATACAAATGTTTCATTTCAGCCAGCCATCACCACCAATTTAGAAAAGGAACCAACAGTTAAAAGACTCAGGAAAAGAAAAGAACACAAACTAAGTATCCTCAATACACAACCATTCTCACACTATGAACAACACAGATTAGTGTGCTATCGAGGTACACATCCTAAGGCTGAAGTCAATTCTATCATTTTTGCTCAGGAAGAAAAGCAGCTTAAAAGTGCTACTTGTCCACTGTTCTTAATAAGCACTGGTGAAAAAAGAAAGATGTTAAGGAATAATCCTTACAATTAACAAAGTAACACTGAAACAGATAAAATTGCATGATAGCCTACACTTGTATCTCCTTGCAATCTAGTTCTGTTTGAAACACATAAAATAAAAAGTGTAAATCATCTATACTTAGGACAATGAAATCAATGAAATTTCGCTTACATAGCCACTAGCGTATCACTCCAATATAATTTTGATATTCACTCAAAAATATCCAGTATTTAAAATATATTCAAAATTCAATTCATATTAAAAATATATTCACTATTTAAAAGTTTCCTAGGATTCTACACTGGGCTTACTAACACTACAATATAATGAAGACTTCACTGTTTAATGACAACCAATTTATAAAACAAAGAAGCTCACATGTGAATTTAATGATGACTCTTTTATTAAACCGCCTGAATTTAGGTGATGACCACTAATGCCAGCCTCTGTTTTCTCAAATCCCTTCTCAACTAAATTCATGTTGTCTGCACCTATTTCTAACCAGAGAAGTAAAAGAAATCCTAGACAAAGTAAAGCTCTTCCCTCTCTTTCTTGGGGATTTTTCCCGAACCTGAAAGCTCAATCTTTTACTTCATAAGTGTATTATGTCCCTGCTTGCCAAAACTTCACTCCCCTTTTTAGTGTGAACTCTGGTAAAGGACAAGTTTGCTGTCAGAAAGGCTACTATTTAATAGCTAAAATAGAAGTCACTTACTAAGATTTCAGTTTCCATGCTATGACCTCCACCTTGCACATGATTAGGATAGAAGCATGGTTTATGAATCAGACCGAAGACAAGACTCAGTCTTCATGCTGGCTCAGACTCTGACTTCCTCGGAAGATCCTGCACAACGTGACAAGTGGTTCTGTCTGACTGTGAATAGCTCTCTTCCTGTAAAGGAGACCAAAACTGAATTTCACTTGAAGTCTGCTACTTTATCCAAAAGTATTTTTTTTCTTTCTAATTTTATTTTAATCATTGTTCAAGTATAGTTTCAAAACTATTTTTAATACTTTAACTAGTTCTCTATTTTAATCCTACTCATTTCTTCTAATAAGAGCTACTATTTTTAGAATTTTAATTTAACACAGCAATAAAATCAGCCGATTGGGAAGATCAAATTAAACAATGGAAAGGCATTTTTCTGTGGAACCTTAACCAGAAGTGCACCAATAGGCACAGTAATACCAACTCGGTAGCACTAAGTCCAGTGCTCTCTGCACTGCTTGTTACTACTGAAGGGAGAAGGCACAAAACAAGTAAACACACACACACACACACACACACAGGGTCTGGCAGAAAGTAGGCTTGCTTGAGGGTGGCTGACAGGGTATGTGAACGTCCTGCTCTGAGACAGAGCAATTTCGACATTACACCTGAAATGCCCTATGAGTGTTTGAGTGTGATATTGTTAAGTTACAGAATTACACGCTTATGATTTTGTAGTAAAAGATTTTGCAATAAAAAAGGGTGTTATTTGTGCCAGACCCTGTATAAATTGCTTATATTTAGCTTTGAAGTCTTTTTCTCCTTCAGTAACTATATTTTACATATATATATATTTTTTTGGGGGGGGTGCGCTGATTCAGCTAATTTACATGCACTTTGCTTAGATTTTGAACTGCAATTTGTACACACTGATCACACACAGTGTGGCAAGTATGTGAAGGTCAGGGAACTACAATCACAAAAGCGTCCCTGAAATGGACAATCAAGATTTAATGGCAATTTTCATATTCATTAAGCAGTGTGTTCCTTTAGTTTCTCAGGAATAAAATTAATTACTTGTTCACACTATTGGAAATTAAAATGAGCAAGTGGAAACTTATCATTAGAAGAACAAATGACATAATAAACGCATCCAGGGCTACCATAATTAACCTCAATATTTTATTTCTAATATTCACACTCAAAATCTCATGCATCCTTTGATTACTTTGATGTATGTAAACTCACCTAAATAGCTTTCCTTACATTATTACATTCTCTTAGCTAATCTTTACGGAACTAATGTCTGACATAGAAAATGAAGAATCATTGCCATATATGTCTGGTAAATAGCCTGCCCTTTCCAAAACTCCTAGTAACTACACAATACCAAAACCAAGGTCAAGAGTTTTAAGATAAAGTCATTGTAATAGATAATGATGTCATTGAATTAGATACAGTATCCACTCAGTGGAGAACTGAGACTGTAGGAATATTGCTTTTTGGTAATTGAAGCTAAAATTTACTGGAGAGGATTATTTGAGAGAGCCATTTATACTGGTGGTAATCAGTAAATGGAATGTAAGAGTAAAGATAACAACAGCTCAATTAGGTGATTTTGCATTATTGAGATGAAAATAACACTAAGTACACTTTTTCTTCCAGATGTCAAACATCCCTAATAGGACATAAAATCATTTTTAATAGCACCCAGGTCTGTTGGTATTGCACACTGAAAAAAATTACTAAATATCTTTTAAGATATATTCATATGTCCAAGTACAATAAATTTAATTTACAAGTCTAATTTTGTATAAACACAGATCTCCAAGTCTATCCAATGAATCATACTTCAACTGGTACAATAAAGCAACAATAAAATCTGCATAATCGGTGCCTTATTTACAGAGAACGAGACAGGACTGCTAGTCTTAAACACATATCCCCCGGTTGAGTGCAGTGCCAGGAGTGCCCGGCGCTGTGAAGCACAGCCCACGGACCGGCGGCCCCGCGGGCCCGCTGTGCACAGACTGAACAGCGCCTCCGAGCGTGCCGGCCCTGCTCTCCAGTGTGGCACTCCTCACTGCTCTTGATTACGTATTTTCCAGTTCAAATAATGTTAACAGCACAAGTATAATGGCATATGGACTAATGGCTGCGGGAAACAGAGGGACTAGTAACTGAACATCTTCTACATTATCATGCCTAAAAATGAATTAATTAGAACATATTTGTGAAGCATTACTAAACACTGTAGAGACAACACACAGCTATACTGAAGTCAGTTCCTCAAAACTGCAGCTATACTACAAGTTCCCTCAACCACATTCCCCAATATTCACATGCAAAACCCTACTAGAACACTATGAAAAAGAATCGGAGAAGCGAAATAATCCTCAAGTACAAACTCCTTAAGAAACAAATTAAGAAAAGCTCAGCTGCCAGTTTCAAATGATAAATTATCCAAAGAAAAGACTAACAGCACACATTAAGATTCCAAATTAGTTTTTTTAATATAAGCCTGTATTTATTTATATAAATATTTATTAATATAATTGTTGACATAAGTAAAAGAAATGCTCAAAAAGCATTTTAGGGGAATATGGGTTAAGCTAAAACTAAGTAGATATTCCAAACATGTTGAATATATTTAGGCTCTGTGAAAATATTACAAGGTAATGAATTCTGAACTGTAAGCTTTATATGAAGTACTACTTAATTCTTAAGCCAAAAATTCCAGTCATTTCTTTTGTCCTCAGCATCTTTCTGCACCACTGTCTCCCTCACAGCAGTCACCAGAAAGAACACCTGTCTGAGCCCCCTGAGCGAGAGACCCTGTGACTGCCGATAAGATGCCCCTCCACCTTACACTCTGCCCTCACGTCAGTGCTCCAACAGCTCAGGAGACCCCACTCGAACCCTCTTCCCACCTCTCACAGCAGACTCCCAGCCTGCTGCCCCCAGTTTCCATCACGAACACCAGTAACATCCCACACCCAGCATCAATTCAAAAGCATCCTGATTTCTGCCTTCTCCCCACAGAGTCTCTCCAGCGGTCTGCCCAATCAGTTCTTTTCCCTCATCCCAGCTGCCATCAACCCTGTGCCAGGACAGGTCAGACTCCTCTCACAGCCTCCGGAGTGCCATCCCTTTCTAAACCCACCCAGGTCCTGGCTATCCGAGCAATTCTCCCAACAGCAAGGCGTTCTGAAGCAGTTCAGCAACTCCTCCCTGCCTCACAGACACACTCACTCACTCCCAACAGAACACACATACCCCAGACTCACGCATGTACCACCAGCCCTCGACCAGACACACGTGAAGGCACACCTGAGACACCCAAGTGCAAAAGACACACACTTCCGGTGAATCCTGCCCATGCTGTAAGGCTCAGTTCAAAGTCTCATCTCTCCCATTGCGTTTTTTCGAGTCGCTTCAAGTCCCGACATCCACACATCTCCTGGCGTCGGCACTCACTGGATTTCCTCCTAGAGCTAAGTTCTGAACCCTAAGTGTTTTCCCTTTGTCAGTCCCTGCCCTCAGTTTTCAATCAGGTAGCCAAGCTTTCAAAAACGTTGGCTCGGGGATTCTCCTGCCATGGAATGTGAGCCAGCCCCAAGTTTAGTGAGACCCACTGCAGAGACCACCCTGAGCCACCTGGAAAAAGGAGAGTGGAGCTTCCAACAAGCTCAGACAAACCAAAGACATTCTAGAGGATGGGCTCCACTCCCGCACAAGACCTCAGGGGGAACCTCAGTGGAAGGAAGCGTCTGCCACGGACCGCCACAGGCCCTGCCACAGGCACACATGATGACACGGTTAACTATGCAAATCCTATAAACAGTACAAACACAAAAACTTTTACAATATCCTCTGAAAATACTAAATCTATGTGAAGCTGTATACACAGAACCAAGAATAAGCAAATCTCGAAAATAAGCTGACCATCCTCCTCTACAGTGGTCACCTTGGGACCTCACCCAGTTCTCCCAGTCTCCTGCCATGTGAACGAAACATACTTGCTAAGGCCCCTTTCCCAGGAATCTGTGGACAAGTTGGGGGAAGTAAATTTAGTTACAACAAAAGCCAAGGTCATCTGCCTTGGTGACTTTGAGGTAAAAATATAAAGAATATAAAGTTTACATGGTAATATGGTAACATTGTACTTTTAAAAAAACTGTCTTTTAAAGGCTATTTTTAGAGAGAGGGGGTGGCAGGGAGAAAGAGAGGGAGAGAAACATTAACTGGCTGCCTCTCACACACCCCCAAGACCTGGCCCACAATTCAGGCATGTGCCCTAACTGGGAATCAAATCAGCGATCTTTCAGTTTGTGGGACCATGCTCAACCCACTGAGCCACACCAGCCAGAGCTAAAAAAAAAAAACAAAACTGTCTTAAACCACTAGACAATTAGTAATCCATTCATTAAAAGACTGATAGACACAAAATTAATTCACAGCATGCCAAATCTCACAGAAAACAATCTAGTCATTTCAAGAGGAATCCTATATCTTTACGTACTAGGACTTAATTTGTAATTCTGCCAAATGCCTCTACTTCAACTCCCTCAACTTCTTCGGTTCCTAGGTAGTAACAACAAAGGAAAAAGGATGTGGGTGTGGGCGTGTGTGCATGGTCTGTCCAGAAAGTATTCGGCCATGTACTACAAAAAAGACATTTATTGAATAAGATACAAGAAACACTACACAGGACAATGATACCTCAGTCCCCTCCAAAGAAGGCACCTTGGGACCTCACCCAGTTCTCCCAGTCTCCAGCAGCTGCCTTGTCGTGTTTCCCTGAATCTCCTCGGCAGCCTGAAATCTCTCCCCTTTCAAAGGTGTTTTCTGAGTTTCAGGAAAAGCCAGAAGTCATGGGGCACCAAACCTGGGTTACAGGGGGCTGAGTCACCTGGGTGATTTGATGTTCCACCAAAAAACTCTGCAGAAAACGTGAAGCATGAGCGGGTTCACTGTCGTGATGAAGCTGCCAATCACCAGTTGCCCACAGCTGCAGCCTTCCGAATCATCCGAATAGTTTCTGTGGAGGAGTGTTCAGGCTTAGTGCAAAATTGGGTGCAGACGAGTCGTTCCACTCGCTCAGTCATTTTGAGTGTGATGACCACACAGTGCACACGCTCACTCAACAGCACCTACTGCCCCCACTGACTAGTACAGTGAAGTGTCACTCTTCATGCATGTGCATTCCAGTCCCCTCTCTTTGGCTGCCAGGTGACATCCATGTCGCACAAACTTTACTATATTAACAATGGCTGGGCTTTTGTCAGACAGATCTCATACATACACACAAGCTTGAAATTTTTCATAATGAAAAGTTTTTAAAATCTATCAGGAAGGTGACAAATGTTATTCTAGACTGAAATTAAGGCTTTGATTGCTAAGGCTAGAGAAGGAACAGGAAGCAGTATATTGTAGAGTATTGTATTAATACTGCTATTCATAATGATGAATCTCATCATAAAACACTGGGCTTGTGTTTGAGAAGCAATTTTAAAACATTTGGAAAACTTAAGATCATAGCTTCCTTCTACAAATCACAGGTACAGTTCATAAAAAAGGAGGAAATGTGTTGAAAGGTCTCCTGAGAGAACTTTCAATGTCTCCCATGAGAACAGAAGCAAAAATCCTCAACATGTAGTAGCAACACTAACCCAACAATGTACAAAAAGAATCACACACTACAACCAAGTGGAGTTTGTCCCAGATAACAGAAGGCTCATTCCATGTTCAAAAATCCATTAATTGTAACCCATCCTATCAGCAAGCTCTAAAAACGAACAAACAAAAAACCCACCACACAGGGCCCCATGAACACATGCAGAAAAGGCATTGGACAAAATTCAACACTCGGTCCTGATTTTCAAAAGAGCTCTCAGCAAACTAGAAATACAGGGAACCTTCCTCAATTTGATAAAGACTACATACAAAAAGCAAAACAGAACCCTACACGTAACATGATGCTTAAGGGTGAGAAACTAGAAAATCTGCCTGTAAGACAAGGATGCCCCTCTCACTACTCCACTACGGAGTAATTAACATTAAATTCCACATTCAGCATTAAACTGGAAATTCTAGCTAATGCTGTAAGACAAGAAAAGGAAATAAAAAGAAAGCAATTCTTAGAACTAACAGGTGATTACAGGATACAAAATACACAAAAGTTATTACGTTCCTATATACCAGCAATGAAATCTGAAATTAAAAACATATCATTTACATTAGTAGCCCCAGAATTGAAATACTTACGACTAACCCCAACAAAGTATGTACAAGATATATTTGAGGGAAACTGCAGAACTCTGATGAAAGAAATCAAAGAACTAAATAAAGAGATATTCCACGTTCATGGATAGGAAGACAATATTGTCAAAAATCTCAGTTCCTCCCAACTCTCTTAGTCAAGAGAGTCACTGCAATCCCATTAAAAACTCCAACAAGTTATTTTGTAAGTATCAACAAACTGATTCTTAAGTTTACATGGAGAAGCATGAGACTCAATGGCCAACACAGCGCTAGAGAAAAAACAGAGAGGACTGGCTACCCTAATATCCAGACCTACAATCAAGCTACAATAATCAAGACTGCAATACTGGCAGCAAACACACAGGTCAATGGAAGAGAACACAGAGCCCAGAAACAGACCCACACGCACAGACACAGCGTCAACTGACCTTTGAGAGCAGTAAAGGCAATACAATAGGGAACAATAGTGCTCAACGGGACATAGCCATGCGAAACACTGACTCTAAAACACAGACCTCACGTCCTTCACAGAAATTAACTGAAAATCAATCAAAGGCCTAAAGTAAAATGCAGAGCTATAAAATTCCTAGGAAATAAAATAAAAAGGAAATCTAGATGACCATGGCCAGGGCAATGTCTTTTTAAATAAACACCAAAGGAGCAATCCATGGAACAAATCATTGATAAATTGGATTGGTTAAAATTAAAAACTGCTCTGCAAAAGACACTGTCCATCCTCCCCGGGGGCCACGTGTGACCTTCCCGCCAGCGGAGCCACGCTGCGGGCAGCGGCTCTCACCCTCCGGGGGCCCAGTCTCCGGCTTCCGGGTGGCACGCTCCATTTCTCCAGGAAACAGTAGCCATGCATCTGCACCATGCGCAGCCGCCCCAGAAGTAGAAGAATAAATCCCGGAACAGAAAGACCAGATACATTTCATCCTCCGCCTGACAGAGGCGAGGCCCGAGGACAAAGTGAAGCTGCTCAGGGAAATGAAGAAATACATCCTGGGCACAAACCTTGTGCAGGCAAAGAAGCTGGTGGAGTCACTGCCCCAGGGAATCAAAGTGAACATCGCCAAGGCTCACTCGGGAAGATCAAGGCAGCCCTGGAGACGGTGGGCGGCACAGTGGTCCTGGAGGCCAGCGCTGAGGACTTGTGGAGCCGGGTACCTGGGACCTGGACAAGCCCCTGCCTGTTCCACCACGCACCCAGGCTCAGCTGATAGGCACCTTGGAGCAGAACTCCACACCGTCACCTTGGGGCAGCCCGGTTCTAGGACAGGCGTGGACCTACTGAGACTGGAAAGGGCAGCTGCTCCCTGCGAGCACCCGCAGTGGACTCCGGAATGTGCCCCAAGTTCCTGTGCACCCTGCAGCGGCTGCTGAAAAAATACATAGTTCAGGCCATGGGGTTGGAGGGGGCACCGTCCAAAGACTGTCAATGTAAGCCAGAACACAGGAGAAACTATACGCAAAAGATGTATCTGATAAAGGACTGTTATCCAAAATACTGGGCTGGGCCCAAAGTTCGTATGGCTTTTTCCATAAAAGACACACTTTTCATTTTCACCAGTAACTTTATTGATGTGAATATTCTGAGTACATCAGCTATTTCCCCCATGGTATAACACTGACTGTTCTCAATTAATGTCTAGATTGGATTGCTATCGACTTCCACTGGTCTACTCCGCCATGAAGCATTGTCCAGCGAGGACTCTCCAGCACAAACTTCACAAACCACTTTTGACATGTTTGATCTGTCACAGCACCTCCACACACTGCACAAATCTTTTTTTTGGCATTAGTTGCATTTTACCTTTCTTGAAATAGTAAAGCATCATATGCCGAAAATGTTGCATATTTTCTTCCATTTTCAATATTACAATGGCTACATAAAAATTCACTGCTTTTGATAAGTTTTTTTTTTTAATGCACACTGGTATGACAGCTGTCACAATACAGTCTAGCAAAACTGTTTTGAATGAAGTTAAAGACAACTAAGTGCTACTACAGCCACCTTATGGAAAAAAAACAAACAGACTTTTTGGCCAACCCAATATACAAGGAACTCTTGAAACTGAACAGTAAGAAAACAAACACTCGCTGGCTGGTGTGGCTCCCACGACAGCCTACAAACCAAAAGGTCACTGGTTCAATTCTGAGTCAGGTCCCTCAGCCAGAGATGTGCAAAAGGCAACCGATCCATGTTTCTCTCCCTCTCTTTCTCCCTCCCTCCCTCTCTCTAAAAAGTAAATAAATAAAATCTAAAAAAAAAAAACCCGATTAAAACATGGGTAAGACACATGAACAGACACCTCACCAATGAAGACATACAGACAGCAAACAAGCCATGAAAAAGCGCTCAGTATCATGTGTCAGCACAGAACTGCAGACTCAAACGTCAGTGAGACATCATTACACACCTACTGAAATCACCAAAACCCAGGATACTGACACTGCCAAATGCTGATAAGGATGCTGCTGGCAGGAATGCAAATGATACAGCCACTTAGGAAGAGAGTTTGGCAGTTTCTTACAAAATGAAACATGTTCTTACCATAAGATCCAGCAACTGTGCACATTGGTATTTACCCAAAGGAGATGAAAAATTATGGCCACACAGAAGCATGCACGTGGGGCTTTTACAGCAGCTTTATCCATAATTGCCAACACTTGCAAGCAAGCAACCAAGATGTCCTTCAGTAGGTGAATGGACAAATAAATTGCAGTACATTCAGACAATTAAGTAATATTCACTACTAAAAGGAAATGAGCTGTCAAGCCATGAAAAGACACAGAGGCATCTTAAATGCGTATTACTAAGCAAAAGAAGCCAATCTGAAACGATTATATACTGTATGATTCCAACTATATGACATTCTAAAAAAGACAAAACTATGGAGACAATAAAAAGATCAGCTGATATCAGGGTTAAAGGGAGGAAAGGATGAACTGGCAGAGCACAGAGGATTTTTAAGGCCACGGAGCTATTCCGTAAGGCACTGCAGTGCTGGTTACCTGTCATCATCCAGTTACCGAAGCCCACACAAAGCACGCGCCGTAAGGGAGCCTGAAAGTAAAGGAGGCTCAGGCTGATAAAAGGCACACCGTACTAGATCCATCCACTGTAACAAAGGCACCGCTCCTTTTTTGGGATGTTGACAGAAGACGTTATGTATATGTGGGGGCAGAGGATAGGAAAACTCTACTTTCTCCTCAATTTTGCTGTGGACCTAAGCTCTACAAAATAAAGTCTATTTTTAAAAATCTGCTTCACAACAAAGTTTTCAAATCACTAATATACAGGAAATATTTTCTTTAAAAAAAAATCTGCTCTCAAAGAATGATGGGGAGTTTTAAAAAGGTTAGAGGAACTTTTAATGTGAACCTAAATCACTCTAAAAAATACCCAACTTGCCCTGACCAGTGTGGCTCAGTTGGTTGGGCATTCATTGTTCCACAAAACAAAAGGCCACCAGTTAAATTCCCAGTCAGGACACAGCCTGGGATGAGGGTTCCGGCCCCAGCTGGGGACTGTACAAGCAGCAGCTGATCAATGTTTCTCTCTCACATCGGGATTTCGCTCCCTCTTTCTCCCTTCCCCCTCTCTAAAAATAAATAAAATCTTTTAAAAAATACTCAGTTTGCAATATATTCACACCTAAAAATCTTAGATTAAAAAGAAAAAGGATACAGAAATTAGCATGAAGCATTCCCAACTGACCAAATCTGAATCAACTTGAGCATAAAAAATAACAGTATAAAAATCCATGTCTAGCCCCTGGCTGGTGTAGCTCAGTGGATTGAGTGCGGGCTGTGAACCAAAGCATCACAGGTTCGATTCCCAGTCAGGGCACATGCCTGGGTTGCAGGCCATGGCCCCCAGCAACTGCACATTGATGCTTCTCTCTCTCTCTCTTTCTCCCTCCCTTCCCTCTCTAAAAATAAATAAATAAAATCTTAAAAAAAAAAATCCATGTCTACACAAGTACAGACAAATACACAAATAGGAAGAGAAAGCTCTTCCTTACTGTGGAAATCCAACTAATGAATGAGAAAAAAAAAAGCATAAGTGGCTTAGAAAGTCACCACCAGAAATCTTCACAACAGATTCAGGAAATAATCATCGATGAATGTTAAAACACATGGGCAAAAGTTTGAGTATTAACAGGCTATTTAATCAGTCTCCAAGTATCCCTCCTCAACACTAACTGGTATGTTATAAAGCCCAGTAGACAACCCTGACCAAAGTTACTCACGCCAGTAACCAATAACACCATCTGCCTCTCAATACGTTGTACTAAGAACACAGCATCACTTCTGTGGCATTCTCGCCAAAAAAGTCCATATTCTAACTCTAATCATGAGAAAATATCAGATATACTGTATTAAGAGACTTTCTACAAAACAACTAGTCCTACATTCTTCAAAAAATCAGTATCATGAAAAGCAAAGAAATACTTTACTGTTCCAATTAAAGGAGATCATTAAAAACATGGTAACTGACTGCAACACATGATAAGATTTTATTTTGTCCTCATAAAAAACATTAATGAGCCCTGGCTGGTGTGGCTCAGTGGATCAAGTACCAGCTTGCAAATTGAAAGGTCACAGGTTCCATTCCAGTCAGGGCACATGCCTGGGTTGTGGGCCAGGTCCCCAGTAGGGGGCATGCAAGATGCAACCAGTTTATGTATCTCTCACACATCAATGTTTCTCTCTCTCTTTCTCTCTCTCCCCTCTCTCTAAAATATAAATAAATAAAATCTTTTAAAAATAATTAACAGGAAAACTGACAAAATTTGAATAAGATTTGTAGAAACACGCCCTGGCTGGTGTGGCTCAGTGGGTTCAGCGACAACCTGCAATCCAAAGGGTCACCAGTTCGATGCCCAGTCAGGGCACATGTCTAGGTTGCGAGTCAAGTCCCCAGTGGGGGCCATGTGAGAGGCAACCACACACTGATGTTTCTCACCCTCTCTTCCACCCTCTCTTAAAACCTTAAAAAAAAAAAAAAAAAAGATTTGTAAAAATACACTCAGAATTACATAATAGTGTCAGACAACAGTTATTTCCTGATTTTGATCCGTATACTGTGGCCATGTAAGAGAAAGCCCTTGTTCTTTATGAACTACACACTGAAATATTTAGGGATAAAGGGGTGTCAAGTCTGCAAACAACTTTCAAACAGTTCTAGGGAAAAAGACATCCACATCACACAACTGGCAAACACTCCCACACCTAGCACAGGAGTAATGTCTGAACGAGGAGCTCAGAAATGTAAAGCAAGTCCCCACACAAGGACCTGAAATCCTCTAATGGCTTCCCACCCAATCCACTCAGAATAAAATTAAAATTCCCCAGTCTTTCTTGCAAACTTTTACATAAAAGTGGGTTTTGGCCCTGGCTGGGTCAGGGAACCAAAGGGTCGCTGGTTCGATTCCCAATCGGGTCACATGCCTGGGTTGCAGGCCAGGTCCCCAGTAGAGGGCACGCAAGAGGCAACCACACATTGATATTTCTCTACCTCGCTTTCTCCCTCCCACCCCTATCTATAAAAATAAATAAAAATCTATATAAAAAAAAGTGGGTTTTGTTCTGTTCCTTATACAGCAAGGTCATTCTCACCTTAAGCGTTTTGTCTCCTCTGCCTAGAATGCTCTTTCCACAGATTCTGACGTGGCCAGCTACTGCCAGAGACCTAGGTTTAAATAGCAGCCCCTAAGGTTTTTCCTGACCAGTCCAGTCACCCCCACTACATCACCCTGCCTTCATTATCTGCACAGCACACTCATCTCGACCTGGCTTTCTTTCTCTTACTTGCTCTTTAACTGTCTCTCCACACTAGAATGTAAATACAAGTAACAGACTTTGTCTTGTGCACAGGGTTATCTCAACATCTAGTAGTTACTCTCTCAAACGCAGAACACTGACCAAACAGGCCGTTATTAAATGTTTTAATTTCAGTAGTTTTTTTAAAGATTTTATTTATTTATTTTCAGAAAGATGGGAAAAGGAGGGAGAAGGGAGGGAGAGAAACAGTGATGTGCAAGAGATTCGGTTGCCTGTTGCACGCCCCCTACTGAAGACCTAGCCCGCAACCCAGGCACGTGCCCTGACTGAGAATCGAACCAGCAACCTGTCAGTTCACAGGCTAGCACTCAATCCGCTAAGCCACACCGGCAGGGCATAATTTCGGTAGCTTCTGTGACAGTGTTTTTCGTCATCTACTTTGTGAAAACCCTAAACAACATCAGATCACATGGTAGGTATCAAGTAATTAATTTGCTGAATGAATTTCTATGAAAACAATGCCCTCAGATTTCAACTCAATACAAAAATACATCCCCCCAACACATACCCCCTACACACACACACACACACACACACACACACACACACACACACGGTGGGGGTCTGTTTCCTCTTCCCCTCTGTAAAGACGGCCCACACTGAAGAGGATCAATCCGTTTCCAGGCCTTTGACAAGACTAGCTGAGGGGGAAATGAAGATCGAGCCCTGCAGGAGGCACTCACAGCCAAGAGCTAGGAATGTCTCTCCAACCTCAACCACACAATTAGCTACATTGGACCCTCCGGCTCGTCCTTAAACATGGAGACTTTCATGTCTTCGCTCATATGGTTGTTGCTTCTGCGCAGAATGTTCTCCCACTCTTTTTCTTAGCATATGCTAGCCTGGATTTCAATTTATCTTTTTATGTGTTTATTCTGCTTCTGTTAGATTTTTAAGACCACTGAAAAATGGGTACGAACCCTAAACACTGTATCTATAAAGACCATATACCATTTATTCAGCACTGAGTAGATACATTCCTAGTTTGACAAAGTAGTTTTGGTTATAAAGGTATTCTAGGATATGCAGTTTCTGGGATTTTGATGATAAATGAGACAAAATATTTGAAATTATGGCTGTCTCTAAAAAAATATTTGGGTCTACATTTTTACATCTCATACTATATATGAAACAACTCAGAACTATCATAAACCTGACTACCAGAACTAAAATTCTTGAAAGAAAACACAGATGTGCATCTTCCTGACCATGGATTGGACAATGATTTCCTAACGACGGCACCAAAAGCATCAGTGACAAAAGAAAATATAGGTAAGTTTACATCAACATTAAAACCTTTTATGCTTCAAAGGCCACCTCAAGAAACTAAAAAGATAACTCACAAAATAGGAGGAAATATCTACAAGTCATTTACCTGACCTGTATCCAGAATATATAAAGAACTCGAACAATGCCAACAATAAAAAAACAAAAAGCCTACGGCCACACCACGCTGAACGCACCCGATCTCGTCTGATCTCGGAAGGAGACAAGTAACCCAACTGAAAAGGGTGCGCAAAGGATTAGAATAGACATTTCTCTGATGATGATACACAAATGTGCTCCCCCCAAGAAAAGATGCTTAGCACCACGAAGAAAATGCAAACAGAAACTAGGACATGCCACCTTACTAGCACGACTGCAATAACAAAGACTGACGGCAACAAGAATCGATCAGAGGGTGCAGAGAAAGAGCCCTCCTTTGCTGCTAGTGGAAATGTAAATCAGGGCAACCACTTTGGACAACAGTCCAGCAGTTCCAAAGGTCAAACACAGAGTCACCACCACATGACCCAGCAAGTTCACTCCTAGATGTACACCCAAGAGAAGTGAAAACATGTAGCTACACAATAACGTGTACACAGATTTCATGAGAGACAGAAAGTGGAAACCACCTAGGCACCCACCAGTCAGTAAACAAACACAACGGCCTACCGATCTGAAGAAGTAGATCTGTGGTTGCCAAGAGCTTGGGCAAAGGAAGAAAGGACTGCTCATGGGCAGAAGTCTCTTTTCAGACGATGAAAATGTTCTGGACAGTGGCACTAGTCACACAAGCGCATACTTTAAAAGATGAATTTCATGGTATATGAAATAAACCTCAATGAAGCTGTTATTTCAAAAAACAAGACAAAAATGGAAAGGTACTGTAGGGGTGCAGAATGAGCCACCTCAAAATGTGCCTCAGTGGCACACAGATTATTGTGAGCTGAAGGCAATTTTGGTTTCAGGAGTGGCCTCTGTCCCGGCCCTTAAGCACCTAGAAAGCTCTGAAGGAGAGGACTTGTCCATAAGAAATTACCGGAGATAACTACTCTGACCTATCCCCAGGGAAGGGCACACTTCCCTTTACCAAAGGTCCGCTCTTCTTCTCGTCCTGTGATGGATGATGACCTTTTGAACCCTCCAAGGCATCTGACCTCAACCTGAGCCTGTCGGGATGCCCTATACTGTATGTCATCCCACTTTCTGTCTCTGAACCCCTCGTGCACATGGGTCTCTAACTCTCTCATGTATGTGGGGTTCCTATGTGCACAAAATTAAATTTTATTTTCTCTTGTCAGTCTACCTCCTATTGATTTTTCAGCCACCCAAAAGAAACAGAGGAGGGAAAGACGAATTCTTCCCTTCCCCGCAATATGCAAATAGTTTCCAATAATGCCTTATCCATCCAAATACTTTTATTTATGTTAATTCAATCCACATAAAATTTTGATTTATCGAAGGGGGAAAAAATTGTGTTGTGTTGGTAGAGGAGAGGGTGGGACAGTTTGTCTTCAATAACATAAACTATAAAAAATATAGAAAATTAGTTTATTATTAAAAAGTTCAATTTCACTAGGCAACTGAAAAATTATTAATTTTCTATTCAATTTACTAGACCAACCTCCACTTTAAAATTCAAACTGATGGCTCTTGTCAAAAATTTCATCTTAACCAAAATACCACCCTCCCAAAGAAAGCACAAAATACTAACCGATCCAAATTTCTCAAGTGATAAAATTACTGGTCTGATTCTATGAAAGTACCTTTTACAAATGCAAGCACACTATATAAAAATGTCTATCATTTCTGGAAAGTTTATTAGCTGACTAATTTTAGTTTTAATCAAGCTAAAAAAGGTTTCTGAGGCTTAAATAAAGTTATGTAAAGTACTTCCTAAAAATCGGTCAATTTCAAGGGAAAAATATTTTGATGAACTGGAGAAAGAGGACAAGCTTCCACACAGATGCAATCAAGGTAGTTTACTGCTAAAAGATTACGTATCCACAAAATGCCAGGCCTTTTACTCACACACAACACAACAGAAACATACACACCTGTTTTCCAACTGCATCAGCACCTACCCCACGGACTCTGTAATTACATGCAGTCTCCACGGTATACAAAAATACTGTGGGCCAGCTTGTCTGTGTCTTCTCCAAACAGTGCTGACAGGTAGCAGTGAATCACACATTCTCCCGAGTCTCATTTGCCTTGTGATCAATGACACAAGCTGCCAACACCTGAGGTTACAGATGCAAACTGAGACTGCAGATTTTTTCCTCCTTCCCATGATGCTAAACATTACTGGCACACTACAAGCATGGCATGACCACCCTGAGTGCCACTGGTGCCACACCCCAAAGGAATAACTTGCCCCACACTCGAATCTGAACCATGGAAGTGCAGTACTTATTTTTGTTTGAATAGTAAGACATGATCATTATAAAAATGTTGAGCATCCCCTACAGAAAAAGTGTGCTAATAATAGACATAAACATACTGACCCACAAAGTTTTTTTACACACAGCTATAATTTCAAATATTTTGTCTCATAAATCATCGAAGTCCCAGAAACTCCAATACATATGAGAGTACAAACTGCATATCCTAGATAGAACCTCTACAACCAAAACTACTTTGTCAAACTAGGAACACGTATATTCAGTGCTGAATAAATGATAAGTGGTCTCTACAGGTACCGGGTTTAGGGTTCATAATCATTTCTCAGAGGTCCTAAAAATCTAATAAGGAAGTAGAATAAAGACATGGAAAGATAAATTGAAATCCAGGCTAGCATATGCTAGAAAAATAAAAAGGATGACAGAGTCCTACACAATACAGGAGTGAACGGATCCCTTGGGGTGAAGTCACCCAAATGGTTTCTCAGAAGACAGGAATCGACTGGGCCCAGAGTAAAGCATACCCATGAATACAAGCAGAAGAGAGTTTAAACAGAAAGAGGCTCCTCACAGTAACAAATAAATTCATTTGGCTGGAACTAAGGATTCACAAAGGTCAGAGTGAGGGTCAAGTCTGCAGAGTGGATCAGGGCCCGGTTACAGAGAAACCTGACCACTGTGCCAAGGAGCTTAAACTTCCCTCTGCATGTAATAAGGAGTGTTCTGGAAGTTTTTATGTTGTGATGCGAGCAAGTGAGAATGTTAAGATGTGCAAGATCTTATTCATCTAAAGCATAAGCAGAACACAAATACTGCAAATGAAACAACTCATCCCTGGGGAAAACACGCTTGAAGCCCAGGTACAAGAGGGTATTATCTTGGGGGCGGGGGTGGTGAGACAGGACACCATGAACAGCAATCCTCAAAAAGTAACAGTGGGTCGAGTTAAATAATGTAGTCTACTTTTGCAACTCCCACTTATTTAAAGTTTCCATTTATTATAAAAGCAGGGTAAGTGTAAAGTGTGATAAACAGCTCCCACTGTATCAATTACACGAGGGAGGCGGTGTACCTCCAATCATCCTCACACTTCAGGTGTGATACGCCATAACTGTGATCAGCGTGCAGAGCTGGATCAAGACCATAAGCTTAAAATCTACTACCATGAGTGAGTTCATCATATTAATCCAAACACACTTCAAGAGTAAATAAATGGGTGTCTCAGTGCTCTGAAGCACTAATAAAGTGTTGAAATATCAACAGAAACAGAAATCCTTCACACCAAATATCCTCCCCAAAAGATTATAATGTCACTACCGTAGTCTTAGCCCCCAATACCCAAATAAAAACAATGTCACGAAATTTTAGTATAAAGAGGTGACCGCATATCTTCTCATAACATCGAAAAACCAAGGAGGAACAAGGTTCTATATTTCTTTAGAAGTACCTCATTTAATTAACAATAACAAGGAGGAGAAATCTGGCTTTATTTTTCAAACATAATTTAGGTGACTTTCCCAAGACCCACAGCAGAAGTCAAGATCAAAATTCCTTAGTTTCCCCTGGTTTATGGCTGGTACAGAGTCGCCCATGTGTGATCCAAACAGAAGCACCCCTTAGGTCACCCAAGTGATAAAGAAGCAACTTAAAAGGGACCACTAACAGAAGAACCACTCGTTACACAACATATCCAAGAGCTCAAGATTTCTCTTCGACTGTGGTACTAAACAACATTCTTGTACATTAAACCTACTGACACCGTCGTAGATCATACAGACCAAAACACTGGGTAGAGGGGACAGCGTTTACCCTGAGAGTCTGCAAAGTTACCGAAAAGGGAATTCAAATGACTGAAATCAAAATTCTCTGCAAGAAAGTTTCAAAACACCCGTGCATCTCAAAGATAATAGGCCAGTTCAAACTTCCAGACTGAACCTAAACTGCCTGTCCCTTGCGCTTAATGCAAGTATTCATTACAGTCCTTTTGTCTGTGAAGTGCCCACACCAAACCATTGCGGGGAAAATAACAGATCCCTGTAAGAACAATCGTTATTGAGAGCGAGAAAGGTAGACAATCCTTCCAATGGTGGCAGGTCCGCCGCCCCGCCCCCGTCGCCCCCCACCTTTATTTTAAAACAGAAATGGCAGCCACCGAGGCTACCGCGGGAGGAGCGGGAAGGAAAAGGCCAGGAGACAGAAACACAAGTTCGGAGACCAGCACCAACTTGTGACGACGGACCAAGTATTTTAGGCCCTGCCGCAGAGTGGGAGCGAAACCCACTCACATACCCCTACCTCGGGAGGTGGCAGGAAGAGGACCTGGGGGGAAGGGGAGAATCTGGCGGAAGAGAGGTGGCAGGGCGGGCGGCGCGTCCAGCCGCGGCTGATCGACAGTCGGTAAACAAGCCGGGCGGACCCACCTCCCACGGGCCAGGCCTGTCCTGCACCCGGGAAGCCCAAAATGGAAGCGCGGCGGCGGCCGGCCGGGCCCCGTTCCCGCGCCTCCCCGCGCCTGACGTACCGGAGTAGACTCGGCGGTCTGGGGTCGAGACCGAGGAGGCCGCGGCGGGGTTGCGGGGGGCCTGCGGCAGGGCGCCCTCCCGGGCCCACTTACCTGGCGGCGGCGGCGGCTCCTCCTCCAGCTCCTGCTTCTCCTCCCCGTCCGGACCTCGGCGCCCGGCGGCGGCGGCGGCGACTCCCGAGCAGCCCGCGGCGACGAGCCGAGCCCGGCCCCTCTCCGCCTCCCCCCCGCGCCGCCTCCGCCCTCTCCTCTCAGTCAGGACATGGTCTCCGCGGGCCCGCGCGCGGCTCCCGGCTGCCGGGAGCGGGGGCAGAGGGGCGGGCAGCGGGCGCGGAGGCGCGGGGGTGTCTGGGGGTCGGGGGAGAGAAGAGGGGGGACGACCTCGGGCGCTGCGGGATCGCAATGGCGGCGGTGAGCGGCCCCGGAGCCAAATTGGCCCCACGGCGAGCAGTGCGACGTCAAGGCGGGACCCTGTCGCTCGCCGCACTATCATTGGCCCCGAGGCCGTGGCTACGCAGCCAATGGGCGGCCGCTTCTTTCCGGGCGCAGGAGGCGGGCCGCGGAACGGTGACGTCACGCCGGCGCCCTGCCCTAATTGTGAGGCGGTCGGCGAGCGGGGCTACGGACCCCGGTGGCTTATGGGGCACGCCGGGAGGGAGCGGGCCCGGGGTCACACAGATGATGCGGCCCGGTCCCGGGGGAATAGGAGGATGGGCGCGTTCTCTCGCGATGTGCGACCTGCTTTCCCCCCTGTTTTTAGCAGATTCACTGGAGAGAAGTCAACCTCCGAGTCTCACGGCTCCCTAGTGACTTCTTAACAGAGTCAGCTTCATTTTTCTCAGTTTCACACACCAGGAAGACGAATGTTTATTAGGTTGTTTGTGAGTCTAATTTTTATATATTTTTACAATGTCTTTTTTTACCTTCGAGGCGGTGTGTGTATACTTTTAACCTGTATTACGTGTGTGTGGATATGTATGTGATGAAAAGCCATGGCGTTATATGTCAATTGTATATCAATAAAATAAAGTTTTTTTAAATAAAAGCTCTTTTCTATTTCCTAATTTAGAGATAGTTACCTTTCTGTAAATTGTAAGTTTAAGGCAAAGAATGAATTAAAGCCATGGAAAATATACTGCCAGATGAATTCCCAGAGCCCAAGTTCTAAAGAAAATGTTTTCTGGTGATATGTTTTGTATATTTTATTTTTGTAAATATGACCAAAGAGTCGGTCATTTGGCCATTTGCTAAAACCCCATAAGGATGTCAAATTTGTCCAGCTGGAGAACTTGTTTTTTTTTCCCAGTGGGACGTCGCCTTGCATTTTTCATACTTCAAATTTTATTTCAAGAAGTTGAAAGATGGTAAAACACAGCAACTTTTTAAAGTGGTAAAGCTTTTTAAAAAGCATCTGTTGAAAGACCATGGCACTGTCAAAGGGCATTCGGCAGTTGTACTGGACATCTCAAGTTCCATAGGACGACTGTGTTGCTTGATTTAGTTAGATTTTTAAAGCTTGGATGGAGACTTCACTTAGTAAAACTGTACACAGTATCATTCCGACTCTCTCTGCGTAACCATGGCACGAGTGTGTATGCGGCTTCCCTATGGGCACTGAGGAATAGTGCCTTATATAGCTTCCCCTCGCCAACCACCTCTTTCATAGCCACTGGTGGATTGTATCCTCACAGCCATTCCTGTGCCATTCCTCTTCCCAGGGCAGCATTAGTGGCTCAAGGACTCCCCTCAAAATCGAGTTTAAATGGCAACAGTCATTTGCCTTTAAAATTTAGCACACACTCTCAAACACATAAGTAACACAATCCCAGATGAAACACCACGTGATTATGTAAGAGCAGTGGTTCAGCCAACATGTCACTCTGAAAACATTTCAAAAGCTGCCGACCACCTCAGCTTCCCCTTCCTGAACCTCAGCTTCGAGGCATCTCACCTACAAGTGAACAAGAACCACACGAGTTAGGTGTTTTTGTTTGGTTTGAGTTGTAGTCGATTTTGTGAAGGGAAGAGGATCTTGTCTGGGTAAGGCTCCTTAACTCTTCACTCACTTTAACCACCCTAATGTCAGAACCATGTGCTGCAGAGCAAGAAGTGTGCAAAGATGAGTAAGACTTTGCATTTGAGGAACCTGCCGCATAGGATGGATGGTAAGACAACAGTAGCCGTCATTATCATCTGAGCTGGAAGGTGCTATGTACATTCAAATGAAAATTATCTTGTGATTGGGAGAAACAGCAAATCCCAAAATGACTTTGTTAAAGCTGAGAAGACATTCAATGCCGGTACAGTGGTCCTCAGCCCTGACTACACATTAGAATTATCTGAGGAGCTATTTCAAAATACCCATATCTGGACCCCACCCCAGACCTACCAGAACACTCCCAGGAGGAGAGCCTGGGTCTGGCACTGTCTGCACACACTTCCCAGGTGACTGGAGCCTGCAGCCAGCTACTGACAGTCCCGCCCCACCCCCAGTGTGCAGATGTGCAAGCAAGTGCCTAGGGATTTTAAGTGGCTTACCAAAAGCCAGGCCATCTAGGTCTGGAATTAGAAAATAAAGCTCTCAATTTCCTCATCAAACCCTCCTTCCATTGCACCATGCTTGAGAAAAACATATGTCCAGAAAGGCAGCAGATAGCATCGTCACAGTTAAGGAGCTGATTCATGCTCTTTGGCGCAGAGAGTAAATTATCCTCCTTAAGTTTATGTCTGAGAAGTATTTCTGAGTTCTGAGATATTTTCCTTGGGGAAAACAGTACTTGTGTTTTTTTTTAAGTTCTTTTTCTTAGAGCCCTTGGACTAAATTGTAGGGACAGTATAGTTTTGTGGACAATTTGTTTCTTTTGACTTTTATTTCAGGTGTGTTTTCCCAACTACTTTCAGAAGATAAATTCCATTTTACTTTTTCTGCCTTACTGGGAAGGTCTTCAATGCCAAATTGTGGGTGTATATTCAACTACATTACTCATAGAAAGCCATGGAAAGGTTTTGAGCCGGTAAGTGCCAGAGCTATACCTGAACCTGGAATGTCTGTGGGACAAATGAGGGTAGAATCAGAAACAGGGACAGAGAAACCAGTTAAAGAGACGAGGGCCTAAAACCAAAGTAGCTGTGGGAATGGAAAGGAGAGGACAGAAGTGAAACAGGGTGACAGTGGAATATTCGGTTTGCTGGTGTCAGAATCCAGGGCAGAAGAAAGACTCCAAAGTCAGAGCACTCTGAATGATAGTGGTGCAATTAACAAGGGGACCTGCAGGAGAGGAACTAGGTCAGAGGAGATGGTGGCTGTTGTTCAGGCGTGTGGGTTCCCCGCACTCAGGAGGCCGGGTGCAGCCAGCCGGGGAATGCTGGTCTGAAGTCTGATCATCTAGAGCTGGGGATAAACTTTAGGGAGTTAGTTCTCTCTGTGAAAGTTACCACCTGAAGCCACAGGAGTGGGAAAGAAAAAGAAAAACTACCTAAGGAGTAGGAAAAGACTGGTAGAAAAGACTACAGATGAAAAGGGTGTTCTGGAAGCCCAGGGGGACAGAGAGCCCCCAGTACATGGTAATAAACAATGTCAGATTCTCCAGCCTCAGGAATTAGAACAGAGAAAAGGTCACCGTATTTGACAAACAAGAGCCTTAGTAACCTTCTAGAGAACAGTTTCCAGTAGTATGGTAGGAGAGAAGCCAAATTTCAAAAGCAAAAGGCACGTGTGGGCACTGAGGCAGTGATGGTGGACTACCAGTCTAAGACGGCTGAGGAGAGGAAGGAGATATATAGAAGGAGATACTAGAAGGAGAGGAAGACAGGAGATATAACAATACACACAGGGCCGTGGTTCCTGTGGCTCAGTGGACTGAGTGCCATAAAGGTCAGCAGTTCAATTCCTGGTCAGGGCACATGCCTGGCTTGCAGGCCAGGTCCCCAGTTGGGGGCGTGAGAGAAGCAGCTGATCGATGATCGATGCTTCTCCCACACATTGATGTCTCTCTCCCTCTCTTTCTCCCTCCTTCCCCTCTCTCTAAAAATAAACATTTTTAATAAGAGAGAAGAAACCTCTTACTATTTCTGTGCTGATAAAGTAGCACCTCCACATGCATGATCTCTCTCTCTCTTTCTCATACTAGAAAGACATACTGATCTAGAATCTAATACTTTATTACATATTGTATTATATAATGCTCATGGAATTGAAAATATTCTGCCATTTTGCCAAATACTAAAATGATAAACTATCTAAAATTTTAGGAATGCTACAATATTTTTTTATTCCTTTCCTTCCAATTGTTTCAGAAACCACATGACTGAAAACCATTTCAAAACATTTGACACCCTGTCTAGTGTGGCTCATTGGATTGAGCGCTGGCCTTTGAACTGAAAGGTCACCAGTTCGATTCCCGGTCAGTGCATATGCCTGGGTTGCAGGGCCAGGTCCTGTGAGAAGTCTCTTCCCATCTCTCTCAAATAAATTTAAATAAAATCTGAAAAGAAAAACATTTGACAGTATCCATGTCATTCAAATAGTTCTTAAATTAATAAGTGGTTCGTGCAAATGACCGTTTTCTTCAAAAACAATGGGAAACTCAAACCCTGAACCAAAGAAAATGATCTGCATGTTGGCTTCAGGGCCGGGATGAAACCACACAGTTTGCAAAATCTTGTTCTCTTCAGTGTGAGGGTTTACAGTCACTACAAATTTAAAATGCACACGCCAAATGTTAAAAAAAAATGCATGTGAAAAAATTACTTCTTCCCATAAAACACAAAGTCCAGTGAGACCCTCTGTCACGGGACTGCTTACCTGCGCAATCCCGAAGCAGGCGACCTGGCGGGAGACAGAAGCAGCACACCAAGACGGAAAAGAGGACAGAGTCAAGCTTCATTCCCCTGGGAGATTCTTGTCTCCATTTGTAAAAAACTGGAATGAGAGCATTTAAAACTGTAGCTTCTCACAGTCCTAGGAGCTGGGTATGATTTATTTCCCTGAGATGTATAGACTTCATAAACTTAAAAAGAAAATGAGGCTAGCAACTATGGCAACATTGCTAGAAATGCTTCCCAACATCTTCTCCTTTCTTTTCCAAGCAACAGATTATTGCTTTGTAACAATTTTATTATTTATTTATTTATTTATTTTGCTCTACTAAATGCCTTTACTGTGTCTCCAAGTCTCTATTACAGGTAGGTATGGCAAGGTGAGTAAGTTCTGGCCCATAATGTATTTATAGGAGCTAAAAAGGTAAAAGTGTTTGAGGGATTTTATGCAAATTCTTCTTAAAAGGGAGGGAACAGACCATTCTGGTCACCCTATCTTCCTTCCTGGAGTATGGCTGTGATGGCTGGCGCTCTCATGGCTATCCCGAACCATGAGGGGATTTTGAGGATGGCAGAGCAGAAGTGCAGGCCATACTTGGACTGCCTTCCCAGACATCTTTCATCTGGGAAGGATGCATCTGTCTTCTTAAACCACTATTATCTGGGGATTTTCTTTGTCCAATAGCCTGATAAAGTAAAAATCCACTTCCTGATGTGGAAGGATTGCTCTTTCCTTTTCCTTTTCCTGCAGCTTTACATTTTTTTATTATTTAACACTCTACTGTGCTTTTGTGGGAAGAAACCCCACTGAGTCACTAAAAGAGGGAGCAGGAAAAATCACTGCAGAAAGTGTTGAACCCTCAGAAGGTGTGAGAGATGACTTTCTCAAGCCTCTAAAAATATGACAACAGATGAAGTGTCTGCTTCAAAGGGAAATGAACTTATAAACATCACAGTAAAAAGGGAGGGATTCTAGCCAGCATGTTTTTTTATATGACATCTCTAACGCCTAAAATAACATCACTAAAATGGAACATTATGCAAGCAAATTTTGACTAAAAAAGTTTCTCCTTTTTCACAGTACTCACAAAGCCTTGTGACTCTGAGAGACTCTTAGGTAGTATTTACGTGGAAGATAACACAACCTGGAGGACTGAAGGCGGGGCCTGGTGTCCCCTGCCCTCACCACAGATTCTTGCTCAAATGTGACTTTCCCGTACCCCAGCATCTCATATTTTAGCTCCCCGCCCATCCCCTGTCAGCCTCACCCCAGTGACACCTTATCTCTCCCATAATTTCAGGTTCCTCGTTAGCATCCCCAGTATCCAACATGCCACATATATAGATTTTTTTTAATTTATGTATCTTATTCATTGCCTCTGTCCTGCACCAAAAGCAGGCTCCCTGCTGAAAGGAGGTCTGTGAAAACAAACCCACTCTCTGACTGGACAGTCACAGCCATGGTGGGTAAGATGTCCAGCTTCGAGGAGCCGGTGCCCAGGGCGGGCCGGCAGCCCACCTGCTGCCCAGCCTCGGGGCTGCTCCAGGGTGCACATCCGACGAGGAGCAATGCAGAGCACCCATGGGTTTAATGCTACACGGTTGCTTGCCATTTTGAATGTCAAAGTTTTATGTTTAAATCTGGGTTTTGTATGTGAAGCTCAGTGGGTCAGTGGAGTATGAGCCAGGGAGTCGAAGCCCTGTTCCCTCTGTCTCACCTTCCCACCTCCCCAGGATGGGTGCCCAGCTGCTTAGTTCCTGGCCACTACACAGTGACCACTACTGCCCTCACTCTGGACAGGGTCCTGCATGCATGTTCCAGAGGATTCAGGTGGGTCACATGTGGCCTGTGTGCCAAGTCACTGGGGAAGACCCCAGGAGACTGGGGCTTTGCAATCCCCTGACAAATATCCCCATTCCCTGAGAGAATATGGCATTAAATAGCAGAAAGCCACTGTGATCGGTGAAGGGAAAGATCAAGGGAAGATAAGGAAAAGGCTCCTTTGCTGCTTTTGCACAAGGAGCCCCACATTTTCATGACACACTGGGCCATGAAATGATGTAGCTGGGCACATCTGGCACAGAAGGGAAAGGGGCCCAGGAACAGACTCTACCCCAGGACCTGTGCCCAAGCCTATCTGCTCCTGCAGGTAGCTCTCGGGGGAGGAGGTAATCCTAGGTATTCTCAGTTCCCCGCCCCTCCGATAGCTACCAGCTGCTGCCCAGCACAGGAAGCACAGAGCAGCTAAGCCCCTTCTCGCCCCAGTCAGACAGTCAAGGGCCCCAGGCCTCAAGTTCTCCTTGAAGCTCTTCTGAGCCTGGCCATTCCTGAATGTCAATGCTGGGAGGCAGTGGTGTGCTGGAATGTGGTTAACAACCAGCTCTCTGATTTGCAAGGTTTGCTGATTGCCATGGTGTAAATATTGCTGCCATGACCGATTTTGAGCTACAATAGTTCATAAGTTAGCAAAAATCTTAGACACTTAACAATTGGCTCTCTTAATAGCAAAAATGCAAGCAGCCTATGGGGCTGTGCCACTTGGAGGGAAGAGGAAAGAGAGCTCACTGTGATTTCATCTGTAATCTGGAACAATACGAACAGACAACTCACAAAAAGACAGCCTGAAGAACCAGCAAATGCAAAACTTGATCAAAGTGACCAGGATAATACAAACAAAAACAAAAATGAAGTATACTGCTTTCTAACAATCAGACTGATACAAATGTAAATTTGTGCAGACTTGGAGAAGAATTTGATAGTACCCAGTAAATTTTAGAACGGACACAGACCCTGTAGTTCCCCTTCTGGGTTAGTGTGGGGACATTCTCTTGTGTGTACAAGGGTATTCACTGCAGTATTAGAGTCATAAGAAGCTCCATGTCCTGCCCTGGCTGGTGTGGCTCAGTGGATTGAGTGCCGGCCTGCAAACCAAAGGGTCATCAGTTCAATTCCCAGTCAGGGCACATGCCTAGGTTGTGGGCCAGGTCCCCGGTGGGGGGTGAGCATGAGAGGCAACCACACATTGGTGTTTCTTTCCCTCTCCTTCTCCCTCCCTTCCCGAACTCTGTCTAAAAATAAACAAAATCTTAAAAACAAAAAAGAAGAAGAAACTCCATGTCCCATCGCCCAACTTCAACAATTACCACTCCTGGCCAGTCTCATTCCAATTTCATCCCGATCTGCTTTTCTAATTTTCATATCATTTTGAAATAAATCTCAGGCAGCATATCATTTCATACCTAAATATTTCCCTATCTCTGAAAGTAAATGAACAGGTAGGCTTTTGTTGGGTGTCGGGGAGAGAAACCCCAGCAGAGTAATCAGGGGAGGGCAGATGAAAAGGCCACGGCACTTCTGTGAGCGCTCCAGAGTTGGCTGCTTCAGGAGTGATGTTTCGGCGTCCCCGGGGATGTTCCTATTCCCTACCAGACACAGCAGGCTGAAGAACAGCCTTCTGGTTCTTGGCAGATTTTGAGGTCAAATCAAATCTGTGCTAGGTAATCAGCTTAGCGGATAATAAACTAAGAACTGACATTTGCACAGTGCTTACGAAGGTCCAATGTGGGGGTTTGCTCAGATCTCCATAATGTCTCCCTGATAAAGATTATTATACTTTATCACCACTATTTGAAAAGATGTACCCAATAAACAAAAATACTAAATGTCTGAATCACCATGAGAGGTCTTTAAAATGACGGTGGCCTTTGCATGCTAAATTCCCTTCCAGCTCTAAAATTTAGTCTCAATGTAATATTTCGTATTAAAAAAACTTATGCTAATAGTATCCAATTTTCCAGATTGTCTATCAGCATGAATCAAAATAATTCCCTTTCCCAAATTTCTGTTTTGCTCTGTGCTTTGTGGAAGGAGCTTTAGAATTTTGTTTTCATCTGAAAATGAATCAGCCAGAGGTTGAAAAGTGGAACAGGAAGAACATGAGGCACTTTTACATTTCAGGGATGATGTACCCAAACCTCAGTGAACTGCTCCGTGTTTAGTGTCCAATCAAGTGCTAGAAAACTGCCAGAACACAACACAGAACCTTATCTGCACACGGAACACAGCTTCATAATTCCTGCACCCTACCCATAATTCCTCAAAGCTGTTTCCTTGCTCAGAAAAAAAAATCCTTACTGACTCATTAGGTTTTAAGCAGCAAGCTGCAGTGGGGAAGAAAAAAAATGCAAGAGAACTGTGGGTGATTGAAAACAAATTTTTTTTTTCTGAATTCTGATTAAGATAGCCTGAAAGCACAGGGCCCTGGGGACTCCTTCAGTGCTAAGTAAGCACTGTACCTTGAGGGGCCAAAGCAAACAGCAGGTTCTCGGGTGAAACAGGCTTCCACGGGAGGCAGATGCCATGAAGGATTTCCACGGCTAGCAAGCAAGGAGATGCCAGTGTCTGGCGTCCAAGGACAGGCCGACTCCCTTGTTAGGGCCCAGGGCAGCTGGTGACTTGATGTTGAAGCCGATGCTCATTTTGTTACCATTCCAAAAACACGAGACCATTAAGGAGGTTGTCGATCTCCTCCACCTGTGCTCTTTACCTGAGACAACTGAGCCTGGGCGACAGCACGTCTGCCTACGGCATGGTGTACTGAGTATATTTTTCTCAGGATTTCATTTATTTATTTATTTGTTTGTTTGTTTGTTTATTTTCAGAGAGAGGGGAAGGGAAGGAGAAAGAAGAGAGAGAAATGCCAACGTGTGGTTGCCTTTCCTGCGCCCCCTACTGGGGATCTGGCCTGCAACCGAGGCATGTGCCCTGACTGGGAATCGAACCAGCAGTGCTTCGGTTCACAGGCTGGTACTCAATCCACTGAACTACACTAGCCACTGTTGAGACCTACTGCTCAGGGAAGAAGACTCCTTTTAAAATATTACTGGTAGGAAGAGGCAAGGAAGGATATTCCCTTACAGCCTTCGGAGGACACAAGGCCCTGCCTGCACCTGATGTTCAACTTTAGTCTCCAGAACTGGGAAAGAATACATTTCTGCAGTTTTAAGTCACTTCGATTATGGTAACTTGTTACAGAAGCTTAGGAAACAAACACATCCTGCAAAGAGTGTGTGTGTGTACATGCACATGCACACGTGCACACAACATGCATGTAGGTTTGTTTTTATTTCTTTTTCCTTGTTCACAGGGAAGGAGGAAGGAGCTCATGCTGCCGCAGAGGCCAGCTCGCAGGGTTCCCACAGTGCCCTGCGGTCGGCGCCCATGTATGGGCCAGGAATCTGAGCACAGGGAGGCTAAGCAGGGGCCTGACCGTTAGATCCTGACAAGGAGGAAGTCATGGATCTTGGAAATGAAAGGAACATTCTAGGTAACCACAAAATCAGTTTTCTGTCCCATCAGAAGAAATAGTTAGTGTGCTCTGCCTCCCGGGAGCATGCCCACGCCCTTCCCTTCCCCTTCCTCTTCCCCCACAGGCATGCATCTCCTAAACTCTGAGGACCCCACGAGACTTGCAGCCAGGGGAGCAATGGGCAGCAGCAGCTTGTCTTGGGCTGACCCTGTGAACCTGCCCCAAGACTCCCTGTTCCCTGACTCTCCAGGGAGCTGACAGCGCCCCATCTCGCCTTACCTCTTCCCCATAACGTTTGTAGTGAGGCCACGCAGCCCCACCTCAGCTCTCCTGTCGCTCCTCTCTCGTTCCACTGGCTCCAGGTTTTTTTTAAAAAGATTTCATTTATTTATTTACTTTTAAAGAGAGGGGACGGGAGGGAGAAAGAGAGGGAGAGAAACATCAATGTGTGGTTGCCTCTCATGTGCCCCCAACTGGGGACCTGACCTGCAACCCAGGCATGTGCCCTGACCAGGGATCGAGCTGGCAACCCTTTGGTTCACAGACCGATGCTCAGTCCACTGAGCCACACCAGCCAGGGCCACTGTCTCCAGCTTTAATAAATGCACTCTCAAAACGGAAAAAAAAAAAAGTGGGGAGGAATGGTGTCACAGATAGTTTTTAAATTCTCTTCATAGAGTGCTCTGAAGTGGCCTTTCAGGGACAACCCTTTGCCTTCCCTGCCCCAGCAGGCTTGGGGAAGAGTGAAGAGGATAGGTGTTAATTCCAGTGGAAATAAACCATCCTTGGGTTCTGGGAGAATCTCAAGAGGTAAAACAGCACCAGGGCTCTCTTCCCAACAAGGTCTCAGGAGCCCCAGGGTCCCTGAAGCCAGCCCTTCTGCTCAGTCAGGTACTGCTGTCCAGTCTGGACTGGCAGCCTCAGGGTGCAATGCTTGGAATTTGTTACTATTTGCAAGTGGTTGCTTTACAAGGAAGGGAAGGTGGGAGGGTCGGGGGAGGGAGGAAGGGAGCAAGGGCTTAGCACAGGATATGGAACCTAGCAAGTGCTACCCTGGTATGTCACTGCAGTCCCCATAGGAAACAGAGCTGTTTTAACATCACAACAAGAGAGGTCTTTCCCAGTTAGTACCACCTTTACGCCAGACTCAAGAGGCCCCTTTCACATGCCTGACAATATCATACCTGATGACCGCACACACAAAGCCCACAGATGAAAGAGCACGTGGGCGCTCAGCCACCCGAGAGCTGTGTGGGCGCTGGCACGGCACCAGGCGTGAGTGCAAACACCCAGAGCCAGGACAAACACTTGTCAGACCTGGGGAAAGGTTTCTCCACAGTCCTTGGCCTCTGCCCTTGAGGAGAAGGTGACGGGGTGGGATCGCCCTGGAGACTCGTGGCTGCTAGTGACACTGGAGACAGACACTTCGGAAAGCAGGGAAGGTTTGGCCAGGGGAGATCTTAGGTAAGAGAAAGACAGGTGGACCACCTTGTCCAACCCTCGCGTGGCATGAATACAGCAGACCCTCGCACAGAGAAGCATCGTTTCCCAGCAGCTCCCAGCAGCTCCGGGGGCCTTTCCTTCTCCTTGTCCTGTTCTAATCCAGGACTGGAAATGATAGGGGGCTTAAGACTCGAAAAATTTTAGCTTAAGGTAAAAAGCCATAAACCTAGCAGGTAATGTGTATGCTAAGCTTTCGTTTCAGAAACTACAGATAAGGCCCATCCTGGTGCCTGGGAAAAGCAGCCGACCTCCTGGGGCACTGGCTAGAGATTACCGCCTGGGGACATCTGTACCGGGAAGAAGCAGGCGACTACCCCGCCCTCTTGGAGACAGCTAACTGCCCAGAACAGGAATGTTGCAGTTGCTGAATCTCAAAGCCCTCACCGCATATTGTTTGTCCTTCCCCACCCCCCTTATAAAAAGATCTGGCCAGGAAAGAAAGGGGAAGATGGCTTTGTTAGGTTATGAACCCGCATCTTCTCAGATCGCCGGCCACCTGAATAAAGTGCCCATAAAGATTCAATCTCTGTCACTGCTTACTGGATTTGGTAGTGACAGGCAGCCCGAACGCCAGTGTCTTTTCCAGTTACAGAAGGAATTCACCAATTACTTGTGTTCACAATAGGCCTGAGTGGTAGCCAGTCAGAGTTCAGGAATGGACTGGGAAAGCCCTCGGTTCCCCTAACCTTCAGTCTCTCTGGCCTGCCCTTGCCCATGCTGAAGTCTCCATTTCCTGGCACATCATGTTGCCTCATTTTTTACTTTATTTACAATAAATAAGGAGTTATGTAGCCTTGGGCGCCCCTGCACTTCTCCAACAAAACACCAGTCAGAGCAGCGCTCACTCTTCTAGCCGATGGCCTTGGATGGGTGGAGGGGCTTCCTGCCTCGGTCCCGGCTGTTTCGATGGTGTTGTAAAAACCTGCCGTTGGAAACAGGTGTAGAAGCGGCCTTGCCATCTGAGGTCTTACTCAACAGAGAATTCTCTCTGCAAATGCAGTCGTAAAGGTTTTCTTCAGACGAAATGCAAGACAACAGTTACTGCCTTTTTAGGAGAACTTACCATCCGATGGCCCTGCCGCACTCTGCCCTTTTCCTTATTAAAGTACCTGATGTCCGTGCGCAGTGCCCCCAGCCCTGGCTCAGGCAGCGTGAGGCCTGGCCCTGCCCTGTGAGGCCCAGGGGGTCCGTCTGGACAAACTGTTCTGCAGAGTGGACAAGTGTTACGCAAGAGGTGGCGCGGGGGCGTGCGGGCCTGGTCCCGGAAGGCTCTTCAAAGGGGCCGGAGGCCTTTCGGGCACCTTCTTTGTCTCACCTGCCGTGTAACCCATTTCTCGAGCAGGGCTTGCTGCCGCCAGGACCCAGCGGTGACTTCCTCCCCTCAGTGCCCTACAACCCTCCCCTGCAGGCTCTTTCCCTCCTGGGTGACATTTCCCGTGAGGCCATGCCATCTCGGGGCCTCCCAGGCACGATCCCACAGTCTGCATTTGCGGTCCTCATAAAGAACTTATGTCAAAACCTCCACTTCACCCTCGCCGGCATAGCTCAATGGATTGGGTGCGGGCTGTGAACCGGGGGGTTGCTGGTTCCATTCCCAGTCAGGGCACATGCCTGCGTTGCAGGCCAGGACCCCAGTAGGGGCCACATGAGAAGCAACCACACATTGATGTTTCTCTCCCTCTCTTTCTCCCTTCCTTCCCCTCTCTAAAAAGAAAAATCTTAAAAAAAGAAAAAACCTCCATTTCACTTCCAGTTCAAAGCTGCTGCCATCTCCCACGGTGAGCCTGGAGAGGGCTCAGTCTTCTGCATCCCATCTTCTCCCTGTCCCTTCTGGGCCTCACCTCACTGACTGCTGCCTGTGGCCCCTGCAGGCTCAGAGCAGGGAGAAGGGAGGGGGTGGGGAAGGAACAAAAACGCATTTTTACTTAGCTTGTTATTCTCATGGGGCTGTTGAATATCCTCTATCCTCATAGATGTCTAAATGCTGACTCCTTCTCTCTTGGGATACACTGGGGGTGGGAGTTAGAGACCTGCCCACACCTTCATCACTCCCTGCCCCCCACCCCCCACCCCTGCCATCACACAGGCCCCAGGTGCAGGGGAGGCACTGCCAGGCTGGCCGCTGCCCCACTCCTCCAGGGCCGCAGATGGCCCGTTGTAACACCTCTGAGAGCTTTTCTAAGTTTATCACTAGTGCCACCGCTGGGGGTCTCTGAATTTCTGCAGGCATCAGGCTGAGGGTGGAGCTGGCAGTCCCCAGTATAGCAAGCACCCCACCGCCCAGGGTGGCCTAACAGATCCTCCTCCCCTGGCCTGAAGAAGGAGGGGGTAGAGAGGCCCACCACACTGACTGCCACTCAGCCAGCAAGCAGCCCTTCCCAGCCTGTCCTCACTGTCACGTGGCTGTGCGGCTAGGGTGGCGGCAGGCCAAGCCTGCAGAACCAGTTTGGCCCTCTCTCTCTGAACTGCTGCTGTGATGTGTCCCATTGCTTCTCTAGAAGGTGGGGACACGTGTCATTCACTGACCTCTCTACCTGGACAAAAAAAGTTATGTAAGTAAACGAGGCTACACTTCAATCAGCTTCAGAGAATCGTTCCACTGGCTCATTGCAGGAAGAGGCATTGTTTTGTTGTTGTCCTGAGGTTGTTTTAATAACTGTATAAATAAAACACAGAGGGCGGCCACCTGAAGCGGACAGTGCACCCAAGTTCCTGGGACTGTGTAGTCACCAGCCCTGGAGCTCTGTTCTCAGCAGCAAGGGAGTGGAAGGCGCCCAGCAGGCAGAGCTGAGCAGGAGCCCTGGGCCCAGGGCCAGCCGGTGGGCAGGAAGTGGCCAGGGAGCTCTGTGCCAGGCCTTTCGCAGGCGGGACCTGGGAGCCCCTGCTGTGCCTGTCCCAGGGTTGAGGGGCCAGGGCACGCGCTCCATCTGTACAGAGGCCTCACCAAACAGTCACAGTCCAGGGCTGGCCCGCAGCAGCGGCTCAGGAGCACCACAAGGGCACCCTGGCTCAGATTTGAGAGATGTCCGTACCGCAGGCTGCTTCCAAGAAATCCTAGACAATCACTGTGAAGATAAGGCAAGACTTCCCCCAACACCCTTAGCATGAGTTTTGGAGCAAGACCATGAGAAATTCAATAATGTTGGGAACAGTATTTTAGAGCTCAAGGGGGTTAACTTTATATTTTTAAAAGGTGCTAGATTTGCCGTCTAAAACTTAGAACATAATTTCATTTAGTTCTTTGTTGGGCAAGTAAGAGATACGAGGAGAAATTTGGGGTTGAAACGGTGGATTGAACACACACATCTTACTTTGCTTCCTCCTGAAACCCCACTGACACTACAACAAAGTGATTAAACAGACGAAAACAGAAACCGAGGAAGACAGAGAGAAGAACAACAGCAGTGTGGGAACTGGAGGTCAAATGGGAGACCCAGAACAGCGCGCCGCAGCCCAGCAGTGGGGAAGGCGGAGGGTCACCAGGCTGTGCCGCAGGACCCTGCAGAGGCCTGGGGGCTGCCGATGGCGAGGACTCCCGGGAAGACCGCAGGTGGAGGAGCTCCGGCTGCAACGAGGTGGGCGGATGAGAGCTGTCTGGTAACCACTTGGATTCCTAGATGCCCCCCCTAGTCTGTGTGGCTGTGGAACAGCCCCACCCCAGCCCCACCCCAGCCCCGCCTGGGTGAAGCAGGGTATCTAAGCGGGGGACCCCCTACCCGGTACACATGAACATCGGGCACCATCCCTCCTCCGTGCTCCTAGAAGGCTGGCAGCCAGGCTGTTTGTTACTCTCCAGATAGGAGAAGGGAAGGCTCTGCCCCGGGGAGCCTGGCTAGCCCCAGGGAAGTATGTCATGGGACAGGAACTCCCCCCGTAAGTGGTGCCCCTGATCGTCCTATAGGGGAGCCGGAGGTCAACAAGTCCCATCATGTACACAGAGGGTCCAATAAGTTTCTGACCCCCATTTCATAATCACAAGTAGACTGCCAGGGATTATTGAACCCCTGACAAAACAGACTGGAAGAAACCAAAAGAAACAGAATAAAAAAAAAACAATTTGGTGGAAACAAAGGCTATGTAGAGAAAAGAAAACTAAATTTCATAAAAATATATTATTGAGAAGTGAGAGAAGATATTGCATCCACGAAACATATTGAATAGGATGCTATAAAAAAGTTACATCCATAGGACAAAATCTCTTGAAAACGGGTGTAGAAATAAAAAGCTCAGAGCCCTGGCAGTGTGTTAGGTAAGAGAAATAAATAGAAGACATAAAGATCAGAAAGAAAGAAAGAAGTAAAACTGTATTTGCAGACAGGACGATGTACACAGAGAATCAGAAGGAATGGACTTATAAGACTATAAATGAACTTAAGAATACATGATCACTATACAGAAATTATTGTGTTTCTACATATTAGCAACAAATGAATGCATTCTCTTTAAATATAAAAAAATAGAGAGGGCACAAAGACCTGAGTCGACACCTCACCAAGGAAGATGCGCCCATGGCAAGCAAGCACGTGAAAAGATGCGCCACGCCATCCTCATCTTGTCGCCAATTAAAGCAATGGGATGCCACCGCACACCTATCGTATGGCCAGAATCCAGGACACCGCCCTCTCCGAATCCTGGAGCAACAGGGGCTCTCAGTCGCTGCTGATGGGAATGTCAAGGTGCAGCCAGCCCCTCCACAGGAGAGCTTTCAGTCTCTTACAAAACTCAACGCGCTCTCACCATAAGGTCCAGCGATGCGCACTTGGTGGTCCCCCGAAGGAGCTGAAAAGCCACATCCACACGAAAACCTACATATAAGTGTTCATGGCGGCTTTATTCAGAGTTGCCAGCACTTGGAAGCATCCAAGGAGCAGAGTGGACACATGAAGTGTGGTGCATCTGGACAAGGACATACTATTCCGCACTACAAAGAAATGAGCTGTCAGGCCATGAAACAGACATGGGGGAAGCGCAAATGTGTATTCTTAAGTGAAAAGAGTCGATCTGAAAAGATCTGAACCATCAGATAAATAAGTTAAGAAGTTCCCCAGACAGCATTCTAGGTACGCATTATAAATCTTGACTTTCCACTTGACTTCCCTTCCTGGGGATCACTTGTGACGGCGGCACTGAAACACCTGCTCCATTAGAACCACCAAGTGATGCGGCCTCCTGGGACAGCTTGTAATGACTGCACTCAACCAGTCCCCCACTGGCTGACAGCGATGCAGCCTCCAATCGTGTCATATTACAAGCAATGTTGCCAATACCATCATCCTTGCACACTCGTCATTCCCCATGTGAGAGCACCTGTATCTCTAGGAAAAACTCCCAGAAGTTCAACTGCTCAGTCTGAGCATCCCTGCACTGTAGTTTTCCCTGGTATCGCCAAACCGCCCTCCACATCCGGGGCCCAGCCCACAGCCCCACCCCCACACGACCCTTCCTTCCCCTTGCTTTCTCTAGTCCATAGCGCTATTTTAGCACTTCGATCCTCGTCAATCTAACAGGTGAAAAACACTATATGTCATTGTATCTTCATTTCAATTTCTCAAATAAGTGAATTTGAAGTTTTTAAAAGTGTTTACTATTTGGAAACATGAATAACAAAATAAATAATATTGGACTATAAGCCAAAGAATGAAATGAATACCCACAAGTCCGTATTGATATAAATTATTAATTGAAATAAGTCATACATGGGAGAGAAGTGACAGCTCTTCTCACAGAGAAATGCCAGTTAATCCATGCAGAGGAAATGGGGACCTGGTCCTAGATCACCATGGCAACATCAACATCACATCCTCCCAAAAATGCACTGAGATGGGCACCTCACCCCATGCTTCCTTGCCAGTGTTGCATGACCTCCACCTCATCCGGAGAAAACCCCAGACAAACCCATACTAAGGGACGTGCTTTAAAATAGCTGATCTGTGCCCTTTAAATGTGTCCAAGACACAAAAGACAAGGGCAGACCAAGGAGCTGGCGTGTCACCTCAGTGGTCTGCCCAGGGTGCTGGAGCATAAAGCAGTGCCAACCTTCTCAGAAAGGGTACATGGACAGGACAGCCACAACCTTTCTAGCTGGCGTTCCCTCTCGGGCTTGGTGGTTTGTGGTCACCGAGCAGGAACGTTCCCTTTGCAGGCAAGGTCCACACTCAGTCAACATCTTCACAACCGGTGGGGCGGTGTCAGCAGTTGTGGGCGTGAGACATTGTAAAACCACACTGTCTTATCTGTGTGATGTTGGGAGACACGATCTTCCATCTTTTCTCCACTTCCCACTGCTGTGTAGTTGACACAGCTATTAACCGATTAATCATACCACTTCGGTTTCGTTTGCTAGTAGTCTTAGGGAAATGTTCTTTCAGTCCTTGGCTTTTATTCAGCCATTTTTAAAAGCTTCATTTATCAAAGTGACATATTTATTATAACAAATAAAGAAACATACCAAGAAGAATGTGGAAATTATCCAAAACTCCACAACTAGAGATAACCTCAATGATTATTTTGGTGGATATCTTTGGTTTGCACAAAGCCTGTCATTTTTAATTGACTTTATATTTTTAATGACTTACTTTTTGAATTGGTTATATATTCACAAGATTCAAAAATCAAACCTCAAAATGCGTGAAACAAGTGCATCTTCCTGAACAACGTATTTTGCTATGGATCGGTAAATCTGTCAAAATGTCCAGTTCTGTAAAGGCGGAACCACATCCGTGGTGTGGAGGGTCCATGGTTTATTTAACACCTTCTGGCTGGTGGACATTCGCTGAGATAGACTCACACATACATGTCACGTGCGGATGAGCAACCCCTCTGAAATACGACATCAAGGCCTTGGTATTTAAACTGGCCTGAATGAGAATATCTTTCCCGTCCCCTTCCAGTCTCCTCTGCTTTGTCAGGCCCAGCTTCATGAACTCCGGTGAAATGCCGTCTTTTGTAGAACTTTGATATCTGCTTTACAATTCAGCACTACGTTGAGAAATAGGTTGGCCAGGAAGAAAAGGTTCATCCAGTACACACATCAAAGGTTGTTCTTTCTCAATGTCCTGCCTTCCTGTGAGGTCAAGGCCCTTTTAATGAAAGTCCAGTGAGCAACACCTTTGCATTTTACAAGTTCATGACAAAGGGGATGGGGTGAAAAAAGCCAGTTGGGGCTGGGTGTGCCTGAAATTGTTCAAACATCTAGCACATTAGTAACGATCTTTTTTGGAATGCTGGCTCCTCTTGTTCCAAAGAGCAGACATTGACATGCGATGTTGTGGAGTTTTTGGCTTTTCTTGTTTTTCAAGTTGATCCTCCAGCAGCACCAGCACCACCCATCACCCACCCAGGCGCAGCAATGTGAAGTGTTTCCTTGGCTGAGTTTTGCTTCCTCTCTTCCTCAAGGGCACACATACCGACACACATTTTTACCTGGGGGCATGCCTATGCTCAGGCTGGATTAATTGGAAAGATCAACTGAGAAAAAGAATACTAAATGTGTGCATCAAAGATTCCGAGAACTGCCCTGGCTGGTGTGGCTCAGTGGATTGAGTGCCAGCCTGCAAACCAAAGGGTTGCCAGTTCGATTCTCAGTCATGGCACATACCTGGGTTGTGGGCCAGGTCCTCAGTAGGGGGTGTGCAAGAGTCAACCACACATTGATGTTTCTTTCCCTCTCTTTCTCCATCTCCTCCCCTCTCTCTAAAAGTAAATAAATAAAATCTTCTTTTAAAAAAAAGATTCCTTGAACTTTCTAGAGCTAAAAGAGCTACAATGGCCTTGGCCACCAGATGAGGTCACCTGTGTGGCTGGCAGAGGACAGTTGCCCAGCCAAGCGCATGTGCAGGACCAAGGGCAGGGATGTAGCGGAGCAACAACTGCCTGGCCAAGACGTAAGGAAATGACAGCCGCATGTCCATGTCTGACAACACTTAAGTGTCTGTCCCTCATCTCCTGCTCACGCAGCAGGTGTTTTCCAGAGCAGCCTCTCACAGAGTCATGGAGAGCGGGACAACACATGGGGACTGACCCACTCAGAAGGAACTGGAGGTTCAGGGAATCGGTCACTGCTGTTTGGTCACAGGTGAAAGGGGTCCCCCTGCACCCCTTTCAGGAGGGTAGTAACACATCCTGGTCAGGGCCTCCTGGGCTCCAGGAGGGGAGTGTGAGCTGCTTTGGGGAAGGCCACTTTCTGGCTGGGTTCACTCTGCTTCTCTCGGGGTGGCCCCCCAACTTTGAGTGGGGGAGTAGCTAAGGCCACTGTCTTGGAGCCCAGCTGACCAAGCTCTCCTCCTGGCTCCGCCACTTTCAAGTCCGACACCCTAAATTCTTGCCGGTTACTTCATCGCGTGGTTTCCTTAACCGCACACTAGGGCTAATAATAGTAGCTGCCTCCTAGTCTGCGCTGAGGGTTAAATGAGAAAACCACGTACAGCACACGCCTGACCCTCTGCAAGGCCTTGACAGATGTTAGCTACGGTCATTATGCCGAGCATACCACCCACGGACTAACCAGATCCGCTGTGATTACCACATACCAAGGACTGACGTGGGCAAGACTCGAAGGTCGGGCGTGCTGTGGGGCCAAGGCCTCTGCAGTTTTTCTCCAGATGTGAAACGTCCACGCTGGAGGGCTGGTGGGCAGCTGGAGCTCCCAGACCTGGCCGCACTTCGGAGGGGACCAAAGAGCTTAAAAAGAAACACAGGCCAAAAAGCAGTCCAGGTGACCCCTATGGGTGGCCGGGAGGAAATGGCCTGCCCTTCTGAGGTCCTGGGGTCAGCAGGGGCCAAGCTGGAGCTCACTCACACCCGCAACCTGATGCTCAGAGCCCCACGGTCTGTCCTTGCCCACAGAGGCTCGCTGCAGCCCCTAGGCCACATGGGAGAATCCAGGAGGATGCTTCATGCCCTTTGAAGCATTATTTTAAACTGCAAAGGTGGAAGAATGCATTTCCTGCCAATACAGTTAAACATCTTCCTTTAGACAAGGAAGTAAACTTCATGACGTCCAGACTTTGAGGAATCTGACTGGGAGCCTCACTCAGACTTGTGGACAGAGAACCACCCACTGGCTGCCGGGCTGGGCTGGGCTGTTCTTAATGGACAGGATCATCGTCCTGCCAATAAGGGAGATGTGTTCTCAGCCATCTGCTTTAGAAGTCGCTCTTTCCAGGAGGATAAACATCAGGCTGTCGTTTTTGAAAGGGACCATATGGGCATCAAATGACCATTGTTTTCTTTTAATGGCAGACAAGTGTTAATGAATATGTAAATGGCCAGAGGTCAGGCTGCTCAAGCTTGGCAGGATTTCATCTGTTTTCTTTTTTTTGCACGGAGAACTGGATGGCATTTGGGCTGCAGGAGACCCAGACTCAGGGGAGCAGTTCTCCACTCCTCCCTCCCCACCGTCCCGGGCCGGCCCAGGAAGGGGCCGTGAGCTGACTTCCCAGGGCGGGAGGGTTAGGGGGACATATACAGGCCTCCAGGCCGAGAAGATTTCTCCTGAGTGGCCTCGGCCAAGAGAGCCTCACCTTCATCACCGCAGAATGTCCATGATGCCACCTGGGTGGTACGTGTTAAGTGGCAAGCAGTGGGCACGTCACGAGTGACAGCAGTGATGGTCACCCAGCCCTGGACTCCACCCACAGGTCTGACCCGGTTTGGGGCCTAGAAGCTGGCAGACTGCCACTGCCACTGCCACTCCCACTGCCACGCCGTGCTCTGAAAAGGGGGTGTCACGTCAGGTCACAGCCGCAGTGGCCAGGGCAGGAAGTGGAGCCTGTGTGTCACCCTGTCGTTACTGGCCCAAGCGTTCCTCCCAGCCTCAGTGTCCCCATGTGATGAGGCCTGGGCAGGGGTGCCCGGGCCCCGCCTGCCTCACCCGCCACACACCGGGAGGACTGTGCATGCAGAGACTGGCCATCTCACCCTGCTGCTCACTCGCTCACCCTGCGACTTCTGACCCCAGACCAGGGCCCTAGGCCCACTCTGCACCAGGTAGATGAGAGCCTAGCCACAGGCCTGGGTGTTGCTGTGTTGCTGTGTTGCTAACGCCCCCAAGGGATTAGAGTGCAGCCAGGATAGGAAGCTACGCTGAGAAACATCCTGTCATGGAATTGATCGTTTAGCCTCAGAAATCTGAGGCCAGAGGCTTCAGGGGTGAACTCAGCACAGCCGAGGCAAAGGGTCTCCATCAGCTAGTCCCATCCCTCCCACGGGGCTGGGCTGCAGGCTCTTCCACAAAGGCAGGGCCTGCTTCACTAGCTGGTGTGGTGCCGTGGAATCTGTTGGGGTCAGAGGTCAAGCCTTGCCTGTGCTGTGGTCCTGGTGAGGCTGCCTTGCACATGCCCACAGGCTGTGCCAAGAGATCCCTGGTCCAAAGGCACATGCCCTCATGGCTGGGGTGGCACCGGTCTTCTGACAGCTGGGCCAGCCAGGCAGCAGCCTCTCGCCTCTTCCAGGTCCTTGGTGTTCTGCAACAAGCTAAGGGCTGAGGCCCAGTGACTTAGAGAACTTCACTACAAGCCACTTCTTCCAAGCCACCTCAGTGTCTGGCCAGTGCTACCTATTTCATGTGTGTTAGCCAACTCCAACTCCCAGTGCCTGGGGCGGTAGGAGGGAAGGCACCTATTTCACAGATAAAGAAATAAGCTTCGTAATGAGCTCAGGATCCTACCAAGAGTAAAAAGGCGAAGCCAGAATTCACTTCCTAATCTGACGGGTCCCACTGTCCCTGATTCTTCTGCCAAAGCACCCTGCTCCCTGCTCCGCATGTAGGACAGAGACCAAGGGTGCCAGTCCACTGCCCAGACTTGCATCCGCTCGGTGCATGTGAACCTGAGGTTCGAGCTCTTCACATCTGTCTTTCAGCCATGACACTCTTGCAGCAAGACTCAGTTCAGGAGGCTACCAGGGAATTCTGCTTCCAGCTATGATGCAGTATCTTCAAAAAGACCAATTTCCTCACTGAAAACAACTAGAAAAACTGGGTAGAAAACACACACACACACACACACACACACACACACACACACACTCCAGGTACATTTGGCTTCACCAGAGAATTCTTTCAAACACTTTAGGAAGAAATAACTCCAATCTTGCACAAACTCCTCCAGAAGACAGAAACAATAAAACATCGCCCAACTCATCTTGCAAAACCAACATAACCTTGATCCCCAAATCTGATGAGAATATTACAAGAAAGGAAATCACAAGTGAATCTCTTTCATAAACATTGATGCGAAATCCCTTAGCAAAACATTAGCAATCTAAACCCAGTGATATTTGAAAAAGATAACATCTCATGAGAAAGTTAGTTGATCCTACAAATAAAAGATTGTTTTAACATTTAAAAAATCAATCAATATAGTTTACCACATTTAATCAAATAAGGAGGTAAATCCTATGTGTTTGGTAAAATTCAATACTCATTCGTGGTCACAAAAAGAAACTCTCAGTAAACGAGGAGTAGAAGGTTATGGAAAGGCAGATGAACACCCTCAACCTGGCAGAACAGCTGCCACAGGCCTACCACGAGCACCTGACGACGTGCGAAAGATAGAAGTCTTCTCCCCGAAGTCAGGGAGGAGACAAGGATGAGACCTACTCCTACTTTTATTTCATGTCGTGCAGAGGCGCAAGCAAGAGCAAAGAGGTAAAAAGAGGAGTAAAAGGTATAGCAAACGGAAAAGAAATGACTGCCATTGCTCCCAGGAAGCATGGTGACACGCACAGAAAGTGAGAAACTCTGTGGATAAACTCTGAAGGGTAATAAGTGAATTTAGCAAGGTTGCTGAGTACAAGGTCAATAGCAACAAAACTCCATTGCACCTGAACATACTTGTGGACGAGCGGAAAATAAAAATGTGAAATATTACTACTTACAATATTGCATGTGCATCTGTGCGCATACGTGCACACACGCAAATGCCTGGGAACAAAGCCAAGGAGAGAAGCTCGAGATCTCTACACGCAAGTCAGTGTTGCAAGAAATTAGTACAGACCTAAATGCATGGGCAGATACAACTGGTTTGTGGATTCGAAGACTTAATGTGGTAAGGATGTCAATTTTTCCCAATTGTCCTATACGGTCAATGCAATCAAAATCCCAGCAAGATTATTTGGGGGCTGTGGCAGTTGAAAAGCTGATCGTAACATTTCTACAGAAATGCAAAGAGCCGAGACTGTGCAAGGAGAACAAAGCTTGAGCATTTATACTACCAGATATCAACAGTTACTAGGAACCTACATTACAAATAAATAGGCCACTAGAACAAGAGAGTGCAGAAACATACCTGCACGTGATTTATGACCAGTGTGGCACTGGGGTGCTGAGTCAACCAGATATTTAATAGAGAAAGAGTAGATTCGACCCTTCAATTACGTATATAGAAAAATGTTGACCCTTACTTCACACCATATGCAAAAATCAAAATACAAAAAGTAAAACAATACAGCTTTTAGGAAAAAAAACTCAGCAGAAAATTTTGATGACCTTGGAATAGTTAAAGATTTCTTAAGTAAAGTACAAGGACACTTAACCATAAAGGAAAATAACTGGTAAATTGGATTAGATCATAATTTAAATGTTCTGTTCAGCAAAAAAACACCTTTGAAAGAGTAAAACTATAAGCCATCGTATGGGAGACAGAAGATATTTGGTTACACATAGGTGTATATTCATACATACATATTGCTAAAACTCACATCTGGAATGAATATGTGTGTGTATATATATATTCTTTTTTAATATATAATCTTTATCATATTTTTCCATCACCATTTAGTCCCTTTACACCCCCACCCCCAGTAATCACCACACTGCTGTCCATGTCCATGAGTCCTTTTTCCTTTTTGTTCAATCCCTCCACCCCCTAACCTCTCCCTGCCGCCACTAGCTGCATCTGCTCTCCATCTATGAGTCTGTCTGTTTTGCCTGTTGGTTCAGTTTGCTCATTAGATTCCACATCTACACAAATAAATTCTTACAAACCAGTGAGAAAAGGGCAGAGATGATACAGGCACATGTAAAGATATCAAGGGTCCGGTTCCAGGCTACCGCATCGCAACAGAGTTGGGACCTGTTTGCTGCTGGAGGGTCTTGCTTGCGGTTGGTGAAAAACACAACATCTGTGAAACACAATAAAACGAGGTATGGCTGTAACAGAAAAGCGGGCTCCAGCAGGAACCTGACAAACAAGTTATTCAGCCAATACACACACAGAAAGGTGCTCAACCTCAGGACTCCCACAGAAGGCACCTTCACATCACGGTGATCACCGCTCACACGAACCGAACCGGAATGGCTACGACCTGTTAAACTTGACGACCCCAAGCGCCGGGAGCACGGAGCTCAGGAGCTCTCACCCTCTGGGGCCGGGCGGATGGCCCTACACCAGTGGGACACCGGGCATCTGGGAAAGCGGAGCACTAGCATGTCCTGTGACCAGCAGTTCACACTAAAGGTAGGCGTTGGCCGAAAAGTCCCTTTAGTTTTTTCCATAAAATAAAAGACACATTTTCCATTTTCACCATATGTCAGCTATCTCCTGCTGTTGGCTTCTAGTGGGTAGAAGCCAGGGGTGCTGCTAAACATCTTCCAGTGCATAAGACAGCGCCACAGCAGAGAATTATTTGGCCAAAATGTCAATAGTACCAAGAAACTTCGCAAACCACTTTTGACACATTCAACCAGCCACAGAACCTTCTCCACACACTGCACAAATCTTTTTTTGCACTTCAGTTGCGTTTTTACCTTCCTTGAAACAATAAAGCATCATACACCAAAAATGCTGCATATTTTCTTCCACCTTCAATATTAAAATGGCTGCCCCCAAATTTGCCAATTTTGATACTTTTTTTTTTAACTGCACGCTGATACGACAGCTGTCACAATACAATCTCACAAAATCGTTTCAAATGAAGTTGAAGACAACTAAGCACCACCAGAGCCATCATACTGGGAAAAAACTAAGCAAACTTTTTGGCCAACCCAATATACACCCAAAGAAACACAAACCTATGATGTTTGGTTACCGAGATACGACGGGATGAGAATGTTCTAGCCTGCATTATCTCTCTGCATCCCCTCCCAGGAAGCTCTCAAACGTCCATCCACAGTTACACAACTGCTGTGCTCAAAAACCTGGATGAATGTTGCAAGCACAGTGTTCAGTGAAAGAAGTAAGCAAGTTTATAAACAGACAAGATTCACTGACAGTGAGTATCGCAGTCAGCTTGGGCTGCTGACACGGGACACTGAGGACTGGGTGGTGGATAAAAGGACAGAAATGCGTTTCTCATGGGACCGAGGACTGGGAGCCGGAGGTCAACGTGCCAGCGCAGTCCGGCTCCAGAGCCACCTGGCGATTTTGTGAATGGCTGCCTTCGCGCCGTGCCCTCTCTGGGAGGAGAGCAGAGAGGCAGCAAGCTCCTGAGTCCCCTCGTATAAAGGTCCTAATCCCATCATGAGGTCTCCACCCTCCAGACCTCATCTAACTTAATTACCTATCAAAGGTCCCCCTCCAAATACCACAACCTCCCTGGGGGGCTGGGGGTTCAGCATGAGCATGTGGAGAGGACACAGGCAGCCAGTGCTCCCCCCAGTGAGAGGTCTGAATGGTGTGTAATGACTGAGAGGGGACAGGGAGGGGCATTCGGTGGCGCAGGTATGGCCCACTTACTATTTTTACACTGGTTTCATAGGTATGTTTGGTGAAAAGTTAACAAGCCACAAATGTATAACTGGTTCCCTTTTCTGCATATGTTACACTATGATACAGTTTACTTAAACCAAGGAGAAGGGAAGGGGGGAGAGGGAGGGGATGAGGAACTGAAAAAGAGAGAGGGAGGGAGGGAGAGAAGTGCCACATCCCCAGCTGGGGAAATGGGCTGACAATTGGTCTCACTAGGCCTCCAGGTGCCTGGAGCAAGATTTCCCAGCATCGGTTGCGGCGAAGCGTACTCCTGCTGGGACTCGGTTGGGCACAGATGGACAGAGGAAGGTGCCAGAGATCTCTCCTGCCACCCCCTTCTCCTGGGGGCTTGGACGTCACTCAGCCTCACTCAGAACTCCGTGCCCACTCTCCCCGGGTGGGTGGAAAGTTGAGTGCCAGCCTCCGGAAAAAGAGCGGGGATTAATTTGATCCTCCACCTGGGTACCTCTGCGCAGGCAGGCCTGGGGAGTGAGCAGGTGGACCATGCTCATGGGCTGCAGAGACCTGGCTGACCTCCACCCGGACCGGGCCGGAGCCGGGAAGGCAGGGAGGAGCGTGCTAGTCAACAAAGGGGCCGCTGAGACTGCAGCTGCCCAGGAGAGGTCCCCTGTTGCCTGCTCGGCTCCGGCCAAAGTGCATCAGAGGTGCCAAGACCACAGGAAGGGCATGGCAGGCTGAGCCGAGGACAGACAGGCTTCCTGAGCAGGTTGCCAAGCCCTGGAGTCGGGGGCGGGGCTCGGGAGCCCGTGCCCCAGCCTGCTCTTGACTTCAGTCTGGGACAAACGGTGCCAGAGGCAGGCTAGCACTCTCTGAGTCTGCAGTGGCCTGGAGCAGACGCAGCTGAAACAGGAGGCCTTGTGGGCTGGGTCACACCCCAGTGCAGCCCTTGCCTCAATTCCCTCTTTGGGACACAGGGCTTAGCCATTGGCCGTGTGGTGTGTGGCTCTTCACATCTAGAGTCAAATTAGTTAAAATTGAATGAAATTTAAAACTCAGTTTCTCAGTCACGCGAGCCCACATTTTCTGTTCCCAGTGGCCACACGTGGCCAGTGGCTACTCCACCGGGCAGTGCAGAGGTGGGAATTTCCACCATCACAGAAGTTCTACCGAGCAGGGCTGGCCCAGGCCAGCCTGTGCTCTTGGAACAGATCCTGTTAGTGAGTGGAGCGCCTTCTTCCAACCAAAGCTTACCCAGAGCCCGACACAGTCCACGGCTGAAACGAGGCAGAGGGGACCCGAGCCCCCAGGGACCGGCATTGCCCCACGGAGGCCCGGGTTCCTCTGTGGGGCCGCGTCTGTGGATCAGCTGCCCAACACCAGTGGCCCATTTTTCCAGAAAATTGTGAGTTGGGACAGAGGCCAGTTTGGAGACAGCAGCAGCCATGAGTTGCCGTTTGCCACGAGGCACCAGATTGATGTTTCTCTCCCTCTCTTCCCCTCAAATAAATAAGTAAATACATGGAATATTATTCAGCACTAAGAAGAAATGAGCTATTGGTGGGTGGAGGTGGAAGAGAGTGTAAGGGAGATAAATGATAATGGGAAAATACAATAAAAGAAGACTTATACATACATACATACATACATACATACATACATAAGAAATGAACTATCAAATCATGAACCCCTTACGTGCACATGACTAAGGGAAAGAATCCAATCGGAGAGGATACATACCGTGTGATCGCAGCTGCAGTCACATGCCCAGAAGGAAGGGCGTTCAGTCTGCCGCAGAGAGTACATGGGATCCTGGGCCCCTAAGATTAGCCTGGAGCCGAGCCTTCCTACGGCCTCATGATGCCATGGACAGCACGACGCTGTAGTGCAACACTTTGCTCACGTGTTTGTGGGGAGGCTGCTGTAAATGAACTTGTTGTCATGTAAAAGTACAGCACAGCCCTGGCCGGGTGGCTCTGTTGGCTGGAACACTGTCCCCTATGCCAAAGGGTTGTGGGTTGCACTCCCAGTCAGGACATGTGCCTGGGTTGTGGGTTCGAGCCCTGGTTGGGGCACTTATGGGAGGCAACCAATCGATGGTTCTCTCTCTCTCTCCCCATTCCTCACTGTCTAAAATCAATAATAAAAAATATGTCTGGGTGAGTATTAAAAAAAGGAAGGCACATACAATAACGTATAGTCCATACTAGTTTGATAATGATAATAAACAACTATGTTATAGCTTATGCATTTACTGTCCTATACTTTTACTGTTGTTTTAGAGTGTACTCTGTCTACTGATTTTAAAAAAGCATCTGCTGTAGGACAGTATGCTATGTTACATACATGTATGCTGGTGGCAGCCTCACAGATCACGTGTGTACTGCGTCCGTTCAATGCATCACGTTCGCTTGGTCTTGCCTTAATCTTCCGTTGTTTTGTTCGGTGACATGCCGTACAGGTTCGTAGCCCAGGAGCAGCGGGCTGTGCCAGCTCGGTTTGTGTCAGTGCACTCATGATGTTCACACAACACCTTCCCAAGGGCCCCACTTCTCAGAAGGTGTCCCCGTCACTAAGGGGCCCATGACTGTGCAGCCGTCCCCCCTCACGCAAGGGAGATGCACTCCAAGACCCCCACTGGGTGCCCGGAAGTGCAGAGGGTGTCGAACCTTCTCCACACTACGTTTTCCTGTACATGCCTCCCTGTGATAAAGTCCGGTTTATACAGTAGGCATAGTAAGAGATCAGCAACAATAGCTAATGGTAAAACAGAATGATTTTAACCACACCCTGTACTAACAGCTATGTGAATATGTCCCCCCTCTGGTCCCTGACCTGATCACTGAGATGGCGACCGAGTGACGGAGTGACTAGCGGGGGGCACCACCGCGTGCGGCACCCTGGGCCAAGGGCTGACTTGCTTCCACGAGAAAGAAGTGTTGGGCTATTGAAGCTGATGAAAGGGTGAAAGTGATCAGGCATATAAACCTGGTAAAGAAAACCATGAAAAGGAGCACAAGGCACTAAAAAAACAAAGAAATACAGTATGCCTTTAAAAAAATCCTCATCCTCAAGGACATGTTTTCATTGCTTTCTAGAGAGAGAGGGAGGGAGAGAAAGAAACATCAATGTGAAAGAGAGAGAGACAGTTATTGGCTACCTCCCGTATGCACCCAGACCAACGATCAAACCCACAACCTAGGCATGTGCCCTGACTGGGAATCGAACCCACAACCTTTCAGTTACAGAATGATGCCCCAACTAACTGAGCCACACTGGCCAGGGCACAATATGCCTTTTGAACTGACAAAGGGGGAAAAAACCCTAATTGCTTAATAAATTACATAGAAACATATTTGCTGTTTTATGCTAACAGTAAATAAACATAATAAACTTTTATGTCTTTCAATGTGTTTAATCCTAAAATTTGACCACTTGATGCTTGCAAAAACCCTGGATTTTAAGTAAACAAAAGTGATGAAATTTAGCCAACTTATATGACATTCCGACCAAGTATTTTCAAGATAATTAGTCATACGTGAGCTACATAAAACCCTTAGAACGATGAAGACCAGAAAAATTCTAAATGCAGATGCTCTGGCTTTACGGGAAGCTGAGAGGGAATCCAGGGTCCAGAGCAGGCGCGCTGAGAAAAGCGGTTCTCTGCTTCCTGGGAGCGCGTCACTCAGGCCGGGGGTTATGGAGAAGCCACCGGAAGAGTGCAGTGCTGTTCCTCAGTGAGACGATGGCCCAGGCAGGGGTGCCATTTAGCCAGTGACAGCAGGGCTAACCAAAAGGTCACACTGACAATGTCTAAACAGCAAAAAAATGACTCGGGATTATTAGAATAGTGGGATGGATAATTTATGCTGCAATCTACACCCCTTTGATCTGTATGAAATATCTTTAGGTTATTTCAAGGATAAAAGAAAACACCGATGTTGTTATTTCCATGTGACTTTATATTCCATACCAGTCATTGAATATTTCTGTGGATGCTCAAGCATGTCGTGGAGGAGGAAGGGCACGGCCAGCACCCAGGTCCTGCTGTCCTTCCCTGTGTGGCTGGCAGCTGAGCCACCTGAACGTGGGCTGCAGACACCCTGAAGCCTCCCCCGCAGACACGCCGCCTGTATTTGCGAAAACCTCAGGAGATTCTTTCATGTCACCGTAACATCGTGTTTGTGCCTAAGAAAACTCAGTAACGTCCTAATATCAGGTAACCTGGTCCCTATTCAAATCTCCCCAAATGTATAGTTTCTTAAAAGTCAAAGCCAGCCAAGGCTGCTGTGTCTCCTATCGTCTCTTTTGGTCACAATGGTGCCTCCACCTCCATGCCCCTTTGGTTCCCTGACACTGAAAACTTTGAAGAAATTGGACCAGGCATCTCACAGAAAGTCCAAAGTTCTGGACGCATCTGGTCGTTTCCTCACAACAGAGTCGAACGTGGATGTCCTGCAAACCGGAAGCTGGGCCTGAAGACTTGTCTCGGGCTAGGAGGTAGGCGGGACCGCTTCATAGGTGAAGCACACGCATCATCGTGTCTGTCTCATCAGGAGGCCCGTGATGTCATTCTGTGTCCCTGTTTATGTGGCCGAGACTGACTGCTCGATGCAGGGGGGATGGCAAGATTTTCCCACTGCGAACAGAGACGTCCAGAACCACGGACGATGGAACGTGGACAGAGTGCGCAGTGAGACACTATTAATTCATCAGGGATAGTCATGGTGTCCTGATTGTGTGAGAGACGTCCTGTTTTTGAGATCTCCCCAGGAAGGACTGAGGAGCCGGCAGCTGAATGGAGCAGGAGTTGGGAGTGTGTTTTAAAAGAACATAACAATGATTCACGCTAAAAAAAATGAGTGCAGGATTCGGAGACGGTGACGTCGAGCATAGCTAACCCCTGAATGCAGTCTGGTAGCTAGTTCAAACCCGAATGCCATAGATGACTGTGACCTCGGTCATTGTCCAAGTATTCTCCTGCTCTCACAGCATACCAAGCGAATGCCAGTGCAGACAGCTTTGTAGAACGTCAGAATATTCTCACAGCTTCTTTAAAGGGTCTAGACCTTGTGCCAATCTTAACCTTCTACGGTTCATTCGCACTTGTTTGCCCAGGTTAAAGTCACAGGTAATTTTCCGGAAAGGCCAAAGGATGAAGTTTGAAACAACAGCTGTTTATAAAAGGTAGGTTTGGTTGAGTGACAGTCTTTCCTTCACGCACATTTCCCAGCCTGCCGCAGGGGGCAGTTCTGGGGACCACACCAGGCCTTGGGTTCAGACATGGCTGGCAGAAGCCGCTCCTGGCCTCAGAGGGAAGCCCAATCAAAGAAGGAAATGATACTCACAGGACCGCCTTCCAGGCTCTTCCAGGTTCCTCCAGTGGCCTGCGCATGACGCTCTGTAGATGATGGCCCTGGCTTCTCGGGGCCCTCAACCTGGGAAGACATTTGAACGAAGTCCGGCCAGATGTCAGGCAATGCTTTTGCGGTGCTTTCCAGATCACAGAGGTGTGTTTACGTTTCTCAGCAATCCCCTCAATCCCCCTATAGGACGAGCAGCAGCACTCTGACGCCCGTGTTACAGACAAGAAAATGGAGGTCCGGAGAGGCTCAGAGATTTCTCAAGACCACACAGTGATCACAGGGCAGAGCTGGCCGGAAATCTGACTCTCCCGCCTGGATCTCGCCTCCGCACTGTGCCGAGTTTACACCTGTCCTTGCGAACTGCAGGGTGGCCTCCGTGGGCCTAGGTAAGAAATCATTCACCCACGTTTTCAGCAGAAGGGCAGTTCCAAGAAGTCAAACTTCTTCTTAGTAACCTCTCCAGATGACAATCTTCATCACCCCTTCCTCACAAACAAGTGTGTCCACGGGGCAGTTTTGTTTGGGTCCCTCCTTCACTCTCCATTCATGCAGCAAGCAGGTACCGACACCCACTTGGTGCCAAGCCTGTGGGGGAGCCGGGAACTCCGACCTGCCTCCGTCCTTTGCCTGCCCTTGAGGGTGTCACGTCCCACCGAGGAGTCAGACATACTAACTCTAACCCTGTATCATGTGCTGGGCGCTCAGGCCACAAGTGCAAGGTGCCAGACAGAGGTCTGAGCAAGGGACTCAGGCTGCACGATCCTCCCTGGTGAGTCAGACAGGTTTCCTAAAGGTGACATTTAAGCTGGACTTTAAACAATGTGTAGGAAGGATTGTGACAGACTGAGTGGATGGAGAACTTTTTAAGAATTCAAGTTGCACATTCATTTAAATAAAAAAAAAAAAGAATTCAAGTTGCACAAAATCTCTCTTCCGCCCCAGCGGGTGTGGCTCAGTGGATTGAGTGCCGGTTTGTGAACTGAAAGGTCACTGGTTTGAGTCTCAGTCAGGGCACATGCCTGGGTTGCGGGCCAGGTCCAGGTTGGGGAGTGCAAGAGGCAACAGATCCAGGTGTCTCTCACACATTGATGTTCCTCTCCCTTTCTTTCTTCCCCTCTTTCTAAAAAAAGTAAATAAATAAAATCCTAAAAAAAAACCCCAAAACCTTCTCTTTTCCCATCTCACGTGTGCCAGGGATCTACCCTGACCTTATTATTCCTAGAGAGTGCTTACTTATGTCCCCCAATTCCTCCCACATTTCTGCAGCCCAAAACTGTCTGAAAGGTCTTCTGGATGAGCTGCATTTTACTACAGCTAAACCACATCTGCTTCTAATCAGTCAAGGTTAATAACTAATGGTCCTCAGCTCTACCAAGCAGTGCCCACAATTGGCTGGCCACAGCAAACATTCCAAGCCAGCATGCATTTGCTTTGAAACCAAATACCTCCCAGGCTCGTGTGTGGACTGGACTCTCAGCGGTCTACACCACCTAATATTTAACACAACCGAAGGCTCCCCAGGCAGAAAGGGCACCATCCTATACTATCAGCCTGCAGGACACACACATCTTGCACAGTCATCTGCAAGGAAATCATTCTTATAGTTGAAGACTCCAAAAATCCATTTTGTAGTAAGTGCTTTTGCCTGAAAGGAGTATCATAAATAATTGCTCCAGTTTTGAATCACTTTCAATCTCAGAAGGCATTTCTGAAGTGTTTCTTGGGAATTTAGGAAATGGATCTGAGCTAAGAAAAGTTGACTTGTCTCTAGATTGGAAAAAAAATCAGTGTCAATGCAAAACTAACTCTAAGTACATACTTTCATTTGAGAATAAGATAAAAGTTAATGCAGTGGAATTAGCACCATCCACAAAGCTGGTCTTACATTGGCTACAAATCTAAAAAACTGAAGTGTGGTGGGGAGAGAGGCCCAGGGAATGAGGAATGTTTCCAGACCCTCCTCTGCGTGGTGTGCATGGAAGAACTCACATAGCTAGAATGGCCTGCCAGTTCTGAAGTCTTTCATTATACAAACTCATTGCAGAAAAGTTAGAAAGTGCAAATGAAGGATGAAATAAACACTGCCCACACTGCAATGACCCAGGGACAACCCTATTCTTGCCTTGGTGAACATCCTTCCAGACTGGTTTTTAACAAGAGCAAAATTACTAAAATTTTCCCCAACAAAAATTGGATACCTTACATACTGTTTGGAAACCTGAATTTTTTTTTTTTAATTTTAAGATTTTATGTATTTACATTCTCAGAGAGAGGGGGAGGGAGAGAGAAAGGGAGAGAAACGCCAGTGTGCGAGAGATAACATGGTTGCATTTTTCTTGGCCCACAACCCAGGCATATGCGCTGACTGGGAATTGAACTGGCAACCCCCCTGTTCACAGGCCAGTGCTCAATCCACTGAGCCACACCAGCCAGGGTAGAAATCTGGCTTTCTTCACTTGGTATCTAGCCACCATCCTTGTGTGGCAAGAAACCATTTTGACTCAGTGTTTTTAGTGGCTGAAGACTCCTGCTTCTGTGGACCCACCAAGACATAACCATTCTACCATTAGCACTCATTCCTGCGTTTTGCTATTTGAACGATGCTGTCGTGAGCTTTTGTTTGCCAAGCCTGTGCAGACAGAAGGCCACTTCTAAGCAACACATGCTGGGCCATGGGTAGCATGTGCCACTGAAGAGGACACTGCCCTGTGGACATGCTGAGGGCCCCCTACTAAATGCTGCCCCTTCTCCAGTCTCCGGGGATCAGAGCCGCCGATCAGAACGTGCTCTGTCCCGACTCTCCGCCTTATTCAGGAATCACGAAGATCACCGTGAAAAGGGGACAGTCAAACTGAATCCCAGGACTTTTCCCCAGTTTTTGGTCATCAGGTTGAGAAGTCAGCGTTCTCCGTGATTTGTGAGCACCGCACTCACAGAGCCTGCGGCCTTCGGGCCCCCTGCCTCGCAGCATCGAGGTTTTGTGTGGGGAAAGGATGGAGCAGAGCCTTGTACAAGAGCGAAGACCTTTGAGTAACTGAAATGAAACCTACGGTCAAGGCAAACCAGACCCAGAACACGATTAATAACGATGACTTCTATTGTATTTTCATTGTACATTCCCTGAGACTTTACCTCCTTAAAGTACAGATTCACAAGATGGTCAATGGAAATCTTTTTATTAGAGCAGTTATTGTCATTGCCCCCCCCCACACACACACACTGTGCCTGGAATTTTAAAATACATATCCCTAGGGTCTGAATGTTGGGGGATGAGATTTCCTTTTTTATGTTGTGATCCTTCTCCAAAAAAGTCAATTACAACATGGAATTATACATTTCTGGACTCCTAAGTTAAAAGAATCCAGTCTTCTCCAGTTAGAGATGTAGAGTAGAATCTTAAAAGGCTACAATCCACATTTTAAAATCCTGCTGAAAACTGACGGTCACCTTGGATTTCGGCACAGATACACCCCTCCACTGGAACGGGCCCCACAGACCCCGGGTCGGGGGGGGGTCCACGTCAGCCAGCAGAGCCTTGCTCTCAGGCCGAGTTCCTGAGGTGCTCACTCTCAGAGCGCCGCACCCTACAGTACCTCGATCGTCGGGCAATCCAGGCTGGGAAGTCCCTTCGAACAAGATCAGTTCCTATGTGAAAGGTGCCTTTTTGGAACTTAATAAAATTCAGTTTTATTCTCTACTGATACCCAGTTCTGTTGGTAACTTGATACTAAACACGTTTCTCCTTGAAATCAACAGAAACATTTTAGTAAGTCGTGTTCCTGGATTTTGGTTGAAACCAGTCTCACAGGAAAAAGGAGAGAAAAGAAAAAGTCCGTATAGAGATGTGTTTTTACGCCCTTTAAAAAACTAGTAAGTTTACTGAGAACTGCCAGAATGAGTAAACTGAGGCAAGACCTTGTCAGGTGCTGAGACAGACATTAAAACAATGGTACCATGATTAAATAAGCTTTTATTGTCACATGTAACTGCTTCGTCAGATATACATTGTAGACTTCGGTATGGCATAAAATAAAAATATATTCCTGAATGTCAACATGGGAACAGGGGAGATGGCAATGGCACTTAAAAGAAAATCAAACTCGCACTGGCGTGGAAGCCCTAGGAGGCGCTGAGGGAACGGAGCACATCCGCACACAAGGGGTCTGTGGCGCTTCCCATTAGATGGCAGTGGTTTAAGGCCAGCAGAACAGGAGGCCAGAAGACACAGACCCCGCAGCGTGGGCATCAGAGAGCGGCGGTTTCGGTGCTTCTTTCTCAGTCCGTGCGGTCTGGTTTCACACTGGGACTGGCTCAGGGAGGAAACCCCTCTTCTCTAGAATGAAACTACTCTTTCAGAACCTGGATTGTGAGCCTCTCTGATAACTTCCTTATTTTCCCAGGTTTTCACTAGTCCAGAGGAAAGGCAATTATGTTCCAAAGCATCCACTTCGTGGGCTGACCTCGCCATAAACGGTGGGTCCTGTCACCCCCAAACCAGGAGCCTGAAATGCTCATGACCGTCTACAACGGTTTCACACATTCTGGGCAAACGGGAAAATGAGCACTAATTAAATAAAAATACAAGTGCATCCCAACGGGAAGTCTCAACACATTCCATAATTATCCTCCCAATGGCAGCTTAAAAAACGTATGGTTATTCAGACTTAAAACGAATATTTATTCACCGAGATTCTCAGACAGCTTATGCAACCTCTTTCCTCCACAAACAAAATGAACACTAGGATTTGTCAGAAGGTCTGAATGAGTTATATCCCTTACGTATGAATTCAGCTAAACCCACTGTGTCTGGAGTCTGTTCATCACACACCTCAGGCCGGGAACCTAACCCCTTTCTGGGACCCACTGCTGAGTGCCCTTCGCTTAGGGCTCCAGCACACAGATTGTAAATGTGGCTAGTGCAACACAGCAGTCACTGTAATTCCACGAAAGAAAAATAAGTAATTTATTTTATGACATACTTATTTGGATGATTACTTACTGGTAATTAGTATTTCTACATGTTTTTGAAGGCAACCATTTTAAGTGACAATACATATCAGGCTAGTAGAAAAGTGAAAACAAAGCCTTCTCTTTTGACCTCAGAGTCATGCAGACAAGAGAAGCTACATCCGATTTGTTCCAACCAGGCTCCTTAGAGTGATCAAAATTTCTTTTCTGGCAAAGATGAATTTGGCTCATCATAGAAAGAAGGGTCTTTGAAGGCTGCTGCTAAACTCATTTCCCTTTGAAAAAGTAAATTTCAAGGCATGATAGTGCAAGAGGTAAGTTTTTGATTTATAGAACATTTATAGACTAATTGTGCTTAGTCTCTAATTACCAATTTATTTTAAAGAACGGAAACTACACTGATAAGTTTCTCTTTGCCTAAATTTACCAGTACATCCATGAATCGCACCAGAATTAGGACAATTTGATTATCTCAATGATCCTGTCGTGACACCTGACACGGCGCCTGCAGGCGGGCGAGGCCCTCCGGAGGCGAGGCCCCTCCCAGTTCTGTGCCCGGGACTCTCTGGGAGCCCAGGGGTCTGAGAAAGCAGTTCTCCCTCCAGACTGAGTCCTCAAAAGCCTCTCTGAATACGTGATGAAGAGAACAGTGCTAAGGGGAGAGTTTCTTCCGTTCGGTTAAATCTGGGACATCTGAGTGTTCCTGGAGCCCCCGTCGGGATGTGTCATGGGTCGGGAATCCCTCACATGTGAGTATTCGCTACTAGAGGGCTCTGTAGGGTCAATCAGATTCTCATAATCGCTGTCGTCTGATTCCTCCGCACTGTCTCCAGCTGCTCCCTGGGAAGAAGCAAGGTCTGCTCCAGCTCCCGAGTACTTCAGTCCGGCGCTGCTGGGAGCGTAACTGGAAGAGCCCACCGCTTGAGGTCGAGGCATAAAGACGCTCGTCTCCATGCGAGAATGGCTCAGAGTACTTTCTTGATTGTTTGGGTGAAAATCAGAGTAAGGGGGAGGGGGGACAGAGGCGTCCGCGTCTGCCAGTGTACTTCTGCCTTCTATCGCAGACCCCGAGTAGGGCGTCCGCGGGCTGAGCGCTGGCTCTGGGCTTTCGGACGGCATCTGTCTGTTCATCATTGCCTGCTGCAATCCTGGGTGGAAAGAGGAGGAAAACTGTAACACAGTCTATCGTTTCCCAGCTGTGCACCTCAATACACTGACCTGAATGTTCTGGAAAATAGCAACAAAGCAGTGACACTGATTATTACTGTTGTTTTACATTCGCACAATACTTCATAATTTACAAAGTATTTCACTATGAGTTAATTCACTTAAGCTTCAAAACATCAATAATATCACCAGAACTGATGTTATTGTTTCCATTACACAGGCAAAAAACTGGAGTGAGAAAAGGGCAAGTGACCCCACGAAGGGAAGAGCTAGAGAGGGCCTGACTCTCCGAGCACCGGTTCTCTTAAGCCCGGCTCTGTCCCCCACCTGCTGCTGACTGTGACCAGACTCTGCGGACAGAGGATGAAGAAAACAGTCCTCACCACCCTCGGCAGTCACTGGAACGAGTGTTTTCCTCAACAAACCTTGTATCAAAAACACTTCTTTACAACCACCTGTCACTGACATGCTCAGTCCGCTTTCCCCTTGAAGGCTGAACGGCCCTGTGTATCTGGTGGCCAGTTTTCCCAGGTACTAGGCCGTAATTTTACCACATTTTTATGGGTACTCTGAAAGCCCCATATCCGAGTCTACAACCTTTAAGTTTTTAAAAGTATAAACATCGATTGGTTGCCTCTCGCACGCACCCCAAGTGCGGACAGAACTCACAACCCAGGCCCATGTCCCGACCGGGAATCAAAATGGTGACCTTTCGCTTTGTGGGACGATGCCCAACCAGCTGAGCCACACCAGTCAGGGCTAAAGCACATTTCTAATATAAAAATGATACATACTTCTGCAAAATTTAGAAAAGAACAAAGAAAAACTGCCTACAATTCCATCACCCAGATAATACTTAGGATTTTGGTAAAAAGATCACAAGATTTGGGGTTAGAAATGCAAACTTTAGGTGAAAGGCCCCATTTGCTTCCTGAACCCCACTTCTGTCACCCAGCCTGTGCGTGTTTTGCATTTGTATGTTTGCTTTAAACACAGCTAACACCATGTTTATGTCCTAGAGGTTTTGCTGAAGATTATATATTGTAATTAAAAATTCACTTCAATTGCTGTACAGTACTCCACTATGTAAACATACCAAAATTTATTCAACTATAATACTGCTGTTGTTAGTTCAACTATTTTAATAGGCTGTTTCCCAGATTTTAGAATTACAAAGTTGTGATTAACGTTCTCGTGCATGAATCCCTATCTGCACTTCTGATTATTTCTAGAGAACTGTGACAGTAGAAATGAACCAGTCATCACTTATTTAGAAATATAAATTACATTTTAGTTGGTTTGCAAATATTGCATTTTTGAAGATTTTATTTATTTTAGAGCAAGGGGAAGAGAGGGAGAAAGAGAGGGAGAGAAGCATCGATCAGTTCCCTCTCTCACGCGCCAAACCCACAACCCAGGCACGTGCCCTGACTGGGAATCAAACCAGCGACCTTCTGCTTTGCGAACGATGCCCAACCAACAGAACCATATGGGCCAGGTCGGTTTGCGAATATTCTTATTAAATTATAAATGGTTAACTACACTCTTCTCTCTTACACTTGATATTATTTGTCATATGTTTTATAAATTTTACTTACAAATATTATATCTGGTGGCATTATAGCAAACGTGCCTGTTACCAAGCTGGAATTAATAGATTCCTGAGCCTAATTCTCATTCAACCAGCTGGTTCTTTTGCTTAATGGCACCCACCACCCACAGCTACCAGTAAACAGACATTTAAAGCCCTTGCTGTGACGCTGCCTGTGATCCAAATACGAAGTTAACAGAGTCTGCAGTGGGGCTTTTAAGTGGCCGCAGTGAGCCCAGGTCGCAGCCCCTGCTGGGTGGGCCGGGCCTAACTTGGGGCTTGATGAGTGTAGAAGGATTTATGTAATTTATTGTACAATTTGATGTTTAAAACCAGACACTTCCCTCTTACTGAATGGTAAAATTAATAGGAAACTCACTTCTTTCTTGTTCCTTTTCAGTTTTCCTCTGAGTTATTTGTCGTCTTAACTTGTTCACTTCCGCTTGATAGGATTCAACTACCCGCTCACTCTTTTCTACATCTGCACACACTGCCTGAGGGGAAACGACAACACGGACAATTAGCTGAAGTCCACTCGAGAGGCCTTCCATGAGTGCAGCATCCGTCGCAGACCTAGGAGGAGCCCGGGTGCTTCACCCAGGCGACAAACAGATGTGTCAGACAGAACACACCCACTGAGGTCCCAGAGACCAGCGCTCTTTCAATGCACAGACTTGCTTTCTCAATTTTAAGATGATGATGCTGTTAGTGCATAAATTCTTGAAAAACAAGGATAAGTGGGAAAGATATATATTTTTCCTGGATTTTTATTGAAATGGGAAGCAAACTTTTGATACTAGTCCAGCATACAAAGGACACAAAAAGGTCAGATAAGAATTAGATGCTTTCAACTTTTATGTATAACCAACAATCACAAATCAGATGACATTAAAAAAATTTAACAAAAAATATTTATAATTAGGGAAAGCTGAAAAAGAATCATAGTCAAGATTTATTTACTTATTTATTTTAAAGATTTTATTTATTTTTAGAAAGGAGAAGGGTGGGAGAAAGAGAGGAAGAGAAACATCAATGTGTGGTTGCCTCTCATGCACTAGGGACCTGGCCTGCAACCTAGGCATGTGCCATGACTGGCGACCTTTTGGTTTGCAAGCATGCACTCAATCCATTGAGCCGTACCAGCCAAGGCTCACAGTCAAGATTTAATGAATGCCTTGGCTCGGTAGCTCAGTTAGTTAGAGCATCATTCCCAATACACCAAGGTTGTGGGTTCAATCCCCAGTCTGGGCACATACGAGAATCAACCAATGGCTCTGGCTGGTATGGCTCAGTGGATTGAGTAGCAGCCTGCAAACTGAAAGGTCACTGGTTTGATTAACCAGTGCTTGGGTGACTGGCCAGGTCTCCCGTCTGGGGCGTGTGAGAGGCAACCATGTACCTCTCACACACTGATGTTCTTCTCCCTCTTTTTCTCCCTCCCTCCCCCTCTTTCTAAAAAGTAAATAAATAATCTGGAAAAAAAAGAATCAACCAATGAATGCATAACTAAGTGGAACAACAATTCGATGTTTCTCTTCTTTCTTCTCTTGCTCTAAAATCAATCAATAAAAAATATTTAAGAAAAAGATTTAATGAAAGACAACTACTTGAGATTATGTCTACATAATTTGACCATTCACGCCAGCGCACGCTACGTGACACTGGTATTTCCAGAGCAGGCCTTACGCAAGCGGCAGTGAATTGTATAACAGCAACCCCAAAGTCCGCTGGCAGGTGCCGAGTCTAAAAACAGCATGGTCAGGAATTCAGGACAAAAGGCTGTTCTCCACTGCTCATTCCTTCCACAGCAGAAATACCAGAAACTGCCGGAAAGTAGGCCGGTCACCGGTGAGCCAACATGAAGCTCCCTGTACTGCCAGGTGTGCTTCACCCCGCCTTGGAACTCGGACCCTGGACACTGCCTGAGGGATGCTCTCTTCTTGGGCCCCAGGCTGATCTCAGCCCACTTCCTCCTCCTCAGTGGCTGCCTGCCTTCCTCACTCTAGTCCTGGGGCCTTCTGCCCCAAAGGGAGGCCCTCTCCAAGCCTGGGAGGGCTTCTTCAGCTCCACCCCCTTCCTCCTGGTCCTCAAAGCCTCTTTTGTTCTTCAGGTTTTGGAGAAAATTACCCCTGCGACAGCATCAGGGGCTAGAGAACGTGGGAAAACACGATTAGCACCTAGCTCAGTGTTTGGCTTGTAGAAGTTGTTTCCATAAACGCTTGTTGCATGAGCGAGGAGGAATGAACAGCTTCACCGCGGTCCTCCCACTCGATGGAGGCACCGGGGCAAAGCGAGTGAACGAGAGGGGTGGAGGCTGCGCTGCTCCGAGTCTGGGGCAGTCTCTGCTCAGTTAGAGCTGATGAGAGAGCCGTGTTCTCAGCAATGGTGCTGCAAACTCGGGCACGTTTTCCTGGAAACAACACTGTTACAAACGGGTCACTGGACTGAAAATAGTAACATTGCCATGGCTCCCCAGAGTGCCTACTGCGGGCACAGAAGGGGAAACGGGCCTCTGCAGGCCGGCACGGCGCCCGCTGGACGCGTCCGACACCACTCTGAGAAGGGACATCCTCACGTGTTGACCATGGTTCCTTTGTCAGTTGGGAGATTATCAAAAATTAAAGATTAAAAGCATTTGGGCAATACAAATAAGATACAAACTAGGAAATAAGTCAGTTACCTGCACTTTCTCCTGGAGTGCATTATAAACCTGATAAATTGCCCTGATGTCTTTCATTACTCCGTCCTTGTCAAAGAAGTCAGTACTGGAAGACAGAAAAAAGACGTCACAGAAGTTACTATAACTGCTATGAGCCTGGAAGGTATTTCCCTATCCTTTCTACCTTCATCTGGCACCTAAATGCCGCCTCTACAAGGTGACGATATATCAGAAATAACATCCACACAACCAGAATTATAAAAGAGAAATATAAAATAACCCACGTGACCAATACAATTTAAAAAATAATAAAAAACTATCCATTTTTTAGTGACCACGGTTAGCTTTCAGGATCTCAGAATTATACATTTTGTAGATAAACTTTTATATCGATTACAAAAAAAAGTGTGGCAAATGATTTAAAAAGTAATGGTAAAAGTAAACAATCTTTTCAATGAGAAGAGAATTTTGATATATAGTGGTGATGGTAGAGAATTCCTCACCACATTGTTCAATTTTAATCGAATTCCTCACCACATTGTTCAATTTTAATCATATCAAACTTGATTTCCATTTCTCCATAAACCTTTTACATCTAACAAAAGAAAAGGAAGAACTTTCAGTTTACCTTTCCACTTACCCGTGTTCTTTAATAACTTTGGCATAACTCTGAGAAGTATTTGGCACTGAGGACACTTTATACTCCTGCTGGCTGGTGTTGCCGAGGTTGGGAATAGCCAGGGATATCCTCTGATTATACCTGTGGGCAGAGTCAAAGGGCACCCTGTTAACTGCTCTGCTTTGGCTGAAGAATGGTCACGGCAGCGGAGTCCGAGTCTCTGCCCCGGGGAACTATGGGAAGGCCTCACCACACACCTGCTTCCAGACAACCCAAGGAGGCGTGAATTAGCGATTTCTGTCCTGCCCTTAAAGCAGACACTTGACTGCCAACTCCTTGAGGGCAAAGGGCATCCTTATGCATCTTCTGCATCCCCACAGACTGGCCGAGTGCTGAGGAGGTTGTATCTTCTCAAGAAATACTACTAATACGTTAATGTAATCTTGCAAGTGGCTATTTAATGATTAATAATTATTTTCACTTATGCCAATTTAATTTATTCTACTACAAGCGAATTTCCAGAGAGAAACCTTTCTGTTATTTACAATAGACATCGTGATCTACAGGATCTTTTCTTTAACGAGTTCACAATGCAAAACCCTCATTAACCAGCAGGTGGATCAATTTTACAATTCTGTCTTTAAAATCTATGCTTTAAAAGTGCAGTCAGACTTCCAGGGCGATAAAACTGTATTTCTACGTAACAGATCATGGAGAAGCAAATGATGATTTCCAGCTGTTCATTCCTATGAGAACGGATGTGTCATTAACACACCTTGCTAATGCTTCTTGATTCAAAAACAATTTTAATTTATACAACTGACAGGAAAATACCTTCTCTAACTACAAAGAAAGCTGGCTAAGCGGAAGTTCCAGAAGCTTTTCGTTAGAGATGCTATAAAATGCCCATTTTCAAAGTCACAAATCTCGAGGACTTGTATCAACACCCGTCCCGTCTGTGCGAGGCCTGTGTGTGCGGGAACGCGGTCTTACCTCCGATTTGGTCTGAAGAGCACGTATTCCAGAGCGTGAGTGGAGTTGTTGGCGGTGGAGATGAAGCTGAAGAGGAGGAAGACGAGGTCGGGCACCCCGAGGATGCGCGTGAGCTGCTTGTGCAGGACCTGCTCTCTGTAGGACATCTGCTGCTGCGTGTTCCGCCGGAACCTGTACCACCCGATGACCTTCTGCAGCAGGAGCGGAGGGAAGCGTGAAGCGCCGGACGAAGCCTCACAGACCCAGCTCTGAAGGGACCCACACGAGCACCGGCACTCAGACGCAAACAGCCCTACGAGCAGCCGCTCACAGCGGAAAGCAACCCAGCTGCGCACCAACAGGGCACACGGACTGGCACAGCCACACCCTGGACACCCACTCGGCAATAACAACAAATGACTGATACATACAAGACAGATGAACTCCAAAATAATTATGCTGAGAGAAGCCAGACCCAGACAAAAATTTATGCTATAGGATTCCATTCATGTGAAATTCTAGAACATGAAGACTAATCCACGGTGACATGACGCTGACCCAGCAGAGCAGTGGCTGACTAGGGTAGGGTTGGGTGTGAGAAGGAGGGGTTAGAGAAGGGCCCAAGGAGACTGCGGTGGTAGACATGGTCATTAGCTTGTGATGACGATGATGATGGTTTCATGGGTGCACACACATATCCAAACTTATCAAAGTGTATACTATATGTACTTTATTTTATAGCAATTATACATCGATACAATGACAAACTTTAGCTCTGTCAGTTCTAACTACAGGTTAACTAAGCTGGTTAAGTGAATTTAACTGACATGCTCTTGGGAACAATAGTTCTGCTAATGTGATCAGCTGGACATCTGGAGGAGAGATGACCTGCAAGACTTCTGGGAGCTTGCTAAAATGTTCCTGGGCCCCACCCAAACCTGCAGAGTCAGAACCTTTATGGGCAGAGCCAGGAATCCGAATTTAAGATAAGTCTCTTGAGTTTTTTCTTGTGCATACTAAAGTTTGAAAATCACTGTTGTAGAGACAATTAATTCTTTATTAGAAGAATCCTCACACAGCTTCTGTCTTTAAAATATACTCCTTGAGTGAAAAAACATGTTTTAAGATATAAAAGTAGTTTAAAATTTTGCAGTGTTGCCCTGGCTGGTGTAGCTCAGTGGGTTGAGCGTGGGCCTGAGAACCAAAGGGTCACCAGTTTGATTCCCAGTGAGGGCACATGCCTGGGTTGTGGGCCAGGTTCCCATTAGGGGGCACGAGAGGCAACCACACATTGATAAAAGACAACTTCTCTTTCTCCTTCACTTCCCCTCTAAAAGTGAATAAATAAAATTTAAAAAATTGTGTCATGTTAAAATCAACAGTAAATCTAGATTACGTTTTGACACTTTCATGTAAGAAGGAAGTGAACCAACCTCTGCTGACAATGTTATAAATATTTTCATTAGTTATCATAACCACCCTGGGAGGTTAGTAATGTTTTCTTCACTGAGTTCATATCACTGCAAGGAACTACAGAGCATAAATAGTGCCTGCCCTCAAGTAGTACTACTGAGCATAAAGCATGACTTTAAATTATATTAAAGCAATTATTTTGATATTCTTTTAATGAAAACCCAAACATTTCTGGCAGCATATAAGGTCTGTCCAGAAAAAGTCCAGAAATTGTTAATATAATGAGAACAGTTTGGGTGACATTGATGTAACCTGGCAGCCAAGGAGAGTGAACTGGAACGCGCATGTATGAACAAGGACGACTTCACTGTACTAGTCAGTAGGGGTGTTGTTGAGTGAGCATGTGTACTGTGTAGCCATTACATTCAAAATGACTAAGCAATGCCCTGGCTAGTGTTGCTCAGTGGATTTAGCACTGGCATGGGAACCAAAGGGTCACTGGTTCAATTCCCAGTCAGGGCACATGTCTGGGTTACAAGCCAAGTCCCCAGTAGGGGTGCAAGAGAGGCAACCACACATTCATGTTTTTCTCCCTTTTTTTTCCCCTTTCTTCCCCTCTGTCTAAAAATAAATTAATAGAATCTTTTAAAAAAATGACTGAGTAGAACAACAAATTGACTCACTAAATGTTTATTCCATTCTTAAAATTTTTCAATTAAATATTAGATTTGAAGTCTGCCTAGTGGAGGTAATTTTTTTAAAGTTCCCATCATTTTCTTAAAAAGTGGATAGTAATTAAAACGTTTTCTGGGTGGGAGGGCTTGATTGAGTGGGAGGTGGGGGGATGGGAGGACTTGAATGGGAGTAAGGGGGTGAAAACTGTACTTGAACATTCATTTAAATAAAAAAAAAAATAAAAAAATAATAAAAAAAAAAAAAAACGTTTTCTCCATGTCTGGCACTGTTTCTGGTACCTGTGTATTTTTAAGCCTAACATCTCAAATGTACCTATTCAGGTAGCACAATAACCCTTGTGAGCTGAAGACACCATTTTACTTTTCCTGGGGGATCAAAATGTAAACCAGAATTAACTAGAAAGCTTTTTAGTCACCTAAATATTATGCATTATCTTCGATTTTATGGTAGAAATTTGGATTTTTGAAAAAAATCCTTAAAGAGTCTGTATTAAGCATAAGGTACCACAGAAAATGCAATGAAATATAAAGTATAGTTTTTGCCCTTAACAAATATCATGAAAAAATTTAAAAAAATTGTTTTAGCACAAAGTTCTAGAAAATTAAAACCACAGATCTACTTCTAACTTTTTTGAGAATCCTGGCCTTACGAAAAGCAAAGTTAATTCCACAAAACAACCTACATTTGGTTTACTGAGTCTCAAACAGCAAATCCAATTTTAAAATCCCTGAGTCAATTTGGAAATGTGTCCATGTCCACCACTTAAAAACCTACATAGTATTTTACAAAACGCAATACTTTTTAAAAAATGTTTTTCAATTTCAGCGGGCATTCAATATCACATTGGTTTCAGGTGGACAGCCCAGGGGTCAGACATCTACACAACTTATGCGTGACCACCCCCACCCAAAATCAATTTGTAACATACATTTTAAAAAAGTCAAATAAAGTCTCCCTTCATCAGCAGCCCTTTCCCAAAGTAACTACTTTTAAATTTGGTTGGCTTGCTTCCAGATCTTTCTCTACATTCGAACACTCATTCAGACTTGTTTTAAATAGGCCCAAATTATATTGCTTCCTTCCTTACGTAACATTAACCTAGAGACCTCTCTGTATCATTCCCTGAGAACCTGCTTCATTCTTTCTAACGGCTGCTTCATAACCCACTGTACGGAGGCACCAACCTCACTTACGTAACCATTCCCCACCGGTGGACATTTAGATTGGTTTCGAAATTCCCACTGTTACCAAAGATGCAGCAAACACCCTTACGCACCGGGTCGAGAGGCCAGACTGCTGGGTGTGAGCCTTGGCTCCACGGCTACTCACTGGGGACCGTAACCAACTTAACCTTTGTTGCTTTAACTGGGAAAGCAGATGAGAACAGCAGCAATGCACCCCATAGGGCTGCTGCAAGGATGAACCGCGTCACCACAGGGGGAGTGCTTAGAACACGGCCCAGCACAGAGTTAAAGTGGCCAATAACGCCAGTTTGTCATATCTTTGTGCCTGGATGCTATAATTTACTTGGACCAGATTCCTAGAGGTGACCCTGCATATCTGAAATTCTGTTATTGCAACACCCTCCTCCTAAATGTCTGTACCAACTTCCATCCCCACCCACTGCAGCATCCCCGTTTCCCACAGCCTTGCCAACACCGGCTATTAGCAATCTTTTCACGCTCTGCCAATCTGATAGGCAAAAGGAGTGTCATGTTGCTTCAATTTGTATTTCCTGATAGAGGTCAGATGTCTTTTCATTTATTTCTAGCCATTGTGGATTGCTTTATGCTTTTTGTGAATTTCGTTTTGATAACCTTTATTCATTTTCATCACTTGAAGTTTTTTCATCTATTAAAGAAAACTTCCTGGATCTTTTAATATAATTTATTGATTTTAGAGGGGGGGCAGGAAGAGAGGGATGTAGGGAGAGGGAGAGAAAGAAACATCGATGTGTTGTTCCATTTACTGATTCATCCACTGGTTGACATCTGTGTGTGCCCTGACCGGGGATCAAACCCACAACCTTGGAGTCCAGTGATGACGCTCTGACCAACGGGGCTCTCTCTCCTGGCCAGGGCTCTTCCTGGAACTTTCACTAGATAGTGAGTGCTATAGAAAACTGGGCTCCAATAAGAGTGTTCAGGGAACCAAGTTTAGCTTTAGAAAGTGTAATGAAGACTCTGTCTAAAATAGGAAACACATGGAAGGAGGAGGTGAAGCGGCGGGTGAGAGAGGAGGACAGGCTGTAAGAGACTCCAGGACGCAGGCTCCTGGGCAAGTCCTTGGAAACGGGAGAGCAGGACTGTGATGCCTGCGGCTCCAACTCCCTTCCCAGGTGGGCAGGCGACCAGCGCAGACTCTGTGAATGCCGAGCACCCCCTGAGCTTGCGGTCACTCACAAAGCCCTGCATCCTTTCTTCCGACTTGTCCCCTGCACTTTGCACTCCTCCTCTGGTCTCACCCGCTCCTCTCTCTCCCTTCACCCGACAGGGGCAGGGAGACTGTGCCCGTCACAGACGCCGCACTGCTCTGGCCCTGCGCCCTTCTCAGACGCGGCAGGGCCACGCCCCCACTGCCACGATTATTGTCATCCACAGGTAACGCTTCAAAAGCTCTTTTTGGTTATACATGCTTCTAAGCAGAGGCATTCTATTTTCTGTTCGACAAGTTGAAAACTTTTATTGTACTTTTTTCCCTCAAGAGATGGTTTAATAACCAATCTATTTTTCTGGAATTTACATACCAAGGTAAAAATTATAAAATTAATTCATGTTATTAAATATTTACTAAATTATTTTTAATTATAAGTATCAAGACAAAACTACCCAGACTCAATTCAACTACTGTCAATTTTCAGATTATAGTTCATTTCTTCTTCTGATCCTTACATAATGGAATCATACTATAAGCTTTTTTCTATCGATATATCATAAACATTGTTTCACATCTGTAATTTATCTTTAAAATTTACTCAGTGTAACAGAACTCTCGTATATTCCCATCAAGCTGCACTGTTCATTCACACTCCTTTCTGGTTTTAAGCTTTGCGTGGTGAGATCAGGACTGGTTTCCAGATCAGGACCGACAACAAAAGGGACAACATACCTTTCTCCGATCTTTGAGAATCCTGTCCAAACTCTCTTCGTTAACCTTGCTTGCATAGTCATAAAAACTGGGGTTTTTAGAGAAAAAAAAAGGATTAAAACCACATGATATTATGACATGGATGTGCTTAGTTACACATGCCCGCAGGTCACCTAGTCCAACTCTGTCTCGGTAATAAAGGAGAACTGTCTTCAACAGTGAAGTGAAGAGAGGTCGGTCCACACGCTTCGCTGACACGAGGTCTCTTTTGTATCATGTTTGGGGGGGTTACTCCCCGGGGGAGGGCGCTGATAGCAACTGATTGCAGAACCTGTGGCATCTTTTCCCTGTTTCTATGTACTAATTACACACACACACACACACACACACACACACAAATGCAGTTCATCTCCTGAGCAAGGAAGGGACATGAACATTTGTTGAATGCTTAACCAGAAGCTTAGCCACATGCTTTCTCCTGTCATTCATGTCATTCTTGCCTCAATGCTGGGAGGCAGTGGTTTAGCCCAGAAAATCAACAAGTTTTATTCTCACTTTTGTAGACAAAGATTATTGAAGTTAAGGACTTAACCCAAATCATAAAGCTGGTAGCCGAAAGAGCCAGGATTTTGAGGCCAGGTCTGGCTGGCTTCAAACAGAAGGCGCTCCCCCTAAACCAGACCACCCTGACCAGGGCCCTGTGCGGAGCGAGGGCAGACACACTCGTGTGTGGGCCTTTCTACCACTGACCTGGAACGCCGCCCTCCTCCCCGCCTGCTACCGCAAGCCCAGGCCTTATAAGGTAGGAAGGAGCTCAAGATACAGGAAAGAGAGCTGGGAGTCAGGAGGCACCAGCTCCGCTCAGCTCTGCTTCCCGCCTGGGATCTTGAGCACGTCACTCAGCCCATCTGCCTGCCCTCCATTTCCTCTTCTGCGGAGAGTTTGGAAGAGATAGACGATTTCTATCAGCTCTAAGAATTACGAGTCCAGGATGAAAGTGAGTTAAATTTTGGTTCCGGTATGGCTTTGCCGACAGTATTCTGAGGAATTTCTCAGAAGGGCATGGCAGGGCACACCTAGTAAGACTCTGGAATAGTCAGGGCCCAAGTGTCGCTTTCTCGGACCAGACAGAGGCGCTGTGTGGACCAGGGCCTGAGTCATTTGCTTGGAGATGCTTCTCCGAGGAGCTGCTGCCTGCTCATTTGCTCCCTACCCCTCTCTCAGTCCCGTGTAAAGCCGGGACAGATGGGCTCCTCGCCTCCCTTGTGGCCTGTCCACAGGTGGCCATCTTGCACGAAGACAAAACTCTGAGGTAATGAGAGGGTGGGGGGGCATGTAGGAGATGAGCACGACGCAAGTCCCCAGGGGCTCTGGTGCAAGGGGGCTGGTGCTGGGCCTGCGGGCCTGGGCAGCTGCAGGGCAAGCACGGCCAGGTGCAGGGAGCTGGCAGGTATGTAAGGAAGGAAGGGTTGATGGGGCTGGGAAGGGAGAACAGGGCCTTGGGGGATTTTCGGAAACATGGACCAGCATCATCACACTGCCCTCAGGCAGAAGGGCTGGAGTCAGAGAGAGGGCAGGGGCCCGGTGGGGGCCCAGGGAGCAGCAGCCAGTGTGCAGGACACTGGCCTTTTCACCCTCCCACCCATGGGGCTCTCTGTCACTTGCTGCCTCCCTTCTGAATGTCTCTCCTCCCATTTTTTTCTCTTTCTGTCCTTCAGTTTGTCATAATATGCAACTGGTGTATATTAACTTAAACAAAAAAAGAAAGTTTTATGTTCTCTTTGGTTACATTTTAAAGTGAACATTTTTTATTCCCCCCAGAAACCCCCTCAATTATTTTACCTACATGTGATCCTGGCTGAGTTCCCTCTCTAGGGTTGAAGATCTCTTGCTAGGGAGGCCGGTGGGAAGCTTCCACTCCAGACCCCTGAACAAGACTCACAAGAGGCACACAGGGTCTGTGCCCCACTCCCCTCCCCTGACGCAGTGCTCAGTGAGCGAGTGGCTTTGGGTGCCTCAGTTACACTTTTGTGTCTCTGGCCATAATTAGCTGAAGGCGTAAATTCACTAGTTTTTAGTCAATTAATCTTTTGGTAAGTTAAAAGCTGCAAAGAAGGGTGTGGCTTACCTAAAAAGTTTTGAACAAGGCTGATGGTTATGGATTTCTGTAATTAGAAAGAGAAGATACATATTAGTTAATCACGTGAAGTACAGACAACTAAAAAGTAGCCCAAGATTTTTTCTCCCCCAAATCTCAGGCAATAAGAAGAGTTTTCCTCTCCCGAATAGGTGCTGTTGGATACACGAGTGAAGCATTGTATTTTCACAGTATTTCAACAGAGAAGCACATTCTCAGAAGCAAGGAAGCAGGAGAAGGGCGTTCTGTTTCCGTCTGACCACTCGTGTGCAGGAGCAGGCGGTGCCGGGCACCCATCTCCGGTCTCACCGGGTCAGAGCACGGAGGGGAGAGTCGCCCGACTGGACGCATGTCATCACGGTGGGTAAAAGCTGTGGCACGGCTTGGGGAGAGGGCCTCACCCATCCTGCCACCAACTTACTAACAACTCGTGACGACTCGGGCCGGGCGTTCTGAATGGGAAGGCAGGGAACTCTGGAAGTTTATTAACCCTTTCGAAGATGGTCAGCATCAAGGGAAACTGATATTTATAAGGCAGATCTGAAAAGATTGCTGTGATTAACCAGAACAATTTCTTCAAGCTCATCAGGGGGCCCGGGCTCTGGCTTGCTTTATAAGACCATGAGACTAATTAGCCATTCAATTCTATTAGTAACATTCTCCTGGACAGTGATTCTACCTGCTGTTTAAAGTGTCACAGCCCAGAGTTACAGGCTGCAGTTTTAACTCCATTAAAATGAAACCACAGGCCCTGGCTGGCATAGCTCAGTGGATTGAGCGCGGGCTGCGAACCAAAGCATTGTGGGTTCGATTCCCAGTCAGGGCACATGCCTGGGTTAAAGGCCACGACCCCCAGCAACCGCACATTGATGTTTCTCTCTCTCTCCCTCCCTTCCCTCTCTAAAAATAAATAAATAAAAATCTTTAAAAAAAAACCCCACGAAACCACAACCCTAGAAGACATGGGGCTATTAGCCTTTGTACTAGCAGTACAAAGTACTGCTAGTAGCAATTACTGCTGCCAAAACACACCCGTAGCTGCAATACTTCCACAGGAAAAAGTTTATTTCCCCAGGAGGCTGTTGACACAGTGATACAAATAAGAAAGCCTCATCTACAATAGAAACATGCCCTTCTTTTTATCTCCAAAATGATACTGTTATACCTTCCTAAGTTATTTCAGAGATTCTGTTAGTAAAGTAATTAGAATGTGAAACATCTGTAGCAAAAACATTATCTAGACTTCAGGGAAAAGGAAAAAAACCCATCTTCTACTTGACGGGAAAGAACATTTTAAGACAACCCCTGGAGTCAATGCTGACCTCTGAACACCCCTCCTGCCATCCACCGCCCGGCAGACCCTTTCACAACTCACAGCCCGGCCGCAAAGCGCACTGAAGACCCGCTCTAGACAGTGTGCACTTCCCCAAAGGGCTGAGCTTTCTCCCGTGAGACTCTTCACAGCACCTAACTAGGCACTCCATGGAGAAAACAGGGCGACGGCCTCCCACACGATGGTGCTGCAGATCAGCAGGAGGCTGGTGAGCACGTTAGCGGATGGGCAGGCCTCTGGCAGGGCAGCCTCCCGGGGACCGAGGCTTTCCCGCATATCTGCACTGTAGAGGCCCCTTGTCATGTGTGTAGGGTGACGCCGTGCACCCGTCCTTACGAGTCCCCGCGGGGAGGTGCTGCTGTTCCTGCTCGCCTTCCCATCTCCACTTCTCCTCTCTCCCCGCATTCTTCCCAGTAACTGCAACCTCGTCACTTCACCAACCAGAGGGACGCCTGCTGCCTAGGGGGGCTCTGCCTCACCGGAGTTAGCACAGCTTTTAAAATTAGTGTGTGTTCAAAACAAGACACAGATACTTCGTGTTCAAATGTGGCATTCAACATAAAGTCTCCCTCGCTGTGCAGAGGCCAGTGAAGGTGTCTGTGCCTGGGTTCACACATTTCGACACATAATACACCTGGTCTATTTATTTTATTTAAAACATCCTATTCTGGAGGGTAAGTTATGCCAGAAAATTTGTTCATATTATCACTGTGAAAAACTACTTTGCTTAATGCTTGGCCTTCCCAGAGCCCCTGGTGTACACTTTCTAATAGAAATTCTATTTGTTTACTTACTAGCTTATTTATAAAGTATAGCTGATGTACAGCATTGTGTTAGTTTCTGGTTTACAACACAGAGATTCAACACAGTGATTCACACACCTTGTGAAGCGATCGCCACCTCGAGTCTGGCAACCGCCTGTCCAGGCGCACGGGAGTGATGGTATAAATGACCCTGTGTCCTTGCTGTGCACTGCACCCTGTGACTGATCTGATAACTGGAAGTTTGTATTTCTTAGCCTCCTTGCCTTTCACTGCCCTCCAGCCTCCTCCTCTCTGGCAACCGTCAGCTGCTCTCATGCCTGAATCTGTTTCTGTTTGTGTTTTAGATTCCACACATGAGTGAGTTCACATGGTATTTGTCTTCCTCTGTTCAACTTTTTCACTCTACATAATACTCCCTAGGCCCACCAGTGCTGTTGTAAATGGCAAGATCTCACTCTTTTTCGTGACGCTCACAACACGCTGCCCCCTTCTGCATGCGCCCCATACTGCCCTCACCCACCTGCCTGCCGACGGATGCAGAGGCTGCCCCCAGCCTTCGGCTCTCCCAAAGGGCACTGCAGGGAGCACAGGAGGGCACCCACCCTTCTGAACTGACACTTTTGCTTCTGTGAGTAAACACCCGGAATTGGACTGCTGTTGTGCACAGCAGTTCTGCTTTAAACGTTTGAGGACCCCCCTGCTGGCTGCACTAACATCCACTCCGACCTGCAGTGCGCGAGGGTTCTTTTCTCCACATCCTAGACAACGCGTGTTCTTTGTTGTCTTTCTGGTAACAGCCATTCTGACAGGCATGCGGCGCTATTTCCGTGGTTTGATTTTGAGTTCCTGATAACTAGTGATGCTCAGCATCTTTTCACGCATCTGTCGGCCATCTGCATGTCTTCTCTGAAGACATGTCTATTCAGACCCTCTGCCCACTTTTAAGTTGGACTGTTTGTTTTTGATGTTGAATTGTTGTAAGTTCTTTATATATTTTGGATATTGACCCCTACTGGCTATATCATTAGCAATGATCTCCTCTTTACTCAAAGTAGGTTGCCTTTCCAGTTGGTTGGTGATTTTCTTCACTGTTCAAAACCTTTTTAGTTTAACAGAATCCCATCTGGCCCTGGCTGGTGTGGCTCAGTGGATTGAGTGCCAGCCTGAGAACAAAGGGTCACCAGTTTAATTCCCAGGCAGGGCACATGCCTGGGTTGCAGGCCAGGTCCCCAGTAGGGGTCATGCAAGAGGCAACCACACCTTGATGTTTCTCTCCCTCCCTTCCCTTCTCTCTAAAAATAAATAAATAAAATATTTTTTCTTAAAAGATTTTATTTATTTATTTTTAGAGAGGGAAGGGAGGGAGGGAGGGAGAGAGAGAGAGAGAGAGAGAGAGAGAGAGAGAGAGAGAAACATCAGTGCGCGGCCGCTGGGGTACATGGCCTGCAACCCAGGCATGTGCCCTGACTGGGAATCGAACCTGCAATGCCTGGTTCGCAGCCCGCGCTCAATCCACTGAGCTACACCAGCCAGGGCAATAAAATATTTTTTAAAAAAATAGAATCCCATTTGATTTTTTTTCTTTCGTCGCCCTCGCCCAGGGAGACGTATCCAAAAACATAAGAGTAAAGTCAGAAAGTTCACTGCCTATGTTTTCTTCTAAGAGTTTTATGGTTCCAGGGATTACATTTTTTAATCCATAATCTGCATTTATTTTTAAAAGAAGATAACAATACATTGAAGATAATACTAGTAAACACTTTGTCCATGAGATCCATAACCATTTCAAATAATAAACTGGAGGTGGATCATAAAGTAAAGGTTGTCCAGGAAAAGACGTTCGTCGTGGCACTGTGTTAAGTGGATTCTATGGAAATGGGTGTTCACTGCAAGCACCAGAAGATTTATGAATCAAAGAATCACTACATTATGCTGTGGAATTTGAATTACTTTATCACGCTATTTCTTTAAAAATAAACAGCTAGAATACTAATCAGAAATGCTATTTTTGTGATCATGCCAGATAAGGCAGCCCTTTCTTGCATGGTTTGCTGTGAATTAACCACGACTGGCATTTTAACCTTCACCTACCCAATTAATTTTGAAAACTCCAGTGTAAACATTAAATCAGTGCACAGATGTCCAATGAAACCACATTCTCCCCTTCAGGATTTTGAAGAGTTAAGCAAAACAAAACAAAACAAAAACAAACAAAAGCAAAACCTCAGTGAGAGAACGCTGTACTTGCAAATGCCAGGTCTTTATTTAACAAGTCAATACTGTAGAAGTGGGTTTTACAGTTCTGGTCCTTCAGGAGAGAGTCCAATCTCCTTCCCCCAGTCCTGACCCTCCCTCGCCCTCACCCTGGCCTCCCAATCCGGGGACTAGAAGGCAGTCAGGACAGGCTTCAAATTGAAGACTTAGCCCCAACATGACCTGACCTTCAGGAAATATTTCGAACCACCCCTCGTCACACCAACTGTGTCTGGGTCCCAGAAACAGGCCAGACCCCCTGCTCGTTTCACTCACTCCTTGCCACGCCCCTCCGAGTGCCCTGAGTTCACCTCCTTCACCACGTCTGTGCTGATGTCACCCACAAGCAGCTCCCCGCACCCAGTCTATGGGACTGGTTCCTCCCTGTTTCCCAGCACTCGCCTTGCACTGCCTGGTGTTTCTGCGCACTTGTTTGGTCCTCCCCACTCTGCTGGACGGCAGGAAGGTATCTGGACGTGCTGCTCACTGCCGGGCATGCGCCTTACACTCCAGTAAATGTGGGCGGTGTACGGGAATGAAATGCTCCCTGCTTTGTTCTGAGCATCAGGATGCGCTGTCTGGTGACACGCCTGAGGTACAACTACAAGGGCTATGCTCCTTGTTGATGAGAAGACCGACCCAACAGAGCAAGTGCATCTATCAACACTCCTTCGTCTTTCCCCTAAACTGGCTGTTGGACTTACTCTCCAAAGGCTGTACAGATTTAGCAAACATCTTACGTAAATGAGTGTGAACATCTTTGCCAGACTCCTTCAGAAAGGATGTATAGCATATCCTTTCATTGTGGTAGGAGGTGATGTTGGCAATGGGGATAGCCTAATTCGCAAACTTGAGGTTCAGAGTGGTTTTAAGAAGACTATTAAGTGCCATAGCACACAGGAATTCAGTCCAAGTCAGGTCAGTTAGTGGGTAAGGGACAGCTTTATAGAGTACCCCAACCTACAGCTACGTGCTGTACATCTACCTACACTGACTTACAAAAACATTGATAACACTTACTAGTGCAAACAGCTGCACTTCGATTTTAGTGGTTTCCTACGTGCCCTTCTCATCTTTGAGATTAAAATCAGTGTAGGGCTAAGGAACAAACAAACGGTACGTATTTAAGAAAGCATTTGGAAGGTCTGTGATAAACTCACTTACCGATGACTTGCAGAAACTCTGTGTTGCTGATTTGTGAGTCACTGATGCTAAAGGTTTCCTCTTGTCTTACCTCTCCCAGCAAAAATCCTTCCTAGAGGTAAGAAAAGAAAACAGTTGCAGACTAAAAACAAAGATGATTTTTACTGGTATTAAGAGGAATTTAGGACATAAATCCAACAATAATCTGAATAAGCTCAGCACACAAACTACCATTCTATAAACCAACGAGACGAAAGCAATCTGAATTGTATTAACTGGGTTGTTTGAAAAAAGGATCCCATGCAAGAGGAAATATTACTTTAATCCCTTCAAGCCTTCCCTGTTTTTCTGAAGTAAAAATGAGAAGAGTGAATTCATCCCCTAAATCCTACTAAGTATAGAACAACTAATGTCAAAAAAGCTCAAGAAGCAGAAATGTTCCAAGCTTGTTTTCCTGAATCAGGATACAATTTATGTCATTGTATTAGAAACGCCGCTAATGGTAAAAGGATAAAGAACTAACACAACGCACGATTAATGGCTCTTGTGTAAGCTGGCGTGGGGGGTTAGGGTCTCAGTGAACAACTGCCTATCACTCGAGTGACAGTGTTTCTTGAGTACACGCGGAGGCTAGTTCATTCACACCTTTGGAGGGCATTTGCCACCAGGGTCAGTTCTGGGTTACACAGCATACAACCCACCGCCGGAGCACTTGCTGTCAGGCTCAGCACAAGCCGTGGGAGTACGGAGACCCTAAGTGCCAAAATAATTTCCCTGTACAGATGGGGGTCCTGGAACTCCCTCCCCAGATACCTGCACAGCTTCCTCCTTCCTGCATTAGGCTCTTACTCAGAAGGCACCTAATCAGAGAGGCCTTCCCCAGCCAATGTAACGACGAGAGCACCGGTCAGGCACTCTGCCCCTCTATCCCGCATTCTTTCCCTCCGTGGTCTTCTCACTGCATGTCATGTTACATTTTTTATGAACAAGTGCCTATTCCCCACTAAAGTGGAAGCTTCATGAGAGCAGGGACTCTGTGCTTGTTTATTGCCATATCTCAGCACTCAGTGGAGTACTGAACTACTGAGTGCTCAATGAATACTGGGCGAATAAATTTATGATACAATGCCCTTTACTATATACCTGTTTACATTCTAGGTTGGTCCTTCGAATCAATGAGAGAAGGTTCCTAGTTCAAGAACATTCCCCAATGAAAGTGAGAATCTGTGGGAGTGAGAAGGCAGAGACAGATGCTTTCTAGCACAGCTTTTGTATTGGATTAGGGGAGTGGAGTGTCCTAAAATCCCAAACCATCCTGTACAGGGCATTTCTCAAACCTGAGAAATAAAGAGATCTCCTTAAAAAATTATCTCATATGCGAAGAAGTGACCATGACTACTAGTTTGAGAAACACTGACTGAAAAAGCTTCTTTTATCTTACAAAAGTCTTTCAGTTATGAGTTCTCACTACCAAAGAGAAATCTTGTAACAGGTAGAGAAAAAATTAAAATTTCTACAGAACTTTAGAACTTAAGAACACACCTACAGATTCCTAGTGTTCCAGTCTAGAATTGCCAGACTTAGCAAATAAAAATACAAGACACCCAGTTAAATTTGAATTTCAGGTAAACAACAAATCATTTTCACATAACATTTGGGACATACTTATACTAAAAATTATGTTTTATCTGAAATTCGAATTTAACTGGGTGCCCTACACTTTACCTGGCAACTCTACTGCAGTTCTCATTTCGAAAAAGTTAACAGTGACATCAAGACATTCTACAGCCGACTGTAAAGCAAACGCTTATTTATCTTCTGGTCTGGGACTATCTGCGGCACTGCCGCTTTACAGCTGGAGTAGGCAGACTCACAGTGTGGGGGTGGAGCACAGCCTAATGCCTGTTATTGCACAGCCCACAAGCTAAGGGTGATTTCTACACTTTTTAAATGGCTGGGGGAAAAAAGGGATTCTTTTATGATGTGAAAATTTTATGAAATTCAAATCTCGGTGTCCATAAATAAAGTTTACCGGAAACAGTCACCCTACTCGATTCATCCCCTGTGGCTGCTTTTTCCCCACAGCAGCAGAGCTGAGTAGCTGTCAGAAACCATGTGGCTCCCAAAGTCTAAAACACTCACTGTGTGGGTCTCCATAGAGAAAGCTGGTCACCCCCAACTAGTTTCTTGCCTGGATGAAACAAGAATGTACTACAAAAGCAAATTCTCAGTTCTTCAGTGTTGAAATATATGCAATTAAAATAACTTTATTCCACATCTATAACTGTGTCAAAGTTAATATGAACAGGTATGGTCATATCCAATACAGTTGCAAACTACTGTCATTGGCGAAAGTTTCCATGATGCCTGGCCACCATGCCTGACGCAGGGTAGATATGAAAAAGCTGTCTCCTGAATTAAATTAACAACAATCCAAGTAATGTGACCGTCCCACTGCCGTCTGCAGAAAAACTTACCCCTTTTCAACAGTAGCTGCTTATTCTCACAATAACCTCGTCCCACACATAAACTGTGACATTACTAGGCAATCCAAAAATCAGAGGTTAAGAAGCACTATTTCAACAATATCTAGCATTTCCAGACACTAGGAATATCACAAACCACCCATACAAGGAAGGAGCTGCATTACATTACAAAATAGCCCGCTGCAGTATCAAAGGCCTGAGTGTCCAGAGACAGGAGTGGCCTCTGGAAAAACCCACGTTGTGTACATTCTTACCATTAATCTCTACTGCTGGCACCAAAGAGATGAAAGGTACATTCATTTCATGTCATCTAATTTACTAACGGAATCACCTCTCTATAAGTTTTTATTAATGGAAGCTAAGACTGCTGACATCCAATCAAATCCAGTTCCTTCTTCTGCAGTGTATCATTTTGCTTTGTAATGACAGCCACACACACACACACACACACACACACACACAGAAACCGCACCCTTATTTGGTGAATTTGAATAATTCACTCTTAGCATCATTTAAAATAATTCCCCAATTTGGCAAGCAAATTAAACACTTCCTTACAGATAAAAAACTATCCAGCTTCACAAAGAATTTCCATTCTGAGGTCAGTGACATTAAGACAACCCATAGAATAAAGACACTGAAGCAGGCAGGCTCTGCTCGCTCTGTGGTCTCCAAAGCCTGTGCATTTCCGATCACTCACGGGTAGGCCTGTCACTTCCCCATTTCACTGCGACTTAGTTCCGTGGTCTTAGTACATTTGCCGAGGAAATAAACATGCAACTTCAGGGCAAGTAGATTCCACACCTAACACTCCTGTTTATATTCTCCGTTTTCCATCGAGGAAAAAGAAAACACACGAGCGTATGTAACAAGTATGAATGGTGACAGCCATGGTTTCCCTTGTCGCACCCCACGACACCTGTGAGACGAGCAGGCGGGGCTGGGCGCTTGGGGCTCCTTCCCGACCCCGGGCTCCCCTCACAAGTCTAGAAGCCTGACACTCAGGGAGGGGCAGGCGCTCCAATTCCACGAAGCGACCTCTGACAGTACCGGCGGCCAGTCGGGCCAGCTTTAATAAGCCGCAGACCGCTGTCCCGGGACTGTCGGGCGGCGGAAGGCACCAAGTGAGATGGGCCCATCCCGAGGGAGAACGAGCCCCGGGCAGCAGTGGCTCGCCAGGGGCGGGAGCAGCCTGGGTCACCAGCTCCTCGGGCCGGCCGGTGAGCCTGGGGCGCGAGCCGCAAATGATCCCGGCTTAGCGCGTGACAGAGGCTGGAGGCCGCAGCGGCCACGGCGGGGGTCCCAGCACCTACGTGGTCGGCGTTGCTGTTGGCGCTGTGGAAACACACAGCGCTGAAGGTGTAGCCCGAAATGGAAGCCGCCATGATGGAAGTCTCCAACTCCCCCATCATGCCCCTCGGAGGGCACACAGTCTTCCGGCAGGCCTCGTCCCTTGGCATCCTGGGAAATGAAGTCTTCGGCAGTTGAGGCCAGGAGGTCGGAGCACGCCCCGCGTGTGGGCTGAGAAGTGTGGGTTTACGTGGTCCGGACGACTCCCGAACCGTGTCCATCAATGGGTTTGCGCCAGGCACACCCCAGACTTCACATCTTCTGTATAGCCCCTCATAGTTACGCAAGCCACTTTTTTTGCAATAAAATTATTAATGTTAAGGTCCAACATTGGCCATAGTCGAGGATGATCAGAGAGAGATGATTCAGGCAACTGTATGGTTTTGGGGTTGATATATAATAGAAGTAACCCGATGTGATTACAACTTCCATATGACCATTCTGGCTGCATTGTCAAGAATATATTGCCAGGAGAGAGAGAAGACGTTATTACAGTAATCCAGACTCGGGGTGATGGTGTTTTTGGGGGTGGTTAGAAGTGAAATGGGGGAAGTTGGTGTGGCAGAGAGTGGTAAAAGAAACAATTGGATTCTGGGTACAAGGGAAGACAAATGGAATAAAAAATAATCGAAAGGATGCAAATGACACAATAAGTAAAAGTGAAAATAAATTATAACAAAGTTAGGAAAAGAAACTCAGGGAAAGAATAAACTCGCCTTTCTAATCATTATTCTTTCATTAGTTCCATCTTTCTGGTTCAAAACTGGGCTCTTGGTCTCCCACAAAACTCTTACCGAATTCTTTCCAAGGGAACAGAACTGTTTTTAGGACAGTTGGGCAGGACAACTTTGGAATCAGTCTTGACCTCCCATTTTGATCAGTCAGCAGTCTTCAAAATCTGTCAAAACATACGGCTTTTGTGACCTGTGACCCTGAGTGACCCAAAAGAAGGCGGAGCGGTAGTGACAGGGTTGAAAAACGTCCCTGAGCTCGGACACCCAGACCAGGAGGGGCTGTGCGGGGAGCATGAGGAAAGGACAGGAAGGATGCTCTGCTCTGTGGGACGGTAGGATGGTCTGGGACCAGCAGGACAGAGAACACAGGGAAGAGCTTGTCAGGAGGCTTGGGAGCTTCGGGTTGAGTTTAATGTGACGAGGGACATCTAGGCGGCTGCAATAGAAGCCCGGAGCTGAGGGCAGAGGGTGGGATTGGAAATCACTAATAGTAAGAACGATAGCTAACGTTTACTGAACACTGATGATCTGGCAGGCTCAATTCTAAGCTCTTCACATGTACAGTGTATTGACATTTAATCTGGCTAACAAACTTCAGAAACAGACCCATTTTAAACTCCATTTTATGGTTAAACAAACTGAGGTAGCATTTATTGGGCATTTATACGTCAGGCACATAGGATTTTATGGAAATCATCTCATTCATCTCTACTGCTGCCCTATGCCATAGGCACTATTATCCTTGTTATAGGAATGGGCAAACAGAGGCCTTGAGAAGCACAGGAACTCGCCCACAGTCACACATGATAAGGCCAAGGCTCAACCCTGGAATTCCGACTGGAGCCTTTTTTAAAGGCTCACTTAAGAGCAAGCGGTGACAGGGGAAACGGAAGGGATTTGAAGAAGGGTGTGCTAAGCTGTGTTGATGACCCCTACGGGACTCATCGAGAGAGGTAAAGCCAGGAACTTGACCCCTGACCTACCAGCTTGGAAGCCGTTGAGAACTCTAGAAAGCACAGTTTCAGACATATTGGAGGTGAGCAGGGTACCACACTGCAGCAATTGGCAGGCTGTGAGAGAGATGGGCAACCCAGGGAGTACTTGCCGAGCTGCCCTCCTGCCCCATGAAACAGGCACCAGCAGGAGGTGCTGTGTTCCTGAGCGCGTTACCGCTTTTCCTTGGTGATGGACAACTCTGTTGGGACTGAGCTTGCCCCTCCTCCCCCAAGAATCTCTTTGCCCTGAGTGATCAGAGGTGGCACCCCACACAGCCTTCAGGACTAAACAGCCAGAGTAATCCTGGAGCCACAGAAGGAGCTCTTTATAAACCGTGGGTTTTTCCAGGGCTCCATACCAACAAGTGTTTATAGCATTCATCACTCACAGCGAAAACAACTTAAGTGTTGGCAAAACATCAGATTGCAGATAGCTTTATCTTTCATGGGTACTTCATAATTATAACCTAAAACTTCTTAAGACCCACTCAGTCACATTCAAGCTTGCTTTCTCTAGCAACTAAAGTCTAGAAAAGATGAAAACAACCATTTGCCCAGGGCTGCACTAATTGGCTGTGGCATCCGGTGGTTTTATTACTCTGTAATAAGGTTACTTACGCTCTTTCGTGGGTTCTTTAATCACTACACACATGGACTCCCTTCTGTTTTTTACTGCATTTTGTCACTGGTGGTTGCCTGAAGATCTTGGAACGTTTTGTATAGGAGAAAATGCATACTCTGTCCTAATTGGGATTTCTGGGAGCTGGAAAGGCAACTGTTGAGGTCGTTTATCTCTAGGGACTTAGTTTGCAGAGTCAACAGAAATGTGGCCTAGGAAACTTTCCTTTTTGTTGGAAGGTAGCCTTGCCAGGGGCCTTTGAGATCCTTGCCCAGGACATTGAACTAGCAGTATATCACTGCTGCTGCAAAAACCCTTGCAGACCTTGGGCACACAAGATCACTCGTATTGTGCTGCGAAAATACCAACGGCAGTCAGACCAAGAGGCAGAGGAATTTCCACTTCACTGGTCGGGAGCGATCTCGTAGAACAGTCACCATCTACCTAGGCCCAGGTACAGGTGTGGAAACTGATGCACACAAGCCTTGGGAGCCTTGGGCGGGGCGGGGTGCCTAGTGAGGGCAGGAGCTGAGACGATGCCTGGACTCACACCTAGCACTCTTCCTTCCACAACACTCTGATCCCCTGGACTGGTGTATTTTGGGGTGGGGTGGGGTTATATGGCATTCTTTTCTCTAGCCATAAATTCCCATGTCCACCTAGTGATGTTCTGGCAGAAGAGGCCAGAATGTTATTTTCAAGGCAGAATCCCAGCCACAGATGGAATTGAATTAGCTGGAAGCCAAACAGTGATTCCCAGATCCACCCACAGTATGGAGAGATGAGGTGATTTGTGTGTTTGGGTTGGGCAGTGTTCGCTTTATGTTTTGTGTGGTTTATCCACCGCCAGTCTTTTTCCAAAATTCAGTACCTTGAATAGTCCCTTACAAACAACTGGGCCCAAATATAGTGGCCCGTTGGCGAGCACCTTGAGGAAGGGCTGGCATCTGACGTTAGATGCGGGAGGCAGAAGACGGAGGCGAGGCCCAGGCTGGCCCAAGTCTGAGTTTGGGTCCTGGGACTTGGGACGAAGGCGGAGCCCGGACCAAGTGCGGACCCGGAGCAGTAGAGAGGGCAGCCTCCCCTGTGCCTAGAGGCGCCACCTGGCACGTCCGCTCTGCCCCGCGCCTCGTCTCTATGGCGGCCACTCGGCAGTCCCAAGCGCGGAACAGCATGATCGCAGGAGGAGGCGCTGAGGTCGCGGCGCGGTCCCAAGAGGACAGTCCCGGAGGGGCTGACTTTGCCCCGTCGGCACTGGGGACCCGACAGCAGTGAGTGTCGCGCAGGGCAGCATGAGCGACACTACCTGGAGTGAGGCCTGGGGTAGGGGACGGAGAGTGATGGGCCCCGGGGGTGTCGGAAGATGGGGGCAGCCTAGGGTGCGTGACGGGAAGAAGCATAAAGGACCGCCTTAGGAGAATGTAAGCGGTGGAGGGGTTGGAGGCATGGAATCCCAAGGGGCTCCTTCGGGGACCATTAAGAGACATTTAAAGGGGTTGACATCTGATAGGCTTGTGGGTTTCGGGACGGGCTCTGAAGATCTTGGGGAGGCCTTTTTAAGGGTCTTGAACTTAAGGGGCAGGCCTGGGGAACGAGGGACAGGATGGGATTGGGCTAGGGGAAGGGGCCGGGGAAGATTTGCTGGGCTATGGATAGGAAAGGCTAAGCGTACGAGGGTAGGGGGGTGGGAGCTCGAACTGCCGGTGGGAGTGTAGGGTGACCGGAGGAGGGAGTGTGGAGTAGTGACCTGACCTAAAACAGATGCTTCGTAATTATTTAATGGGTTACTCCGTGAAGGAGTGAATGGTTGCGGGGAAAGGTAAGGATGAGAGGTAACTTGGAGGGGTGAGAGGGAGCAGGGGATTCTAGAGAGATGAAGGGGTTCTAGGAAGAGAAGGCAAATGATGGGGGAGGGAGACCTGGACTTGAAAGGAAAAAGAGTAAATCTTAAAACACCCCTTAAGCAGAGCTTCTCTTTGGTGAGTTCCGTTGTGAATAACCACTGTGTTAGTAGAAAATCCTTGTTTCCACACATTTTAAACTGAAAGTTTGGACTCATGTTTGGGACTAAGGGATCCTTGAACAAATACTTCGTTGTATTTTTGTAAGCAAAAACATAGCATTTTTATGTGTTGGGTATTGTTTCAAGTGCTTTACGTGTGTATGCTTATTCTGCTTGTGTCTTTCATTTTTTTAAACACAAAGATGTTAAGAGATTTGGGCTATGTGCACCTAGTGATGTGCACATAGTGATTAAAAACACTAATCATCTTTTTAAACATCTGTCACAAATCTCTAACATTTGAAACATACGTTTATTCGTAATACAGTTTAACTCAAGAGTCTTGCTTTGCATTTGGTCATTTATATAGTTGGGATGCTGTCTACGAGAGAGGACTGAACAATTTCCAAGAATATGGAGATAGAGGAGACATTTGGTGAGTTACAAAAAATAGTGGAATTACGATCGGCAAGATCCTGAGCATGTGTATCTTTATCTTTTAAGTGCATATCCCAGGGAGAGATGACCTGGAAATCTTGGCAACCTTGAACTGATTCTAGCTTTAGTGGGTAGATTTAAAGAACTTCTTTCTTTTAATAGTCCAGATTTAAATTTGATGATGGTGTTATGAAATTGTCATAATTGTCCCGTAATTGTCCTTTTTAAATAAGCAATAAAATTTTGAACCATTGATATATACAGGTGTTCATGCTGACGTGGAGAAACATCAATAAGTAATATACCAATCTGATCTATTTTTGGATGTGTTTTCCTAAATAACAGTAGAGATGAAGCTTAAGCAGTTACAAACATTACCATCTACTTTCAAAAAAGGCTTAATTGAGCTTGTTGAATAATCTACTCAAATGAAATATAGTTGTAACCTTTGTTCTATATCCCTTTGTTGTTTGATTAACTGATTATTTGTTTCTAATAGGTTTGGGGAAGAGAGTATCAATCGACTGACGAGGTGGATGCAGAGACAAAAGATTCCGCTGGATGCGTCAGTGCTCGATATTGGAACTGGAAATGGTGTTTTCCTGGTTGAACTTGTTGGTACTCATAGTACTCATGTGTTAGATCCCAGTTTTAAAGTGAAATTTAAAAAGCTTTCAGGCAAGGATACTGACCAGCTACATCTAAAGTAGCAAAGCGGTCACGCCCTGTGCTTTGAGAAGTCCCAGGGTAGAAGGGGGCTGCCTGGGCTGTGAGAAGGAACTAAGTGAGGAGCCAGGGCATCTGAGTCCTGGTCTTGGGGCAGCCTTGACTCTGACCAAGCTGCTTAATCTTTCTGGGCTTCACTCCTTCCCTGAATATTTCGACTAGGTGATTTCTGTTGGTTTCTTCTAGCTCAGAACTGCAGAAGTCTTTGTGTGTAGGTAGGAGATGACTTGTGCACGGAGCGTGGGTGGGTGTAAAGAGGGAGAGCATTTTAAGCAGCGGCAACAACAGTTACAGGCACGGAGGTTTGCCGAGCCCAGCTTGTGCTGGGCCTGTGAATGGTCTGGTAAATGGAAAGGTAAAGTGTGTGTGTGGGGTGGACAGGGATGAGGACTGAGTTAAAGGTAGGGGCCATATCATAGTATACCATGCCCAAGAGCTTAGCTTTCACTTTTAGACTAAGGGGAGCGGTGAAAATGCATCAAACAGTGGAATGAGATTAGAAAAATTTGTAATCTTTGTAGACTTTCCTGAACCGTTGAGGTATAGTGTATACGTGTTAAAGTGAGCAAATCAAAAGACCGTGGCTCAGTGTATTATCACAAAGTGAACACAGTTGTGTAGCTGTCACCCTGGTCAAGAAGCACAATATTAGAGTCTCAAAGTTCCCCTTGAACTCCTTACCAGTCCTCTCTTAATCACTCCCTTCTTCCTTCCTGAAGGTGTAGTGGGAGTGTTAATATCGTAGGTTCATTTGCCTGTTTTGGGATATGTAAGTGGAAGGCTTCACCGAGTGTTCTTCCTGGTGTCTCGCACTGAGCATTCTGGGAGAGTCACCGGTGGTGGTGCAGGTAGCAGTGGTTCGTCCCTGTTCATTGCTGCCAGATATTCCGTTCTGCAGGGCTATCAGGGTTTTATGTATTAGTTCTGTTGTTTGCCTGTAGATTGTTTTGGATTTTAATAGTTTACTTACAGAAGCTAATGATTTCTCCTTTGAGACTAATGGTTTTACTGTAGATTTAGATTTTTCTACGTGCATATGTTTATATGCACCCTGTGAAGAATGACAGTTTTAGTCATTCCTTTCCAACCCTTCAGAACTTTTCCCCCTTTTTACCCTGGCTGGGACCTCCAGTAGAATGTTGAAAACGAATGGTGACAGGGGCATCCTTGTCTGTTTTTCCCCATTCTGGAGGACACTTTCAATATTTTACTGTTAGGTGTGATATAGCTTGTAAGTTTGTTTTGTGGATAGCTCTGTTGTTAGAGTAAGGGAGTTTCCTCCTATTTCTGCTTTGGGGTGTGTGTGTGTGTGTGTGTGTGTGTGTGTGTGTGTGTGTGAATGTGTTTCTTATGAATCTTATTTATCAAATTCTTTCCTGTATCAATTGAGATAATTATAAGAATTTTCTCTTCTAGTCTGTTCCTGTGGGTGACCTACATTCACCATTTTCGGATGTTAAATACATTCCTGGAAAAAACCCAGTTTATGTATATTACTGGATTCAGTGTGTTAATATTTTTAGGATTTTTGCAACTTTGTGAGAAAGATTGTTCTGTAATTTTTCTTCCTTGTAGTGTCCTTTTTAAGTGTTAGTGTCAGGTTATGAGGGCATCATTAAAGGAGAATCTGCTTTTTGACAGAATTGTTGGCAAGTGGTGTTTTCTTTTACCACAAATGTTTGGTAGAATTCACTGGTGAAGCCACGTACCTTGGGGGAAGTTTTTTTAGTAGTGAAGTGTGACATACACGTAGAAAAGGGAGCAGGTCATAATGTGTGTAGCTTTCACAAAATGAACCACTTTGTTTAACTCATCAGCCTGATCGAGGAAGAACATTGTTAGCTCCACGGAAGTCTCCGGCGCCCTTCCCGCGGGTCCCATTCCGAGCGGAAGCACTGTTCCGACTTCTGTCCTCGTACGTTGGGCTGTTTTTGATACCAGCTGTGCTGGTTTCTCACTGTGGCTTTAATTATCGTTTCTCTGATGACTAGTGATACCGAACACCTTCCATGTGCTCACTGTCCATTCGTATATCTTTTCTGGTGAAACGTGTGTTCAAACCTTTTGCCATTTTAAAATGGGGCTATTTGTTTAGTTTGTTAAGATTTGAGAATTCTTTATGTATTCTGGATATAGGTTCTTTGTTAGGTATATGATTTGTAAATGTTTTCTCCCATTTTTTTGGCTTGTTTTTTCATTCTCTCAATAGTATCTTCTGAAGAGCAGAAGTTCTTTTTTTTTTTTTTTTTAAGATCATTTATTTATTTATTTATTTTTAGGCGGGGGAAGTGAGGGAAAAAGAGAGGGAGAGAAACATCAATGTGTAATTGCATCTCGTAAGCCCTCTTCTTCCTCTGCCCCCCGGGGACCTGGCCCACAACCCAGGCATGTGCCCTGACTGGGAATCGAACTGGTGACCCTTTGGTTCGCAGGCTGGGGCTCAATCCACTGAGCCACACCAGCCAGGGCTAGAACTTCTTGATTTTGATAAAATCAAATTTATTAATTTTTCTCATTTGGATTTTGCTTTCATTGCCATATTAAAGAACTCTGCCAAACCCAAGGTCACATAGGCCTTCTTCTATATTTTCTTTTAAAAGTACAAAGTTTTCCCTTTTACATTTAAATCTATGATTTGTTTTGATTTAATTTTTGTTTAAGGTTTGAGATGCTGGTTGAGGTTCTTCCTTTCTTTTTTTGCGTATGAATGTCAAATTGTTTCATCTGTCATTTGTTGAAAAGATTATCCTTTCTCCATTACATTGAGTTTTATGTTTTTGACTCAATATAAATGGTATCATGGTATTGTTGTGTATGTATTTTTTTCCCATCTGGCTTCTTTTGCTGAATGTGGATTTGTTGTATATACACTAGATTGCTTCAGTGTAGTATATTTATGTACTACATGAAAATAACTACTTTACTTCTTTCTTTAGTCATTCATTCATTCATTCATTCGTTCTCCTGATGATGGACATGGGGCCTGTCTCCGATATTGTGTTGTTATGAATACCACCAGTTTTCCAAAGTGCTCCTACTGGGTCGTGTCCCTGGCAGTCTGTGGGCATTCCAGTCACGCCCTGTGGTCCTGTCGAGCCCTGCCTGGCCTTGTCAGTCTGTGCAGTCGCAGTGATTTTGGTAGGCACATAGTAGCATCTCATGGTTTGTTCTCATCTCCCTGATGAGTAAATGTGTTGGGCATATTTTTGTATGTTTGGCTGTTCAACCCTTCTTTTTTATGTAATGCTTGTTTAAGTTTTTTTCCCAACTGACAATTGGGTTGTCTGTTTTTTTCTTACTGATTTATAGGTGTTCTTCATGTTTTTATATATGTGACCTTTGTATTGCAAATCTATCTAATCCGTGGTTTGCCTTTTCACTTTTGCAGTACTATCTTTGGATGAACAACAGAAGTTCTTCAATTTTACTAAAGCTTAATATATAATGTTTTAAGCTCTGGCTGGTGTTGCTCAGTGGATTGAGTGCTGGCCCTGCAAACTGAAAGGTTGCTGGTTCGATTCCCAGTCAGGGTACATGCCTGGGTTGCAGTCCAGGTCCTCAGTCGGGGCTATGCCAGAGGCAACCGATCTGTTTCCCTCCCTCTCTTTTTCCCTCCCTTCCCCTCTGTCTAAAAATAAATAAAATCTTAAATAAAATAAAGTGATTAGTGATTTTTGAATACTGTATAATAAACCTTTGCCTCCCTGGAGTCATACATATATTTTCCTATGTGTTCTAGAAGCTTTCATGTTTTCCTTTTCACATTTAAGACCCGGTCAATTGTTTATGCTGTGAGGTAGAGGTCCACGTTCACTTTTTCCCCTACGAACATCGAGGTCACCCAGCACTACTGATTGAAACGTCCCTCCTTTCCCCCGTCGCACTTCTGTCCTGTGTCAGGTGGTGGTATGTGTTCAAGTCTGTCTGAGTCCTTTGGGTCTGTTAGCTTTCATTTATTTATGTATCTGTCTATCCATCTTCACCTGAGGATGTGTTTGTTGACTTTACAGGGAAAGGTAGGGAGGGAGAGAGCTGAGCTATCCCGCCAGGGCTGTCAAAATAACTTTCTGGGAATTATTGCAGAGAAGGTTTCTTGGCAAGGAATTTTCTGAGCATTTCTTCAGCTGAGAATGTCTTTATTTTGCCTTTCTTTCCTAAGGGATGTTTTTGCAGAATATAGAATTCTTAATTCTTTCTTCCAGTGTGTTAAACATGTTGCATCTCTTCTTTCTGCCCTCCATGGATTCTGACGAGAACTCTGCAGTCATTGGAATTGTCGTGTTCCTCCAAGTAGTGTGGCATTTTTTTGGATACTTTCAAGATTCCTTCTGTCTTAGTTTTTACCAGTTTGCTTATGGTGCTCTGCTGCTTGGATTTCTGGGGGCTTGCCTTGCTTGGGGTTCACCAAGCTTTTTGAGTCTGAGAACACTTTTGAAGCATGTGTATGCTATGTGGTTTTAGAATGTCACTTTTCCTTCATTGTCTTTGGCTTTCATTCCTTATGGCATATTGTCAGCCGTCAGCCTTACTGTCAGTCTCCCTAAGGCAGTTTCCCCCTACTCTTACTCCTTGGATGCTTTCGAGATTTTTCTGTGTTTAGTTTTCATCAGATATATTAAAATATACTGGTTTTCTTTGTTTATTTTATGCCTTGGATTTATAGAACTTACTGAATTTTTGGCGTGGGGTCCATTATTGATACTGTAAAATTCTTAGCAATATACCATTTTCTCTTCTGCCCAGTCTCATTTCTTCTCCCTTGAAGATTACTATCATATGTACCTTAGGTATTATACTTTGTGTTATTTTATGCCTTTTTTGTTCTTTCCTGTTTTAAATTTTCTATCCTTTTGTCATTGTATGCTTAACAGGGATTCTGACATTTTTTCCAACTGAGTAATTTTTTTTCTGTGTCTAATTTGCTATCAAGCTCACCCTCAGTTTATTAAATTAATCATTGCATCTTGAATTTGTTATTTGTTTGGTTCTTTTGTTACAGTTTTCAATGATCTGTCAACATTCTCCAAATTATTAGTATTTATTTCAATTGTTTCAAAATGTGTTTCTTATCATTCTTTTATTTATGTCTTATGTGGGTCTTTTTCTAATGTCAGTTTTTCCCCTTGGTTTTGGTCATTTATTGTGTCCTTGAATGTCTGTTTATTCCTCACCGAGTGCCAGAAACTGAACATGAAATTTGTTGGAGATATCTTGAGGCTTTGGATGATTGTTGTAGAATCCGAAGACATCCGTTCATGGTTCTTACAAGCTCTCCTGGAAGAGCAAGCAGGCACGGGAGGAGAGGAGCTGGTTCAAGTCAGTTCTGAGAATCATTTGGCATTCTAGGTCTGATGGGGAAGGCAATGAGGGGGATGGCAAGGAAATGAAGACTGCAGAGGGAATGCAGGGAGACAGCTGAAAGAGTAGGAGGTTGGCATCGAAGGAGGACATTAGATTTTAAGATTAAAAACAATCAAATGGAGCAAAATGCTCTGTGGAAATAATTGGTATGCACTTGAGTTTAGATTAGGTCACTCAGGGTTGAAAAGTCTGGGTAAGTCTTGATGGATAGTGTTGGAGTAGGTTAAATTTTGAAGGAGGTAATCATTTAGTAAATTGTGAAGAGCAGAAACAATTTCAGGCTTCTCTGTACTTTGCAGCTTCTTTTCTTCAAATATCCTTTGAAATGGCCGTTAGCCTGATTGGTCTGAGAATGTTCAGCATAGTCAGGTGCGGGGGGTGGAGGTCAGAAGCCATCATGCTTTTGCCACAGGTGCCAGACGCCCTTCGACAGGCTCGTAGGGCTGCAGACGCCCTTCGACAGGCTCGTAGGGCTGGTCAGCAGCCGGCACTCCCGCTTCAGTCTCAAAACTCTTAAGCCCAGGAGCGTTCTTCACCTCTTTGGCCCTGCCTCACAGGTGTTTTGTAAAGATCTATTAAAATGTATGAAATATTTGAAAAACAAAAAACACTACACAAATGTAATCACAGGCTGTTGGATAGTTGCGTAATTTATAATTACATTGAGTGAATGTTTAAAATCAAGAACTTATTTCATGTACATTGAATTTATTCATACAACTTAGTTGTTGTGTTAAGTAAAATTTATGACACATTTATGTGTGAATTAGAGCACCTCAACGTCAGAAGTTAATGCCACATTTTTTCTTCTTGAGGGCAGAAATATTACACATAGGAGTATTCTCATTATCTGAGAAGATGAATTTCCTTTTGAAAAGGAAGTCAAATATAAAAGCAAATGAATTGTCACATTCTATAAATTTAAAGTTTTACTTTCTATTTGGATTCTATAAAAATTTAAACATTGTAGATTATTAGAAAGTATATGTTACTCGATCTATTGAAAATAAATACAACAGTCCTAGTCCTAAAGGAACATTATAATTCATGGACAAAACAGTATTTTAAAACTTTCTAAAACTAAAGTATAAAATTACTTATCTGTCTCCAGGCAAAACTTGGTTTCTCTAGTATCACTGGAATTGATTACTCCCCTCCTGCGATACAGCTGTCTGCAAGTGTCATAGAGAAAGAAGGCCTGTCTGACATTACGCTGAAGGTAACTATTATTTGTATTACTACAACTTATTTTTTTCTAATAAAAGTTATAACATGTAAATGTTTCTAAAGTGTATTCATCATGAACAAGC
>PVIA01001862.1:123466-244102 GCA_004024845.1 Tonatia bakeri
GAGGCCGCTTAGTTCGCTCTGTGATCTGCAAGGAGATGCTGTCCCTTGCATTTGTGTGTCTAGCTCAGGCGCCTCCTCTGAGCTCTGGAATTGTACACAGACCGTGTTTGACAAGTCCACTAGGGTCGTTAATAGTCTCTCAGTTAGTCCGAAGTGATGCTCTTTTTTGAGTGTGAAAGCTTTGTTTTTATTTCTTTATTTTTAGAATATATTTTATTGATTATGCTATCAGAGTTGTCCCATTTTCTCCCTTTAATTCCCCTCCACCCTGCACCCCCCTCCCACCAGCATTCCTCCCCTTTTAGTTCATGTCCATGGGTCATACATGTAAGTTCCTTGGCTTCTACATTTCCCACACCATTCCTGCCCTCCCCCTATTTTCTACCTACCATCTATGCTACTTATTCCCTGTACCTTTTCCCCCTCTCTCCTCCTCCCACTCCCCTGTTGCTAACCCTCCATGTGATCTCCATTTCTGTGGTTCTCTTCCTGTTCTAGTTGTTTGCTTAGTTTGTTTTTGTTTTAGGTGTGGTTGTTAATAACTGAGTTTGTTGTCATTTTATGTTCATACCTTTGATCTTCTTTTTCTTAGAGAAGTCCCTTTAACATTTCATATAAAAAGGGCTTGGTGATGATGAACTCCTTTAACTTTACCTTATCTGGGAAGCACTTTATCTGGGAAGTCCTTCCATTCTAAATGAAAGCTTTGCTGGATAGAGTAATCTTGGATGTAGGTCCTTGCCTTTCATGACTTGGAATACTTCTTTCCAGCCCCTTCTTGCCTGCAGGGTCTCTTTTGAGAAATCAGCTGACAATGTGATGGGAACTCAGAGGTAACTGTCTCCTTTTCTCTTGCTGCTTTTAAAATTCTCTCCTTATCTTTAATTTTGTCTAATGTAATTATGATGTGCCTTGGTGTGTTCCTTCTTGGGTCCAACTTCTTTGGGACTCTCTGAGTTTCCTGGACTTCCTGAAAGTCTATTTCCTTTGCCAGATTGGGGAAGTTCTCCATTATTTTTTCAAGTAAGTTTTCAATTTCTTGCTCTTCCTCTTCTTCTGGTACCCCTCTGATTTGGATATTGGAACATTTAAAGATGTCCTGGAGGTTCCTAAGCCTCTCCTCATTTTTTAGAATTCTTCTTTCTTCATTCTGTTCTGGTCGAATGTTTCTTTCTTCCTTCTGGTCCACATCATTGATTTGAGTCCCGGTTTCCTTCCCGTCACTGTTGGTTCCCTGTAAATTTTCCTTTATTTCACTTAGCATAGCCTTCATTTTTTCATCTAATTTGCAACCATACTCAACCAATTCTGTGAGCATCCTGATTACCAGTGTTTTGAATTCTATATCTGATAGATGGCTATCTCTTCATCGGTTAGTTGTATTTTTTCTGGAGCTTTGATCTGTTCTTTCATTTGGGCAATTTTTTTTCTCCTCTCGCCCGTTACATAGTAAGGGGTGGAGCCTTAGGTATTCCCTGGGGTGGGGCAACCCACGGGCCCGCCTTGTGACACTGTACGTGGGGGAGGGGACGAAGAGGGAACCATGCCGCTTGCTCTGCTCTCTGCCGGTTTTCAGTCACTTTCTCCACTCCCCACAAGCAAAGTGGGCCCTTCTGGTGCTGATTCCGGGTGAGTGGGTGGGTTTGTGTACGCTCTAGGACCCTGTGGGTCTCTTCAACAAACTCTCCTGTGAGGCTGGGAGTTTTTCCTGCTGCCGCCTCAACCCCCACGGGTGTTTTCAATCAGAGGTTTGAGGCTTTATTTCCCTGAGCTGCAACTCTGGGTAGGGCAGTCTGTCTCGCTCCCCAGTTGTTCTCCTGGTTCATCTGCACACAAACATGCGACCCCCCCAGTCCGCAATCTGCCGCCTTGCCGGCCAGCTGCAGCCTTGCCCACCCCGGTCCTCTAGCTGCTGCCGTGCTGCGAGTCCTCTCTGCCTGGCTGCCCGTCTCCACCCCTCCTGCTGGTCTGGTTGAATGTTTCTTCTTTAACTCGTTGGTTGTTGGACTTCCATACAGTTTTATTTTCTGGCAGTTCTGGTTGTTTTTTGTTTTTAAAATTTTTTGTTGTCCTTCTTTTGGTTGTGGTAGGAGGCACAGTGTGTCCACCTATGCCTCCACCTTGGCCAGAAGTAGTCTTAAAGTGATTCTCTTGGCATCTTCCTTTAACTTGCATGCCCCAGCCCCCTTCCACTCTCTCCAGTGATACCACCACTCATTTACCAGTTGCACTAGCCCAAAACCCAAGAAGTCATCCTTGATTCCTCTCTTTCCTTTAAACTCTGTATCCACTTTGGTTGGTTTTATCCTCAAAGCAAATCAGGAATTCAGTCATCCCTTGGTATTTCTGATGCTCCCCACCAGAGCTGACACACCATCTTCTGCTAAGACAACTACAGTAGCCACTTAAAGGGCCTCCCTGTTCCCCTTCTGGCCACCTTGCTGACTGTCACCACAGGGCAGCCCTGGGAGTGATCTTTACTATGCAAATCAGCTCTGGGATTTCTGCGTTCAGCCTCCTGGGGCTTCCCCTTTTGTTCAGAATGGAAGCTGGGCCCCACCCAGCCATACAGAGCCCTCTTTCCCGGCAAGGCTGCAGGCTGTTTTTGCTTCTGTCTGCACGTGTGCATCTCGCCTTTCTCCACTGGTCCTTACACCTGATGCTCCCTGCCTAGGGGAGTTGCCGGAGACCTTCCTGGGCTTGTTGGGCTCCTGTTTGTCGCTGAGATCCCTGCTGGACTGTTAGAGAGGCCTGACCTGACCGCCTTTTCCGACACATTTCTCTTCCCAGCCGTTCACCATCTTTGTTATTCTGTTTTTATTTTCTTCATAGCACTGTATCTGAAATCACTTGTTTAGCTTGTTTATTATTTGCTTTTCCCTTTAGAAAATATAAGATATAATCTTCTACAGTGAACTTTTTTCTTTTGATTGCTGTTATATTCCTAGGGCCTGCAGAGTTCCTGCATTTAATAGGTGTCTATGAAATATTTGTTGAATAAATGTGTACTTCCATATAGGCATTTAGGACAGGAGTGTCTTCAAACTTAGCTCCTAAGAGTTGTGGTCACTATGTTGCTTCGGGTGCAGCGACTGCTTGGGAGTGAGGGAGGGAAAGCCCCTGCTCCGATGCGTGGAAACAGAAGGGCCACATTTTTAGGTCAATAAGGGAGTTCTAGATAATGCAATATTTATGATGACTTTGTTAAGTTTGTATGAATAATTAACAGGAACCTAAACAACAAAACAAAGAAACAAGCAAAATATAGTCAAAGACACTGCAGTAGAGGACAGGCAGAAAGTGACCAGAGGAGAGAGAAGAGGTAATTTCAGGGGAAAAGGGGAAGGGTTTACAGGAACAAAGTTGAAAGACACATGGATGAAACTGGGGGGAGGGTGGTAATGGGAGAGAAGATGGGAGGGGGGTGGGTGGGCTTGATTGGGAGTAAAGGGGAGAAAACTGTACTTGAACAATCATTAAAATAAAAAAAAAGTTTGTATGAATAATCATTGGCTCATTGCATAATTACCTTTTCAAAGTAGCTTTTTAGAATTAAAAAAAAAACTATGTATTGGCAAATTATTTCGAGTATTTTTTGAAATTGGGTACCTCACTATTTCAAGTGTGTATAATGTCATTAGTTATTGAAAATGGATGAGAGGCTGATGTATGACTTCCAAATTCTAAAGTGAACGATATTTATAAAGTTAACTACTTGCAGGTTAAACAGCTGTTTAATTTCTTAAGCTTTAGGCCATTCATTCCTTTTGTTTTTAAAGATTTTATTTATTTATTTTTAGATATGGGGATGGAAGGGAGAAAGAGAGGGAGAGAAACATCAATGTGTGGTTGCCTCTCCCATGACCCTTACCAGAGACCCGGCCTGCAACCCAGGCATGTGTCCTGGACTGGGAATCAGACTGGCAACCCTTTGGTTCGCAGGCCGGCACTCAATCCACTGAGCCTCCCAGCCAGGGCTAAGCCATTCAGGGCTAAGCCATTCATTCTATCCATTAGTTGCTTTGTCAGCTGCTGAGTCAAGGCAGGAGACTTTCATTTTCCTGTTTACTTTAGACCACACAGCTTGTAATCTTAGCTAAGTCATCTTAGTTCCAGTGACCTGTTTGAGTTCCAGACAATTTTTGTCATTTTTAAGAACATGTCAAATGCTCTCCTTACCAGCAGAAATGATGGCAAACTCTGCTCATTGCTGGTGTTACTAGGCAGTACACCTGGCTTTGATTTGTTTCCGAATTTAGAATGTCCAGGAAATGCTGTCAGTCTCTCTTACTAATCTTAGCTTTAATGATCTTGGAATGAAGCACATAAAAGTTAGCTATAAAGTTGAAAATATGTTTATTACATGTAAAATGCCATCATAATGAATGGGTACTTTTATCTATAACTTGTTACAGATTGTCACTTACATTCGGTAAAAATTGTGTGTTAATTGTTCTCACATATGCATTGATTTTTAATGTAGGTAGAAGACTTTTTGAACCTCTCCACAGAGCTGTCTGGATTTCACATTTGTATTGACAGAGGGACTTTTGATGCCATAAGCCTTAATCCTGACAATGCAGCTGAGAAGAGGAAGCAGTATGTGAAATCTCTCTCCAGGGTGTTGAAAGTGAAAGGCTTTTTTCTAATAACCTCGTGTAATTGGACCAAGGAAGAGTTGCTAAATGAGTTCAGTGAAGGTAATTGGCTGTATGTTGTTTAAATGTGCGCTTACCTTGGGTTTAATGCCCCTAAATAGGTTTTTTTCCCTTGGCATTACAGTGTTTTGCTCTTCTATTTGTGGGAATTGCCTACTTTTCTTCTCTGTTAATAACCTGGGTATTGCTTTTAACTGTATATGCAAAGCACAAAGAAGTAATACTGGTTGAGATCCAGAGTCCTTTTTAAACATTTCCAAGAAATCCTGGCAGTTAAGTACTAAAATTTATGAGCCTATAAAAATTAAGTTCTTGAGTTAAGCTATATAATCTGTTACTGAGAGAATCAAACAAAGAAGGCACATACATTGTGCTTCTGACTTCAGTGAGCCAACACACTGTAACCGGTAATAATGCAAATGGAAGTAGTATTTTTTAAAGTCTTACATGATGAGAGCTTTAATTTTATAGAGACTTTATATGTCTCTTTAGTGGTCATTCAGATATTGAGGGCTTGTCCTGTTGTTTTCAGTGTCTGTGGGACGATCGTGTCGAACAGTACATAGAAACGGAGTGGGAACTTGACAGTAGAAATACCGCCTGTTAATTCTCAAGGAAATCTCTACCTTTGTCAAGATTTTTGCTGCCAAGACAGGATCCTTTTTGCCCCATGAACAAAACAGAATAGGTGCTGAGTCTGCTAAGTGGAGATTTCATGAGAATCAAGGATCGATAATATGTACACAAACACCTTGAGTTCTTTGGCAAACCATTCCTTGCATGTTTTAGGGAATATTTTACCTGCCGGCTGATTCATGCAGTCAGTGCACAGGCATCTCTGGGAGAGTCCCTGAGCGTTCATAACCAGGTGTTTGCTTGTTTGTCCTTAGAGTCTTTCTGATTGGGATGCAGTTTTTTAAAGGAGTGGGAGGAATTTCCAGGACGGAGTATTAACAGTTGGTACGGTTCTAGATCTGTGGTTCAGATCTGAACCTTTGTTGTTATAGGCTAATGGGAAGTGAGTTTGTACCCAGATCGCGTGTGCTGTGTCTCCGAGCTTGTATTCTCGGCGATGAGGGATGAGGTGGTAGAACACCCAGCACACGCCCTTCTCTGCACAAGTGGCTTGGGCAGGCTCTGTAGTGTGAAGGTTGGTTGTCTGAGGCTTGGAACCTGAGCCTGTGGCTCCCTCACTCTTGCCTCTGGAGCACAAGAGTTACATCTGATTTATTGTCTCTTATTTCATGTCATCGATTTTATTATCTTCCATGTTAAATTTGTTTCCTTTAGAACCATTGAGGCCCCCTATCAATAGCCTTTCCCTCTTCCTGAAGCTTGACAGTTTTAATACATGCTCAGAGTTACGCTGTGTAAAAGCAGGGTCCTTTCCTGGTCTTTAAATACAGGTGTTCCCTTTTCCCCTGGAACCACCAGACAAAAACATATTTGTCTGTTTCTGATAATGAGGAACAGACTTCAGCCTCCTGGTAAAGAGAGCTTAAAGACATGTGTCGGTCTGGGAACTACTGACTAAGTTTTTTAACTCATGTTCAGTTTCAGAGTTTAATACGGAACTGAAATAAGTGAAATGTTATAACAGGAACTTGGAAAGAAATGGTTACATACAGTTGAAGACATTTGTGGGCATGCCTCTCTTAGAAGATGGTTTTGGGTGTCAGATAAGGACACCAGCAGAACTCACTGCTGTGGCTCTCTGCTGAGGGTGCTGTCACTCGCTCCCCAAGACGGGCTTCCTGAGTCCCTTTTGCATAGAACAAAGCTGGCTTCACCAATTTCTTAGGTTCTTTCTTTATTTGAAACATAAATGTTCCTAAAGCTGTGGAAATGAATCTTGCATTTTTCCTTCATAGCCCTATTTATGTAAACACTCTGTGTTTTCATTTATTTTGGTGAGGATCACCTGAGACATTTGCTAGATATTAGGGTGCTCTAATTTGAGTCCAAGGAACTTGTCTTTCTTAGAACTAGTGAATTAAAAAACAAAAACAAAGAACAAACCCCAAACATACTTATTACAAAAGTAATCTGGATTCATTATGGAAAAATTGGAAAATATTAATCCCAACACAAACATGTGGATTAAAATAAAGTCATCCATTATCTATCTCTGGATTATAACCACTTTTAATATTGTGGTGTATTATCTTTGAAATATAGGAACTTCAATTCTGTAAGGTTAGTCCAGGGAGTTCAAAGATCAGTCCTGGAAAATCACAGCTCTATTTTCTCTTGAAAATTTTTATTATGAAATATTTTAAGCATAAGTAAAATTCAGAAATAAATATGGGTGTGTACCCATGTATCCACCAAGTATTAAAATATATAATGTTATCAAAGGGCCTGTCCTTCTTTGGAAGTTTTCTATGATCAGTTTTTAATGCGTATTTTAATATTTAGTTATTAAGATTTGCTGAAGTTTGATTAAGAATGTGAATTTGTGTAATGAAACAAAGTATAAAACACCAGTTGATACAATAATATATATACCCCTTGTAGCATTTTTTCTGTGTTAATTTTCATTTTATTTTATAGTTCAGGAGAATGCCACATTACCTTATTCTGGTCTTCACAGAATCACTGCGAGTTAGATGGGGCACTGGTGTCTGTAACCCCCTTGCACAGAAACTGAGGATCCTGGTTAAGGTCATTGGACCAGCATGTTTTCCACCTAGTAAGTGGGAGAGCTGAGACTTGAACCTAGGACTTCTGAATACAAGTTATTTATTTTCTTAAAGACACTGCACTGTGCTACTTTGAAAGTTATTAGTGCCTTGGCAGACCCTTCATTAGTTCAGTTTGGATCTTGATGTTGGGTTACAAACGTTTTTTTTAATTGTGGTAAAATACAGACATGGGCAAAAGTAGGTTAATAATAATAATAATACATTAAGAAGTAATAATACAAAAATAAGCACTGTGTTTTATGTACTCAGAGCTGTAACCCCACTTCAGCCCACGCCCGCACATCTAACTGGTAGGATTCAAAGTTACCTGATTTTAAGTGTCTGGCTCAGTGGCACCAGCTGCACCGATGGTGTCGTGCAGCCATCACCACCGTCCCGCGCCAGAACTTTTCATCTTACAGATTCCCTTGTCTTCCCACATGATCGAACCCTTCTGTATTGAGTTTTTTCTATGTGTGATGCGGATCAAATTGTGTTACGTATAAAGCTCTCAGAACAGTGCCTGACATGTAGCAAGAACTCAACACCTGGTAGCTGCTTCCTGCAAGCATGCGAAGTAGGCTCAAGGAGACACAGAGCTGAAGGGATGATAAAGGGGAAGTGGAGGAGATGGGGGTGGGGAAAAAGAAGCCTCTTCTCTGCCATTCGTGTTTGGTCTTGCCTGTTCCCCGTTCGGTCTTAGTGTTTTCGGACGCACACACGATACGCATGCGCGGTAGGAATGGAAGATCAAGGGGTGAACTGCAGTCACCCTTCCGAGTTATAAAGGACTTGAAAGTGCGTCGTTGACGGTGCATTGAATTCTTAACGAGAGCATTTGAATTTTGTCTGACAGGATTGGAACTTTTCGAAGAGTTGCCGACCCCCAAGTTCAGCTTCGGAGGCCGGTCCGGAAGCAGTGTAGCAGCGTTGGTTTTCCAGAAAACGCGAGACTTTCCATTGGACAAATCCAGTTAGCTTTTTTTAATGGAGCCCTTCGTCAGAGTAATCCTGACACAGAAAGTGCAAGTGCGAGTAAGTGCTTAGTAAGTACACAGGATGCACAAGTCGGGCAGAAGCAAAGGTCGCGAGCGCGGGCGTGGGTGGGTTTTAGAGACCAACAAAGAGTGACTTGAAATGCTCTTTTGTATTTGAAATGTGACTATTTTTTTCTTTTTGATTAAAAACAGTTTTCTGTACCTGCTGAACAGTTAAAAACTTTAAAGCAGTAAATGAATTCTCAAAGTATGTATTCTTGACTTTTGTGCCTTGGTAAAATTGAATTGGATATAACTTTTTATTGAGTCCACCAAACTATTCCAGGGCCACAGTAATATGCAAAACAGCTTTCTTAGTGTTTTAGTAGAGTATTTATGAAACATAATAAGCCTACGATTTTTGGTGGAATGGTGGCTATTTTAAAAAATTATTTAATATCTGAGAAAATCCTCTAGCCTTCATGTATACAGTTAAACAAAATCTGGTAAATATATCAGTTGCCTAGAAGTACTAATTGAGCGTGTATTTTGTGGCTGACGGTATTTTGCACACTGAGGGATGACTAGGAAGTGGAAGGAAAGCCAGCCCAGCGATGTTGCTGTGTGCTAGCTGTGTGCCATCTCATTGGACCTCCCGGTGGTGTCCAGGCAGGGATTGCTGACTCCGGTTTCTGCACGCCAGACAGCCAGGACAAGGTGCAAACGGGGCTCTTCCTGGTGCCGGAGTGGAAACCTGGCGAGCACGTGCTGCCTCCCAGGCTCTTAGTCTCTGCCCCTGTGCGTTGATAGTTCAGTGGGGGCGGCGGGACTGGTCCTCAGCAAATAATGGTCCGGAAGGTAGGCAGTTGTTAGGAGCTCTGTGGCTCCTTGTGACTGCCGATCCACAGCTGAGACTGTGAGTCATCCTTCGTTGCTTTTCACCATCTCCCTGCTCTGTGTTTAGAGACTTGCCTAATTGGGAACTGAATTGCCCTGTGCTTCTGGGAAGGGCGGTGTAAGCTGAATTATGCAGCAGGTATGCGTGAGCCCTGAGGGATACAGGGGCGAGGACTTCCAGTTAGGGGCTGTGTAGTAGGAGATGCAGTTTAGTGAGATTTTTGAAAAGATAAGGTATATTAACATTTAACACTGGTTTTTATTTGGGCTAATATTTTAATATTGGAGTCACCCTGTGAGGTTTTTAAAACAGTGACACGATACTTGATGATTTTTAGTTTTTAGGTCTGTTGGGCTACAGAATGAAGAGAATTTTTGTTAGTTTGGCGAGTGTTAACTCCAGTAGTAAGTCTAGTGTTACAGTCTTTTAAAAAATTTTTTAGTTTTTGCCCCAGACTGGGGGCAGGGTGGGTGGTTGGATTCAGAGCGGATTTAACCAGCTGCTCGGATGACCACCTGCCGTGCACAGGATAACTGAAGACATCTACGAAGAAATCTCCCTAAACTTGAAATGCATACCCTTTTTTGAAAAGCTTTAACTTTTAACATTTCAACAGTGAGCGATTAAAGCACATGTTATTAAACTCAGAAACAGTGTGTTGGTTTTGCAAACTGGACACGGGACCTCACACTGTGGAAGCACACAGTTTTCACTTTATTGAGGAGGTCTGGTCTTTGTTGTTTTTTCATGTTACTATTCCTTGATTTCAAATATGATAATAGTGTGTAAGTACTTTCTTAGAGTTTTGAACTGCTAGATATGTGCTGTTTTAAAGCCCCAACCTAACGAAGCAGACTCTGTGTGGCCAGAATGAGACACGGGGTTCGATTCGCCAGGAGCTCGGATGGGGCTTTGTTGAAAGGCCCCTGGAGTCCCTGTCGTGGGGGTATGTTTGCTGCATTTGCAGGGATGAAGGAGTTTTGGGGTGGCAGACTCGTGGAGCTGTTGGCAAGGTTAGGGAAAGGAAGCTGTCCTCTCTAATTCTCGTAGTTCAGACCTGCTGGGAGTCAGCCTCTCAGAGGCTGGAGTCAGAACAAGTGCAGGGTCCAGCCATACTGACAGTAAATTGGTATTTTCAATAATATCATGCTTTGAAAACCAGGCCAGTAAATGTCACCGAGTTCCTGAAACAAGTCATAAGTACATTATTGTTACACTTGGTTTCAGTAGGTCATGTGACTGTGGCTAACCGGGGAAGAAATGACGCCGTTGTAAAGAGACCAGTGAATTACGTAGTGCATGCTGTTTTCTCTGTGTTAGAAGTTGGAATTGTAATTTTATTTAATCAAAAGACACCCTTATTTTGGGGAAACTTGTTTGAAATGCAAACGAGATTTCTCTATGGAGCCTGCACAGAATTGTTGCTTTTCATTGTGATGTTATTACTGCATAACAGGCCACTTCTGTGTGGAGCGAGTGCGTGCGCAGGTCCGAAGGGATTTGAGGCCTGAATGGGCGGGTTACTCCAATTAACAAATAGAAAGTTTTCAGGACATTTTGTTGTAAGCCAGGTGCACAAGTTGGAGTCACTTCTGGGGGCGGGCATTTCCGCGTGTCAGGACCAAACCTGACACTGCTCTGGGCGGCTGGGCCAAAACCGGTTCAGAATGAGCTCGTCTGCCCTTGGGTGGTTTCTCACCCCCGTTGTGGGGACAGCGGGTTGCCCTTTCTCCATCTGGGATGCGCATGCAGCTTTCTGTTTGGGGGAGGAAGGGAGGTAAACACACACAAAACATTGGTAATCTTCGTAGGAATAATGTGTCTCAATTCACACACTACTTATTTTTAAATTTCTGTGATGCTGTCGTGCAGTATATATGTGGACCTCGTTAAATCATATTCATCCAGAGTGTAATGGAAACTTTAATTTTTCAGGAACCTATCTTAGTAACTAACTAAGTCTTATATGGCTTTGGAATAATTTTCCTTTAATTCACATGTAAAGAAATAAGAGTATCCCTACTTAATGCTAGTAGATTTTGACTTATGTTCTCTTAAATGGTTTTATTTTATATATTTGTCTGAGCATGTCTGTGTCTGGTAGCCTACTATGAAAACCTACAAAATCTGTGAACAGGCAGCCACTCTCCAGGCGGGCGTCCTGCTGGGGGAGGCCCGCGTGTGCCGCGCCCAGCACTGCACACGAGGGAGCGCGTGTGCGCTCCGGGACGGCCTTCTGCCGGAGAGCGGAAGTGGCTCCCGTCCCGCAGCGTCATCTCCGGCTGGTTGTGTGCGAAGGTGTGGACGGGCCCTGGGACTCAGCTTGTCCGGTGCCCTTCCCGGGAAGGAGGCTGCCTGTCACCGAGAGCTTGGTTGTGGGCGACAAGGAGCGTGACAGGTAGAAGGACAAGTGCCTAGTGGGGAAAAAGATGAGGAAAGCCTTGTCATTTCTCTTGGTTAAGCAGGAAACAGAGATGTCCTTAGAAGAAGGGGGAGCACGTGAGTGTGTTTTATTAACAGTTAATTCAAGAAAATTAATGCTAATTTATTCTTCATACACACCATGCAATTTGTTAGAAAAGTAAAAGAATAGTTTGAAATTCTTTGGTCAGTTAATGGATTCCTATGTTAGAGGCATAGAAATTAAACTCAACATTAAGCAGACAAATACCCAGGCCCACAGGCTATATAAATGCTGAATAAAGCCAGTTCTACAATGGAACTCTGAAAAGCGAGGGGTAGGAAGCCTAATGAATGATTGAATATGACCTTAGCAAAATCCCCGGAGTGTTGTTGAAAGATCATTCATTTCCAGCTTAGATGTCAAGATGGGCTCCAGTCACCAGGAAAAAAAGAGAGCTTGAATCAGTATGTACTGGGCTTTAAGAATCTTTACAACACCGTGCGGTAGACCGAATCATTAAAAGGGCTTCTCCGACTGGATTTTGAGCTGTTACTATGTGGACCTGTAGTTGAGGCCCAAGGAAACCAAATTGAAAAGATAGGAATAATTCCCAAGACATGAATGTATCTGTCCTGCTTTATGGAGAGGAACCTCAGCAGCGGAGAGGCAGGGGCTGGCAGAGTGCCGTAGGCCCTGCTGGTGCCGTTGTAAGGACGACAGCCGAAGAGCGGTTGTGTCTTTGCCTGTCTACAGACCAGAGTACTGGCCTGGTTTGTTAGAGGAAGACAGAAAAAAACAAAACCTACTTTTTTCCTTTTTTACCTGGCCCGTCCTGAAGAACTGATAAATTTTCCTTTGTTCTATTTTTAAATGTGTGTTATTAATGCATCCGGAAATGGTAAGCATGTTAGTAAGTGATCTTTACTGTATGTGCTAACAAGAGCTTTCTAAGGAAGGTGGGTCTGATGCATTTGTTTTTCCAATTACCTTAGAGTGTACACATGAACCAGCAGTTAGCCTGTGCTGGGTATTATCCGAGGAGCTTGGCAAGAAATCTGAAATGGTCTGGTGGGATCGGAGACCCTGGGCTGTATTGACCGCTCTTCATTAACAGACTTACCGAGGGAGCAGTTACTGTTGTCAGTGATGGTACCGAACAGAATGGAAGTGCCACTGGGATGGGTGCAGGTCCCCTGCTGTGGCCTCCCTACCCCTCCCAGGATGGGCTGGTCAGGAGGAAATGGCCAAAGGCAGAAGGAGGAGCTGCTGCCAGTCCACGTCCTCCTCCGCACCCCTCCTCTCCCACGGAAATGTCAGTCCTTTGTTTCCGTCTAATTTTAGTAGATCCTGGCTGAAAAAATGTTAGGGTGAAACACGTTAGGACGGTTTCCAACCCTGGGCCTCGGAGGAGCGGGGAGGGAGGGGAAGGGTGGAGGGAAGCAGTTCGCATTCCGGATCCGGCTGCCCTTCTGCGGCAGCATCTAGCCCCTACGCTGTTGGTTTTGGCAACGGAATAAATTTAGATGCACTGAAGCAGCAATAATTAGGTTTTCCTTCCATGTCCTCAACGAGAAGCCTAGCTGGAGTCCAAGTGGGGAAAATCGTAATATGGTATTTAATAAAGTACCCAGGCTGAACTGAAGAGCTGCACGCAAGTTTCGGAAGAAAGACCCGAAATTGTGAGTGAAAACTACGTGCCATGTTACTTATAAATAGAACCTTTGAGGTCCATTTGCAATTCAGTGAAACTGCTTTTATGCTGTTGTTTTGAATGAGAATGACGTTTGCTGATTTTGGAGAAGCAGGCTCAGCGAGGCACGCAAGTCAGCTGTTGATTCCCTACGGAAACCGGGAGGGTCTGGCACGGATACTCTAGGCGTGGGAGGGGCCACATCGTTGATAAAGGAGTTTGTTGAAGAGATAGGACTGAATTCTGTGGGGCTTTGTAGCTGGAAGTGCCCATTGTTATGGTTATTACTTTGATTAAAAAGTAATTAACTGGATTAAACCAGGTGGGGGGTTCCATATTTTGGCCGCACTGTGAGGTAAACTTGCCTTTTCCAAAGGTGTATTCCTTCGGGGAGCTGAGGTTTCCTCTGGGAATCCCTAGGCGAGAAGGCCCACATCTGCCCAGGAGTAGGAGAGGTCATTTTGTTACTAATTCCACTTGATTAATGAGTAAATTTTCAACAAAATTAATTTTGGTTCTTTTCATTTTATAGTGACAGATAATTTATGTTTAAAATTTGTTGTAAGTTGTAAAATAAATGCCAAAGAAATGATTTTTTTTAAATACCAAATTTTGGAGAAAAATAATTGTATTCATTCAACTGTAGAGATGTCTTATTCAAGAAACACAGACAGTTGCATCTAATTGATTTGTTCACTTCTCTTTTCTGTACAGAAGGATCGAGGTCGACATTGGGCCTCAGCAAAACCGTGGCAGTCTGAAGGATCTCCCTAATTTGATGTTTACCTCACACACACGCAGACTGCATGCTCCCAGGTGACCTGATTGACCCCTTGCAGGTCGCAGTGCTTAGAGACTTCTCCTTCCTCCTGCTACACAGAGACCAGTATAGTGTAGTATGGTATAGTACAGTATGGTGTAGTATGATATGGTATAGTATGGTATGGTGTAGTATGATATGGTATAGTATGGTATGGTATAGTATGGTATGGTATGGTATGGCTAGGGTTAGGGTTGGTATGGTATATAGTATGGTATGGTATAGTATGGTTAGGGTTAGAGTTGGTATAGTATGGTATGGCATAGTATGGTATGGTATGGTTAGGGTTAGGGTTGGTATGGTATGGTATGGTTAGGGTTGGTGTGGTAGGGTTAGGGTTAGGGTTGGTATGGTATGGTATCGTGTAGTGTGGTGTGGTGTGTAGTGTAGTGTAGTGTACGGGTCTGCCCTTCCTACGCCTCACATGTCTCTGGGCTGCTGTCAGCCTGCCCTGTACCTGCTCACTCCCTTGATGAAACCGGGAGTATGTTGCAGGTGCTCATGAAGTCCCTGAAGTATCGGAGACACCTAGTTGAAGCTGGCTTTCCTTCAGCACGTTTCTTTGATGCAGTTTGGTACAGTGTGGGGAGACACAGTGGTGTGGACTCTGCAGAACAGGGTCATGTACATTAAATGAGAAAAATAAATGTGACCCAGCCCAGCAGGATTCCTAGCATACACGGATGCCAAATAAACATTCTTTGCTCCAAGGGCCCTTCTTCCCATCGGAGCTGATACATCGAATGTTCAGTACTTCACTCCTCAGTGCCACTGAGTTAATGGATTCATTTCCATGTGAGGCATTTCTGTTCCAGGAGTGAAGAGAGGAGGGGACTGCTGGATGAGTTAGTGTGAGGGAAAGTTCAGGAGAGCTGGCCTTTTCAGGACTTCTGAAAAAACCATACTCTGCAGCTCCCTCCTCAGTCTCTAGGTAGGGCTGGTGCTGAAGCACCTTTTTATTCAGTTAGGAAGTGAGGACTGGAAATCATACTGCCCAAGTTTCATAAAATACCTACAGTCTGTCTCTGCAGGCTGTAAGCTTCCCCTCAGGTTTAAGATCATTGTCCGTGTGGTCATCACTCGGTAACAAATGTAGGTCTGCTGGGGGAATGTCAGTGTGGATGTATGGGAATTGAGAAAAGAGGCCAAGGTGGTGATTCCCTTCCACCCTCAGGTCTGGATGCCAGGGTGTTGTTCCCGGGCCCCAAATGAGGCAGCTGAGTGTGGGTCCTCTGGGCACCGGCGTCGGGGTTAGTGCAGGTCGTGGGGTGGGATCTGCTCCTTCACTGGGCATTCAGGAAGTGGTGGGCTGAGATTTCATCTTCGATTTCCGCCTTGCATCTAGATTTGATGTCTTTGGTCGGTGAATCATGTTTCTTTTCCTTGCTCTAAGTTGAGGTAACAGCGCCATTCATAATGGCATTTTAAAGTTGGGTGTTGCGGCCCTGGCTGGGTAGCTTAGTTGGTTGGAGTGTCATGCCAGTGCACCAAAGTTGTGGGTTCAATCCCTGGTCAGGGCACATACAAGAATCAGCCAATGAATGCATAACTTAGTGGAACATCAAATTGGTGTGTTTTTCTCTCCCTCCCTTCTTCCCTTCTTTCCTCTAGCTCTTTGAAAATCAATGAATAGTAATAATTTTTAAAAAAGAGGCAACCAATGAATGCATGAGTGGGTGGAGTGGCAGGTAGATGTTGCTCTTCCTCTCTCTCTAGAATCAGTAAATAAATTTAAAGTTTGATGTTGGGTAATACTTTAAGTAGTTTATCTGGGTAGACCTTTGTTTATGCTGGAGCTGACAGTTGAGTATGTAAAGTACAGTGAACCAGTTGTTCATGCCAGTCTAGAAAACATTGGGCTTTCAGATTTGTTTATTTAACCATTTTATTGGTTGTTAAGTGAATAATATCTCAGTTCCTGGAGTGCTTAGTATGACTGCAGGAATCTGGCCAGACCAGTGTCACTCTGTCTAGCTAAACACAAAGAGCTTGAGCCTTTGAACCATTTTTAAACATTCTATGGGGATGAGGTCAGTGGGAGCTGGTGCGGTTGTTCGGACAGAACAGAAAGTACCAATACTCGGAGTTCGATGGGTTATCAGTGCGACGGTCGAGTAACCTGGTTTTGATCAGATTTTTTTGTTGTTTGTTCCTTGTGAAAGTTAAGAGGGGCTGTAAAATAGTATTTAAAATAGCAAGCCAACTTCTCATTTATAATAATTCTTTCTTTAAAATTTTTTTTTAAAATACATTTGCTATTACAGTTGTCCCAATTTTTCCCCCTTTGTCCCTTTCTGCCCGGTACCCCTATTCCCTCCACCAATCCCCCTCCCTCAATTCATGTCCATGGGTCAGGCATATAAGTTCTTTGGCTTCTCTATTTCCTATACTGTTCTTAACCTTCCCTTGTCTATCCTGTACCTACCGATTTGTACTTAATTCCCGTACCTTTTCCCCCATTCTCTCCTTTCCCCCTCCCAGCTGATTGCCCTCTAAATGATCTCCATATCTATGGTTTTGTTTCTGTTCTGCTTGTTTGCTTAGTTTGTCTTTGAGATTTAGTTGTTGATAGTTGTGAATTTATTGCCATTTTAATGTTTTGATCTTCTTTTTCTTAAATAAGTCCCTTTAACATTTCATATAATAAAGGCTTGGTGATGAACTCTTTTAGTTTTACCTTGTCTGGGAAGCACTTGATTTGCCCTTGGATTCTAAATGATAGCCTTGCTGGGTAGAATAATCTTGGTTGTAGGTCCTTCCTTCTCGTCACTTTGAATACTTCTTGCCAGTCCCTTCTAGCCTGCAAAGTATCTTTTGAGAAATCAGCTGACAGTTTTATGGGCACTCCTTTCTAGGTAACTCTCAGCTTTCTTCTTGCTGCTTTTAAGGTTCTCTCTTTATCTTTAACCTTTGACATTTTAATTATGCTGTGTCTTGCTGTGGTCTTCTTTGGGTTCAACTTGTTTGGGATTCTCTGTGCTTCCTGGACTTGTATGTCTATTTCCTTCACCAAATTAGGAAAGTTTTCTTTCATTATTTTTTCAGATAAGTTTTCAATTTCTGGCTCTTTCTCCTCTCCCTCTGACACCCCTGTGATTTGGATGTTGGCACATTTGGGGATGTCCCAGAGGCTCCTTACTCTGTTCTAATTTTTTTGAATTCCTTTTTTCTTCTTGCTGTTCTGATTGAATGCTTTTTTCTTCCTTATATTTCAAATTGTTGATTTGAATCTTGGCTTCATCCCCCTACCCCCGCCCCCACTGTTGGTTCCCTGTGGATTTTTCTTTATTTCACTTACTGTAGCCTTCATTTCTGCCTGGGTCTTTTTTATGCTGTGACAGTACCTAATGGTTTCTTCAAGCATTCTGATAACCAGTATTTTAAATTCTACATCTGATAGGCTGCTTATCTTCATTTCCTTTAGTTCTTTTCCTGGAGTTTTGTTCTTTCTTTCATTTGGGCCATATTTCTTTGTCTCCTCAGTCTGGCAGCCTCCCTGTGTTTCTGTGCATTAGGTAGAGCTGCTTGGACTCCCTGTCATAGTAGCATGGCCTGTTGTGGAAAAGGCACCCATCCGGATGAATGTGGCTTCTTTAAGTCCTTGGTGGTTGGGCTTCCGTCCAGCGCGATCTTCTGACAAATCTGGGTGACGTTTGTTCTGTAGTTCAGTGCAGTTTTTGCTCTCGTGTGCGAAGGCGAAGCATGTTTACCTGCAGCTCCGTCTTAGCCAGACGTCCTTACCCTGCCTGAGGCCAGCTGGGTGGTCTGGGTGGCGTCCCCTCGCACACGCCCTCACTTATAACAATTCTCTTCTGTCTCAGGTCAGCTACAGGATGTCCACGTACAAAATAGGCAAGGCTGGTCCCTCTTATAAACAGTAATGGATGTAATGAAACAAAACATCACAAAACACCTTGCTTTGGGTTCATAGAGAAGGTTGACGAAGTGCGAAGAAGAATTAAGAAATTCACGGGCTAATGCAGTGTGCAGAGCAAATGTTTTTTCATACTGCTCCCAGGAAGGTTCTGCCTGCTGGAGCCAGAGACTGATTTTTTTTTTTCTTGATTTTTCAAATCCAAAAGATTCAGTCTTCAAATTGGGAATTTGAACTCTTTGACATCAAAACTGTATCTGCTTGAACAGTTTCCTCACTACCCGATGAAAATGCGGTTCACTCGGTCTCGTTTGTGTTGTGTTAGGCCGGCTAGCAGTAGCCTTGAGCACGTCACCGGGCGGGCTCACAAACAGGTTCCTCTCGAGGCAGTGACTTGCTTGGCAGGTAGCTCACTCGAGAAAAATTAAGTTACAGTTTGGGCTTGTATCTCAGAGACAAAATGTGAATTCCACTAAAGACTATCTTTAAAAAAATGAAGATAATTGCAAACATTAGTCTAGGTGTGCTGTTGAAATATTTTCTAGATTAAATTCAGTGTATAGCAATATGAAAATATTGTAGTTTGTTTTTAGTTATGTTTTTGATGGAGTAAGTGAGGCAAGGCAGTGTGAATAATCATGTTTGTAGTGGTACTAATTAGAGTCTGCTTCAGCTAAGGTCATAAATAGATCAGGGAAAGGCCAGGAAGTAATTATGCTTTTGCATCTTGGTATTAAAATAGTGAAGTAGGTTTGATAAGTTTTATGTAAACCAGTAACTTTGAAAGTTGATAATGAAGAGCTTTCATTATATTTATTTTTGCTTATTAAACTTTTCAATGTCTGTTTCTTCATGACTTATGTTTTCTTGTAGCACGTAATACTGAGAGCGACTATTAACTTTGCAAAAAAAAAAAAAGTATTGTCAACTTGAACTAAGTCTTAACTGTTGCTCTGTTCTTTTTAGCTTCTTTTACCCAGAGCTCTTCCCTCCAGTGAGCTGCGAGCGTGACATTTGCTGTGTTTTCAGCACCTGCCAACTTGGAAATCAGGGTCTGTGCTCAGGACTTATTAGGCTCACAACCCACACTCCGTGGTACACAATGCCGTCCCAGCTGGCAGGCCGCGCATCTCAATGGTGCTAGACACCCAGTCTCAGAGCTTTGCAGACGCGCAGGCGCTGGTTTCAATAGGCATTCCCCTCAAGCTGCTCTCAACCCTCGTTTCGTGTCAAAGGAGTTAGATTGGTATCATTCAATTCAATGCTGTGGTTATTTTTCAATGAAAATAAATTTGTCTTATGTAGTTCTTGAATCAAAAAGTAACTTTGTCTCCAAGAACCGAAGCGCCTCTCGTGAAATGCGTGTGTGCAGAGGTGGGATGCACGCGCACATGCATACACGAGGTTCCCAGTCGGAGCTGTAGCTCACTTCACCAGTGGGGAGGTCTCAGAACACAGGATGAAAACAGAAAGGAGAGAACAAAGTCCAGTGTGTCATACGTGCTTGTGTGTGCAGGGCGGTTAGCTGTACCTTGATCGTTGGTGTGGGAACAATTGCAGAACTTGTTTTTTTGAAGAAGATCCGTGTAAGAAAATTGCCCCCATAGTAAGTACAGATTCTTAGCTCCCATCTATGATCAAAACTTCCCATATTTTCCAAAGCAGCATATTTTGCTAACTTGTTTTCCGTAGCTAGTCTTTTTGAAAATGCTTCAGGTGAACTTGCCTTTCCATCAGTACTGTAAGAAAATTTAGAGAATTCTGTGTTAAAGAGACCTTTTCAAATGTAGAAAGGATAGTGTGAAATGTGAGTGACTGGCTTGTAATTCAGTGGCTGTGACAGGCACAGTGGCTTTGGGAGGTGAACAAGGGAGTCAGCATGCGCGCGCACACACACGCACACACACACACCCCCTGGTGTTCGGCTGTGCTGAACATGTAACATGCTTGGTGTTTGTTTCACCGACTTTGTTCCTCTAAAGATAATACGTTATTCTCAGAGACAAACTAGTTTGTCATTTTTTAGTGGGGAGCCCTTTTAAAACCATAGGTACAGGTAGATTTGATGGGGAAAACTGAGCAACCTTGCCTGGTCCTTACTTAAACTTCAAAGCTCAGCTTGAACGACACATTTATCTGGTTCTAAAGGCACAAAAAGAAGACACCCACTATACCTAGGGAACTTCTTAGCGCACGTCAAACCCAGCCTTTACCCTCCCCTGCACAAATGTGCTTAGATGGAAACTTTTATTAGCTTGTTGATACAGGTTATAGTTGATCACACCCTTTCTTAATAAAATACACCCTTTTTGTCTCCTATTGCTTAAGAGCTTTAAACTTGGAATGAGGGAGCTCTCTACAGAGAACGACACTGTGGAAACCACCAGGCCATCTGGAGCGGATGCGCGGTGCGTGCCGTGCACACAGGCATCCCTCTGCTGGGCAGTTGGGCTTTGAGGGGAGCCAGTGCTGCCGGGTTTCACCCCCGGGTTTCATGCAGTGGTCTTGGAGTGAGACTGTGTAACCCCCATATCTTGTATTTCCCAGGGTATTCTGTGGTCTAACCAGATTAGTATTGGTCAGTTATAATGGAAAAGTTACAAGTGCTCATTTTTGGATTACTTACAGATTTATTCCTAAATTGACCTATGAATTTGTGTTTAGGTGTCTGGTTGTGCTGTAAGTCTGGTTTTGATTTGGTTTCGACCTTTCAGGATTGAACAAAAGTAGACAGACAGCTTACTGCTCCCCCTCCCCCCGATTGCTGCTTATATTGTCTTAAATCCAGAGCTCACCTGAGTTTATATTCATTCTTTTGAGTTGAGCAAAAACTAACACAAACCTTTTGGACAAGATTTTTTTTTAATAACAAAGAACTGCATATTACTAGTATAGCCCTAAAAAGTTGGGGGTGTTTTGTATGTATAGAACTTACTACATAATGTGGTAAGAGCTTTATAGTATGGAAAGTTAAATGACACAGGCTTTAATGTGTATGTTTTTAGCTGTTGGAAATTCAAATTAAATGAGAAATAGGTATTCACTGGTCAGCAGCACAGTTCCATAAGCAGGTGTTTTGGTGCTGTAAACTCTTAATAAAGCTTCGGAACCAGAAAAACAGGCTGCTTTAGGTTGGAAAGGAGGCTTTTCAGCAAAGGTGCTTGCCATAACCACAATCCTTAGAATTTTGTGAGACTAAAATCATCCTGAAAGCAACAAGAATAATGGTTGCAATAATTGTTTCCAGGCTTGGGACCCCTGCATTTCATTTTTTAAGTTGACCTGGTGAACTGGTAATTGCGGGAATAAACTGACTGTTTGCCAGCAGGAGTCACTCTAGGCCTCGTAATAAAAAGTACATTAAACTATACCCTTGAACTTCTCCAAGGCTGAGGTGACACCGTGACAATGATAAGATGGCACTGGGGAAATGTAGCAGCACCCCCAGGTTATCCCTGGTGCCTTTCTTTGTTCAACCTGGGAAGGCTAGGTTTCCTCTCCTCTCAAAACTGGCCATTTGCAAAGCAGTGTTTACGGACAAGGATATCGATATCTTAGTGTTCTGCATATTAGCTCATTCTGGCTTTCCTAGGATTCTGCCCCATGTCATCTGCTTGAATGAATAGGCACCTCCTTCTGATTCACCGTCCATCCTAATCTTGGAGCAGAAATCGCTGGAGTTAGCTGGAGTGTGAAAGGAGATGTTAGCTCACAGTTTTCTGAAAAAGAATGGATCCAGTGTGATGAGAAACTGAAATATTTCAGCAGTAGCCATGAAATATAATAGTTTCCCAAGTGCACACAAGCTCAAAAAGTTAATTGTTCATTTATGTTTGATACTGGGATTGAAACGTTGGATTAAAACCAATTAAATGTTCCTAGAAGCAACAGAGAAAGTTTCCTGATTTATGAATAGAACCATTCAAATGGTGCAGACACAATCCATGTAAAGTAATGAGGTGTTTTGTTTTTTTGGCAAAGGAGAACACAAAACAGGCATAGGGAGTTCTTTTTAAAAACCTTCTCTTTAAAAAATCTCCTTTAGGATACAAGGTCAATAAAATAACATACACCAATAGGCAGGAGTGATGGGAAACCTAGGGCTTCACTTCACAGGGAAAACAATCCCCTCCCCCAGGTGAGCCGCACAATGAAAATACTCTGCTTACTCTATCAGGGTTACATTCCTGAACGTAAGTCAACATCCTAAGTTACACAGCTAAACATGCTCTGCCTCTGCTTAGCAACCACAGACCCTTCCTTCACCAGCTGCATATATTTGGGATGTGGCTTCTGAAGTACACATTCCTTTATTTCGATCAACGCCCGGAGTTAGGAAACTAGCGCTTTATTTTCCCGAAGTGTGACAACACGAACACGACCCCCCTCCCCTGCCACCCGGCGTGCCGCTGAAATGATCGTTTCTTTAAAACCTCAAAAACCCAACAACCCGGAAGCTGGACGTCTGAAGTCCACGCGGCCCCGGGTTTCAGTCCCGGCTCGTGCAGGAGGCGGGGAAGGACGCCCGTGGGGCTCCTGGCCCCCGGCCCGGGCGGCCGCCGGGGCCGCAGTGGCGGCGCGGCCTGGGCCGGGGCCACTTCCCACTTCCCGGGCCCTGGCAGGCGCGAGCGCGGCGAGCGGCGCGCGGCTCGGCTCGCAGGACGCCCTCTAGCCCCGCCGGCAGCGCGCCGCGGCCCCCCCACTCCCCGCCCACCGGCGGCTGCGCGCACTGCACTCTCCCCGCCGCCGCCGCACGCCGCCCGGCTGCTGCACGCCGCTGCGCCGAGCGCCTGGGCCCGCGACGCTGCCCGCACAGCGCCGGTCCCAGCGACACGCAGCCGCGGCCCGGCGGCCCCGCGCGGCGGCGGGCGCGGCGGGCGCGGGCGGCCTGGCCGGGGCTGGTTAAAGGGACGAGTTGCAAACAGTTCAGGAAGTGACAAGTCGATTTCCTCCTCCGAGAGCCGCTCGGTACAAAGCGCTCGGCGCCGGCTGCAGAGCGTGCGCGCGGCGGACGTGCGGCGGGCAGCCCGGACGACTTGGCGAGCGCCTGCGGCGGCTGCGCGGGGCTCGCGGCCGGAGTGTCCCGCGGCGCACAGTAAGCAACCCTCGGGCGCTGGTGGCGGCCGGGAGGGGGGCGCCAGTCCGCTGCGGAGGACCCTGCCGTGTGCGCCCCAGCACTAGCTGGGGGGAGCCTTGATCGCATGTGTGCTTGGGCTTGCCTGTTTTTATTTTTATTATTTATATTTTTATGTTGCTGGTTTCCTTTTCTTCCTTCTTGTTTCGCGTCGGATCTGGTGGTTTCTCGGGGTGCGGAATCTCTCCCCTGGTGCAGGCACGAGACTTGTCAGAGCGCAGCCAGGGGAGCGAGCCAGCCCGGCCCCTGCGGAAAAGTCTGCGCTTCCCGGGGCGGGCGCAGGGCCGGCTGCGCCTGGGGGGCTGTCCCCCTCTCCGCGTCTCAACTTGAGCCCTGGCTCGCGGCAGCGGGGAAGACGCCCTAGCCCCAGGACCCGGGCGGCCACGCTCGCCCCGAACTTCCCACATCGTTTGCAGACAACTCTTTTGTTCGCGGAAGTTTTCGTCTGCCACCCCCGGGATTCGGGCGCGCAGCGGCGGGCTCCGCGGCTGCTCGACTGGCCAGGGCGGTCACGTTGCCGGTGAGGGGGGGGTATTCAGATGCGGGGGGCGAAGTTCATGGAATGGCCTCGGAGGGGGCTTGCAGAGTGGGGGTCATTGGCGTGGCTTTTGCACATGGCGAAAAGGGCCGTCCGGCATAGGCACACCGGTCGAGTCACATTTTTGCCAGTCCTTGATTTGCAAACCCGTGGGAGTCCGCTTCCCCTCTCTGGGTTTCACTTGGTGGGGCGGGGACGGAGGAGGTGAGGACACCCTGAGTCTGGGGAGGGCCCTGGGTCTACCTTGACCCAGAGGGATTCTGGAGCACCCCCCAGCTCCCCACCCCCGCCCGCAGGCCTGCGGAACAATGCTTGAGGCTCAGGACAGGGCAGCGGAGCCCTGGTGAGTCGTGCTAGCCGCCTTACTCGAGTCCTTCTCCCCCGGACGCCCCCTGAAGCCGGGCCCCCTCCATCTGACCGCCCGGCTTCATTAACACGTACTGTATACTTGGAACGATGGTGAACAAAGAACAGCTCTTTGCAGCATTTGATGAATGGGATTCTGCCTCCTATAGGCCACACTCCGAGTCTTCCATACGTTATGGTCTCTGGACTTGGTGTTAGGCAAGTGGCCCCGGGCTGCATTCCTGGCCAGGACCCTGGGCAGGGCATTGGTGCCGCTTCCGCTGCAGCCGCCGCCACCGCGCTCGCCTTGTCGGAGCGGGTGCAGATATAGCCAGGCTGATGGTTGGTTGTTCAACAGGAACAAATGTTTGTTGAATCGTCGGATGGTGGAGGCTAGGGACTGTCTTCTGATGACTGCTGTAGGAGTTGGAATGGCATTGTTTATTGGCCTGGGAAGCCAGGCAAGCGTCTTGTGCTGCTTACAAGGTATTAACAGACTTCCAAGTGACATAGGAGCATATGTGTTCCCAGCAGTTCCCACGGGCTGGGAGGGGGGACTCCCGCCTTGCTCCACATTCTGGATTCCAGGTTAAAAGGTGCCACCCAGCTGGAGGACTTGGGAAGGAACAGAGTTAGCAGTTGGGGTGAGATTCACTGTTCCTGACTTGGCCAGGTTTTGGTTTCATTTTAATTTATCCACTTAACAGTAACTTATCTCAGTTACAGTTTTGATACTGAGTTGCCGATCTGTAGGTTTTTATCCTTCCTCTTAGCTGCAGACAACTAGATAAACAGAACAGCTTTTTGTGCTGGTTAATAGGCCCACGTTCCAGGGAGGAGGTTGGGCAGGTTGAGCTCTTAAGTTCAGGATTCGAAGCCCTTGACCCTGTGCCTGCACTTGGCTAGGGTCTGGGTGCTGCCAGCTGCCCTGCAGCCCCAGGAGGGTGCCGGTCAGCTCCCAGGGCACTGTTCCAGTCTGGGAAATGAAGGAGAGGGGTGGGGCAGGTTTGGGTTTTTCTCCCCAGTGCCCCATTGAAAGAACAAATGGTTTTAAGACTGGCTCAAATGATGTTGCTGAGGATTACTTCTTTTCCCCTGAGAAGATGATATTGCTGTGCAATCATTTGAACGTCGAAGACACGTTTTAAGTAAAAACGAACCGTTCCATTGCTGCAGAATGAACTTGAATGTTCCAAGGCCGGCAGGACAAGTAGAGGGCCTTTGCCACTGTTTAGATAATGTTCTTGGTTATTTCTCCCTCCTGTTTTTAGCTGAGGGTATGTTGCCTGTATATAGCATTTTGGGATTTAATAAAGTTTTTTGGGAAGAGCTTAAAAATACCTTATTGACATCCTGATGGCTACACTAAGTGGACATTTTATGGGAAGCCCTGTCGTTATTTCTTAGGCTGTTTCTGTTCACACCTTCTAGTCTTTCTGTATCCCCTGCTGCTTCCTTTGCCGTCTGTACCCCGGGCTCTTCGTCCCTCCAGTCCTGGAGAAGCTTAGTGGGCTGGGTGTCCTTTAAGTGGGTTCAGGGAGCAGCTGCCTGATGGAGGTGCAGAACAGGCCAGCTCTCCTCCCTGCAGGAGGCTGGAGAGCGGGGAGTCTGGTGCAGGACCTGGGAGCTGGCAGCAGAGGACGCCGCAGAGCACTCTGGCGCAGCCTGGCATTGCTCTTTAAAGACGCACGCCCTTCTCACCCACCGCTTGGTGCTGCGGGCCCTGAAGACAGGGCTGAGCCCTCTGTCAGGTGGTCCACTTGCTGTTTCACCCCGAGCTGTGTGACTCTTTTTGAATTTCATACTGTACGGAAAACTTTTGTTCTTGCTCTTAAAACAAAACAAACAAAAAAAGACTGAAATAAGCAAATGCTCCAATTGGCACAACCCCCACTGTTGCCGCCACCACACACACCTCTCTGATGTGTCATAAAAGGAACCTGCGGGCATCGTTTGTTATGTAATATGCTGATAATACAAATTTCGGTCTGAGATGGAAACCAGATGTGGAGGGGCTCTCCTTAATTGATCCAGCCAGGGGGACACTTTCATAGATTAGCCCTTGCAAACCCCAAACGTGAGGTAGCTTTTGTTTTGTTTTCTTTCTTTCTCTCTTTCTTTTTTTTTTCTTCTTTGCTTGAGGGGAAAGTCTCAAACTCAAGGCTTTTTCGAGGTTTTGGCCTCTTGGCTCCTGGCTTTGCTGCAGCTGTCCTTTTGGTCCGTCCACTCCCTTGAAAGAACCGGTTTGTTGCCAGCATGAAAAAGCACATGGCCGAGTCTGGCGGGGGCTCGGTGCGGTTTCACCCCCCTGGGCAGCGCTCTCCTCGCCCTGGCCAGCTGCTGCTTCGCCCTCCAGCCTCCCAGACCGGCCCTGGCCGAGGGCCCCGGGTGCTGCGAGGAATGCGGACTGTCTTCCCCCAGCACCCCTGGAGAAAGGCTGTTTCAACTTGCCCAGTGACTGCGCTTTCCGAAATCGTGGACTCGCCTTGTCCGGTTAATTTCTGTGTTTGCTTCCTGCCTGACTTTTACGAGGGTTCCTTCTCCACGGCTGAGTCACCTTTATTATGGCCCAAGGTCGCGGGCTGCACTGTAATAGCTGACCCCATTAACTGCAGTTCCATTGCGTGCTGGGATGTGAACTTTGGAAACAAACCCAGAGGCTTAGATATGCTGATGTGCCCAGAGACTTGCTTAGAAAAGTTTGGTTTTAGCGCAGTTTACATTAGCATGATTAATGACCGCGCCACTGAAAAGTCTATATTCAAAAGCAATTTACCGTCCCCTAGGGTTCTTCTTATGGTGAAGTAATTTTCTTTGCCAAACAACTTTGTGTTAAGGTAACTTCTTCTTTGATGTTTAATCCAAACCTCCTGTGCACACAATTTTGGATCAAGGTTGGGGCTTCGAAAATTGCGGGTTGTGGTTTCGATGGTGCCTGTCGTAACCTTCCCGAACTCGGGTCAGAGGGCACCAGATTCTTGTCTCTAGAAAGTTCTTGGAGATCTGAGCAGCAGCAGAGTTAGTGCTGTGTGGGTTAGGAGAAGGAATCTTCCAGAGGAAAGTTGGCTTCAGGGTGCCTTGGAGGAGGGGATGCTGGAGTTCAGGACAAGATTTTTTTTTTCCCTGCAGCGACTGGAGATACTTGAGCTTTTTCAAAAAACAGAGACATCTTTGCTGCAGCCACTGCCTCCTCCTCCTTTTTCTTCCTTTTCTTTCTTTCTTTCTTTTTTCTTTTTTTGTTAAATGTGAGTTGATTGAGAGGGGGAAATGCTGATGGGGTGGGTCTGAAAGCAGCCTTAGGAACCCGAGAAAATAAAAACACATTTGAAGGACTCAGGAAGATTTTGCATTTCAAAGGGTCTACCTTGTAGAATTTCACATCACGTCAGGGGTTATGGAGAAGTGTGACAGGCACCCCCCCTCCTTTAACGGCTCTCCTCCTCTCCTGCTGTGGGGATCTGCCTCTTACAGGGGGGATGGGGGCAGCTTGTCCAGACCTGGCCAGAATGTCGCAGAAACAGCACCCCTTAGGCACCCATCCTCCCTGGAGGGACCTTTCTCCCTGGGCCACTCTAAGGAGGTGAAAACGGATCATTTTGGTAAACAACCATGTGACCCCAGAATGCAGGGCAGGCTGACTTCTGACCGTGCTCACTCTTTTTTCCTTCCCCCATGAAACAAAGGAACAAATTCTCAGCCTGGGGGTAATGTGGTTTCCAAGATTCAGGATGATGCAAAGTTGGGTGCTGCAGGGTTCAGCTGAAATGGGTGTGGATTGTTCAAAGAACAACAGTAGGGCTCACTGGACTTTGAAGGCCTACGTTGGGCCCAGGGGCTTGGCATACACTCTGTAATTCTCAAAGCAATTCTGCAGTTACTGCTGAAGACGCTGAGGCTCAGAGAGGCCAAGTAACTGGCCCCAGGCCACACAGCTGGAGAGCTGAGAACCTAGTAGCTTTGTCCAGGTCTGCCTTGCTGTGCATATACCATGCTATATCAGTGGTTGTGTTCCTGAGGCGGAGGCATGGGCTCTGTTTTATCTCAAAGCATCAATTTTGTTTAGCCTTGTTAACACCACAGAGAAACTTGGAAGTTTTAACCTTACGGAAGACAGATTCACAAGAAAATAGAATTATTCCCAGTGGCCTTTGGGGAAAACTGGAAAAAAATTGGGCAGCTTGCTAGAGATGTGTCACCCTTTATTCAGATGCCATTTTCCATCCAGAGAGATTGTTCAGAAGGGTTTCTGCACCTTGCTGTTTGCATTTGTAACTTGGAGGTCTCAGAGTGAGTCATTCTGTGGTGCTCACCACCCCAGGGTTCACACAATGTCACGTTTTGCTTACATGCCTGAAGCGATCAAGCAACTGAACGTAATGGCACAACCTCCTGCGTGTGGGGACTCGGCGCACTCCGGCCAGGGCCAGGCTCGGGCCCCGACTTCTGTCTCGGACAGATGGCTCTTTGCAGGTTGGTCCTGGTCTGGGTGCGGGGGTAGGGTAAGGATGCCCACCTGCAGCAAGGCCCGCCTGGCCACTCGCAGCCCCCTCTGTCTCTAAACAGTTTGTGGACAGTGCTGCCCACCCCGCCCCCACCCGCACACCCACCCCCGACCGTGCGCTGAGTTTCTAGAATCTAGTGCAGTGGTTCTCGATATTGGCCGTGCACTGGGATCACCTGGGGGAGGTTTAAAAAAAAACCCAGATGCCCAGACAGTGTCCAGGACCCATGACATCAGAATTTGCGAGAGAAGGGGTGGGACTGAGCATTGGTAGTTTTAAAGCTTCAGAGCCGATTCGCTCGTGTGTCCAAGACTGAGGAGTGAGGGCTGGATCAGACCAGACCCTCGCCTCCCTTAGTGGAGGATGAGGGACCTTCCTAGTCAGGAGTGGAATGAGCCTGCTGGAACTTCCCACTGCCATGTCTGAAAGGTGCCCACCCCTGGGTGAGGTGCCTGCTGTAGACCTTATCGGTGTAGTTCCCATTTCTGCCAGGCCAGGTCTTGGGAGCACCGGCCCATGCGGGAGTGGATGCAGCATTGGGTTTCATTCAGCCTGTCGTCTCAGGGTAGTTCTTGGGCAGGCCACATGTCCCCACCATCCTGCCGGTCTGTCCTGCTCCTCATCCCTTCTGGAATGTGGCACGTGACATCCCTCTGCGGTTCACGGGAGGGAGGATGCCGTTTGGCCCCAGGACGCACGTTGGAGGTTCTCCGTGAGCGATTGATCCTTTCCACCTCGCTCGGCAGCGACGGTCACCCTGCCAGCCACCTGGTTGTACGTGACTGCTCGGGGCCTGTCCTGCCGTGGACACACTTGGGATTATACTTCATGGAGTTATGTTTAGGGTGACCAGGGGCTGCAGAGAACAAGATCTCTAGTCCGCTGACGCAGCCTCCCGGAGGAGAAATCTGACCCACAAGAGGTGTGTGAACTTTCCCTAGGTCACCCAACTGGTGCTCAGAGGGACAGAGCTGCGTCTCCTGGGTCCCCTGCTCATGCGCTGTGTTCTCTCCTATGAGATCAGGAGACCCGCTGCTGGTCCAGAGGCCGGTGGGCTGCAGTGCAGACCCGCAGGCAGGCAGGCCCGAGGTCGCCGCGCAGAGACTGCTCCAGCCCAGCAGAACGGGCCCTCTTGGAGGACTGGACAGTCTGGCCCATTTTTCCCCTCCTCCCCACACCTGTTCAGCAGGAATCTCTTAGGTTGCTGGGAGTGTAGGCCCTTTCCATCACCAGCAGGAGAAGCCGAGTCCTAACCGACTGGGCTGGAACCTGGAGCGTCGTGAGAAGGGTTTTGGCTGCCTCGGCAAAGCTCTGCCCGCCCGCTTTCCTGTGTGTTGGCGGTGGAGGCTGGGTAAGGTGCTCTCCCCTCTCCTGGCCTGGTATGGGGCTGATGAGCTGGGCAGAGGAGGGTCCTCATTCTCTCCCACCCCGCCACTCCTGCGTTCAGTTAGCGGGCACTGATCGGCTGCCTATCGGCTGTCCCCCTGGAGCTAGGCACTTCGTTAGCTCATTGAACCCCTAGCACAGTCTCTGGCCGAGGGACTAGCCCTTCCTACTGCAGAAAACGCTACTGCCTCTCAGAATCACCCACCCGGGCGACAGGCACAGCACGATTTCAGCTCCTTCTGGCCGGCGGCCCCGGTCTCGTGTTCTTTCCTCTATGCCATGCTTCCTCCCGTCCAGCGCCTGCCCCCCAGCAGAGGAGGCACACTTCCTGCTGTGAGCAGGTGCAGGGGTGGTCTCTGGCTGTGACTGACTGGGCACCATGCTGCTCCTTCCCGCAGGGACTCGGGTGGCCGTGTGGCCGTGTGGCCGTGTGGCTGAGGCTGCTGGATGGGGACTTCGGGCTCCCAGAGGGCAGGGTGTGTGGGGCCTCTCGGTGCCCTGGAGGCCAGCAATACCCTGGGTAGAGGAGGGGGTCCCTGCAGGCCCTGGGCTGCCGTCTGCCCGCCCTGCACCCCAGGGAGGCCACCCTCATTCTCGACTGCCCCTTGGATGAAGGGCCCTGACGGACAAGGCCCAGCTGGGAGAGGCCTCGGCCACGCCTGGAATTCCCCTTGCTCTGGCATTCACGTTGGCCGGGGGCCTGGGAGTGGAGGGAGGTTCCGCCCGCTGGTTGTGAGCTGCCTCTCTGCCTGTTTGGAGGTGGAAGGACAGCGTCCTTACTGGCTGCCCGTGCCCACGCTCTGGGTGAGGAGAGGGCCTGGGGGCAAGAGGGAGCGCCTGCAGGAGGGGCCCTCTGGGGCATGTCCTGGGAGCTCCCTTCTGTTGAGCTGTCACAGGATCTGATTCCCTGGCTGGAAGGTGGTGGGCACACAGCTGCCCCCCTGCTGGACCTCGTTTGCTGTGCTAGCCTCTCGACCTCGGGTTTCCATCCTGCCGGAAGAGCCCCAGGGAAGGGGCAGGGCTGGGCGGAGTGGTGCCTCGAGGCCCAGGGCGGGCTCCGTGCCAGCGATGGGAGAGCCGAGGGGGAGCTCTGGGCAGTGCATGGGAGCAGCCTGGTCTCTGTCATTTAGGGCGAGCTCAGCCTCAAGCTCTGGAATCCAGGGCCTGGGTTCAAATTTGAGGTCTGCCCTTTGCTGACCAGATGCCCTTGGGCAGGTGACTGTTTCCCAGGCTGAGTTCCCTCATCTGGACTGTGGTCACGCGGACAGACTCAGCCCACAGGTTTGGGGCACTGACTACGACTGTGGGTGGGCACTCTTGGAGTCCCGAGGATGTTAGTGATCATCCTGTGCAGCCCTGTGGCCGGCACGTGGTGTCAGGAGGGCGGGGGAGGCGCTGGAAGGACAGCGGCCAGGACAAGGGTGACTGTGCCCACGGCCCCGGTGGGTGGCAGGAGGAGGGGCAGAGCCGGAGGAGACTTAAGTCTGCTCTGGGCCTGGCTGGATGGCCGGACCGAGGCAGGCAGAGCCTTTGGTTACCCGGCGTTCTCCAATGACATCAGGCTCTGGAGGAGCCAGGCTTGAACGCACGTGTCACAGTCTAGTTCGCATTGTGTCTCAGGAGGAGTGAGGCCAGTGAAATCTCTTACGCTTTCTCTTTAGGAAATAAAATCTCTGTGTACCAAACATGACTTAACTGGGGCCTAAACATAGAAAATAAAGTTCATGTTGGTGTCGGGAAGTGGCTGCACGACCGTGGTCCTGCTCTCACAGGCTTCTGTGAACGAATCCCTGGAAATCTTAATGGCCTCGCACCTGTCTGCACCGAGTGGAGGTCGGTCTCCCACCTGTTTGGATCCTTTTTAGATTCTTTGCAGTTGGTGTCTTTATTTGGAGTCACCCCATCTTTCACATCGGCAGGCTGCCTTTCACAACTTTGGTCACCAACATCCTCTTGGGGCAGATCTTGTGGTTGCAATGGGGCCCCCACCCCAGGATGTGGCCCCCGCTGCCTCTGGACCCTTATCCCCTGAACATGACCACTGGCCTCTCCAGGACAGACCTTCATTTATGCTTTGGAAACAAGCCCTTGACTGGGATGACAGAGGGAGAGCCTGTCCCCTCCTGCAGTGACCGGGCTCTTCTTGGTACCCCCATGGGCTGTGAAGACCCAGTATTATTTCCTGGGTTCTGGGCGGGGCCTGGACTCTCAGCGCAGCTGCCCCTCCCGTCAGAGGCTGGCAGAGCCTCCAGCAGAAGACCTGCCACTGCGGCCGGGCTCAGGTGCCCTGACATAGACCCCCTGCTTGGACTTCATGAACCTTCGCGACGGCAGGGCTGTCTGAGGGAGGTGACCAAGGCACTGGGGCTGCCTCCGGTCCCAGGGCAGGAACCAGAACTAGTGTTCTTTGCCCTCTGCCTGTTCAGACGCGTCACTGCTTTTGTCTGGTCACAGGACACCTTGCTGGTGGACCCCCGGGTGCAAGGCAGTGCAGTCAGTGTCCAGTAAGTACCTACTGCACGCGTCAGCCCCGAAGAGTTCTGAGACGAGTAAGCTGAGCCCTGTCCGTGGGCAGCTCACAGGCTTGTGTCAAGGACAGAGCACAAGTGTTTCTGTTCAGTTCCTGCTGCGTGCCAGGCACAGTGCCATGGGCTGCATGGAGGTGCGCGTGCACCTGGGACTGGTGAGGCCACAGTCCTGCGGGAGCCGCAGCGAGGTCGTTTGGATGGGGCTGAAGGGAAGAGGGCAGGGAAGGCTTTCTGAGTCTCAGACGAGCAGGAGTCTAGATGGCCGGAGACTGGGCAGCAGGTGCCCCAGACCAGGGTGCGGTGTGTGCAGCGTGAGACTGCCTCGGGGAGCGCTTCAGGGGCTGCAGGAGGTCGAGAGTCACCCAGACCTGGGCGCCTGGGTGAGAAGAGGCCGACGGGCCGAGCTACAGCGGTCAAGGTCAAGGTGAAGGTGGAGGTGGGTGCGAGGTGGTGGAGTCTGCACGTAACACTGAAGGGGAGGAGCTGGGGAGCCGCGTGCTGCCGCTGGCATCTTGGAGGGCTCGTCTCTGAGGCGTGGCAGGGCGGAGCAGGGTTGGACTGGACAATGGGAAGCCGGAAGCCACTGAGTGACCTGGGAGAGAGGCTGCAAACCGGGGCAGGGTGAGGGCCGACGTGGCTGGCAGTTGGTCCGTCACCAGCTGGGTGCTGGTGAGGAAGCATGAGGAGAAGGGAGCGTTCTTCTCCAGCGGTCCTCACCAGGGTCCACATTCTGGGGACATTGCCCAGGGGCCTGTTTATTTTGACCTTGAAGTGACCTCCTTGGAGGGAGGGCTACTTCCCGACACACGAAATTTTCATGGGCCTTCCACTTGGCCAGATGGATGCAGTCTTTGTTTATTTTCAGACTAAGTGCTTGCTTTAAACAGCGGGGCACTGGGATTCCCAGGACCTTCCCCAGTCCCTTGCCCGCGCCCATGCCAGGACGGAGGAGCCACAGTGGATAAAACCTTGTGGTGCCTCATGAGCTGAGAAAACCCTGGTTCAGGGCACAGCCGCCTGTTTCCCCCGAAAAGCAAAACCAGTGACCGTGTTGGTGTGACCGGGAAGGAGCCCGGGCACTCTCCGGGCTGTCCCAGCGTGTTCTCGCCCTGCTGTCCAAAGGGTGGGGACTTGCTGACATAGACATGCCAGAATGTTCCGCCGGGTCACCTGACTCCTGGCGCCCGACACTCCCTCACAGGCCAGCCCAGATTCCAGGCCCGTTGACTGTGTGGTATGTGACTCGGGCGCAGCGGAGGCGAGTTAAGGAAAGCGATGTGTCTCTGAGGAGGGGAGGTGCAGTGGCCCTTCTTTGGGGGTGTCTGGGTGAGCCCTGTGGGGTTTTGCTCGTTAGCATTGAGTCCCGAGGAGACAAGTTAGTTCCTTGCAAATGGGCTTCATTCTGGCCACAAACTTCCCTGTTCATCTAATTCTCAGGGAGGCCAGCAAACACCCTCACCTAGTACAAAAACACAAGAGACATCCATCAGGTCTGGCTCGGGCAGCATAGGTCAGGAGGTGAATTGAAGAGTGGGGGATGGGGGCCCTAGGCCAGGCATCGGCCAAGACTGTGGCCCCGGGGCTGTCGAGGGGGGCGATGGTCGACAGGTGAATGGGTTCCAGCTTGCCTAAAAAATAAAAAATAAAACTTGTGTGAGATTCAGGCACATCCTTTGGGTGTTAAACAAAAACCTCCAGGATGTCACTGCTCTGGGACGTGGCACCAAGCCTCTCCACTGGGCCTTGTTGCCACATAGACCGGTAGGGCATCTGCTCTGTCACTTAGCCTATGAGCTTCCCATGTGGCTTCGAACCCATGAAAACACTTGGCCCAGCTGGTCCCTTGCACAGGTGAGGGAACCCCCAAGCAGGACGCTCCTGCCCAGTTTCCAGATGCAGCCTTGGGGTCTGGGGGAGACCAGGCAATGTCCTGCATGGAAGACGCCTTTGGCCCCAGGGCCTCATTTCCAGGCCCTCATTGTGGGGAGAGCCCTGGGGCCCAGGAGTGCATCCCCTGTGGGGCTGGCTGCCCACCTCTGATTTGACCTCGTTGCTGCAGTTACGCCCGAGTGGCTATCACAGCTGACGGTGTCTCAGGGCCTAGGAGGAGAAAACGGCATCCTGGGTGCCCTCTCCTCTGAGTGCAGGTGGTCCTGGCATCCTCCACTAAGGACATGGGCGAGAAGACCTCATGGCTCTTGAGGCCTGGGGTAGGGGGCGGGCTTTATGCCGAATGAGGAAGAAAAGCTTCATTCTGTTCCCATTTGAGCTGGGCCTGAGTGTCACTGCTGTGTGGCCCCATCACAGGGTGGGGTAGCGGTTTTGAACGTTGGAGGATCTGTGGGGACTCGGTGCTGTGAAGGGCAACTGCGAGATTTTCATCTGGGTCCACGGCACCAAATCTTAGCTGACTCCGCACGGCGATGGGGAGCCAGCTTGCAAGGCATCTCAGGGTTGGCGGGTGAGCGGCTGCCCCAGATGGCTGCAGTCTGTGGTCCCTGAAGGGGACAGAGGCTCTGGAGTGGTGGATGGAACAGGAGCCAGGAGAGCACAGCAGTGTGGAGCCCCTGAGACTGTCCTCTCGGTTCGTGTTGACGGTTTTCTTACAAAGGGGCGAGCCTCTTGCAGTGCCAGCTGGTCCCACAAGCCCAGACAGGCGGCAGAATGCAGCGTGGGGCCGCCGGCAGCTGGAAACGCCCCAGGAGGAGAGGCCGGGCTCTGGAACCCGGAAACGGGAGCCCCGGATCCCAGGCCTGCCACCGATGCATTCCACGTGGGACCAGCCTTTCTGTGTGCACTGGGACGAATGCGTCTGCCTCACCGGGGAGGGCGGTGTAGACAGTGTGTTGTAAGTCGGAGAGCCCAGCACAGTGCGTACCTGTTCCCCTGCGAGTCCTCTTTGAATGCCCACTCGGGGCTGTCTTCCTCCGTGTAAAGTGTGTGCCACCTTACAGCCTTCTTCCTTAGTTCCTAAAGCCAGCTGGAAAAGTGGATACTGTGATCAGTTCCTTTTTAGAGATAAGAGGTTGAGGTTCCATAAGGTAATGGTGCCCAAGGTCATCCAGCTGGTGGGGAGGGGTTGGCAAACTCAGCCCATGGGCCAGATCTGGCCCACTGCCTGATTTTTGTGAATAAAGCTTTACTGGCACTAGGCCATGCCCATTTGTGTACACAGTGTCTATGGCTGCCTTCGTGCTACCAGGGTAGAGCTGGGCGGAGGGCAGAGACCATGTGGTCCGCAGTACCTGGCCCTGTGCAGACAGCTGCCTGCTCCTCTGTGGGCGCTCTCTGCTCCAGACACGTGCTGTCCAGTGTGGTGGCTGCTAGCTACCTGTAACCTTAAATTTTCTTCAGTTTATTGTGGTGTAGCTGACAAATACAATGATAAGCATATTTAGGTTAATTAAAACTAAATGGAATTAAAAATGCTGTTCTTCCATCACTGTCACACGTTAAGCTTGGGTGGAGCCGTTCACTGTCGTGGGATGGCACAGAGGTACAGCATTGCCATCCTCATAGAAGGTCCCAGTGGGCAGCAGAAGGCCCCAGACTGTCTCCCAGGGTGGGGCGGACCCAAAGCCGAGGGAACCGGAAGTGTAGGGGCGGCATTCTGGGACGGAAAGGAGCTGGGTCTTCTTGACCCCAAAACACAGAAGGGAAGATGAGTTCATGGACTCGGGTGATAGAGAACTATGGGGCGTAACAGAGGGAGCCTGGGCCTAGAATGAAGAAGCTGCCCCCCATTGCCAGACCTTCTGCATGACCATGGGCCAGCCACCCAAAGTTCCCGGGCCATAGCTGCCTCCTGTGAGTCACCAATGAGGACCACCTTGGCCCTGCCCCTCCAGCCTGTGCCCCCAGCTCCTAGCTCACCAGGCCAGTGGCCTCATCAGCCCTGCTGTGCCCAGTTGCCCCACCCCCACCTGCACATGATGCTTGCTTACTGGGCCCTGTGGAAACCCCAGAGACCCCAACTTTCCAGCATTCTGCTACGCTCTGTTCTGGACCGTCAGGACCCTGTGGGTCACACCATTGTTCCTGCCCAGCGGGGAAGGGGATATTTTTGTTTTGGTGGAATGGCCATGTTTTCCATGGGCAGCAGGTGAGGCACTGCTGTATCCATTCTCATCGGTGGCTGCCAGGTGGCACAGGGAAGGAAGACTAGTTCAGGCCCCTCAGTGGGCTTTCTGCTGTAGTGAGGCCTTGTTGACTGGCTAGAGCTGGGCTGAGCTTGCAGCTCTTGTCTTGCCCAGTTCAGATGCTCTCTGTGTAGGAGTCTCCCCGGGGGCCGATTAGGACAGTCGTTTGGAGGTGTGAGTTCCGTCCACTGGGCCTGACCGTAACCCATCAGTGTGTCGTTAGGGCCTGGCCCTTGCCTGCTCTCAGGAACAGGGCTGAGCCTGTCCATGTCAGGTTCCCGCGGGTGCAGCCTGCAGGGATCTCAGCTGAGCCTGGGCCCCACTGCCTGGACCATCAGGAAGAAAACATGTATGAAATGCAGGAATAAGAAACCATCTGTTCCAAAGCCGGTCTCGGCCCCCACCGTGGGCTGAGCGCCTCTGGACAGGCGCTTAGTCTCTCTGCTGTCAGGGCCCGCAGGCGGAGGAGTGGAGAAGCGGGTCGCTCTGTGGGCTGACATTTAAGAAAACCCCCTCCATCACGCCTTCCCTTTGACTGGGTTGTTATGGTACAAGAAGTCTTCGTCTGTCCCGGCCTGTTTTGAAATGAAAGGCAGGAAACCCCCCTCTCATTTCTATATCTTGCATCGAAGTCATCAAAACAGAATCCTGTGTTCTGTGCAGGAGTGGTGGTTCAGGAAGCAGCTGTTCTGTTCACGATGACCCGAGCGAAGCGAGCCATCTGTAGGCGTCAGGGATCCAGCATCATCTGTTCCATCTGCTGGGGCTGCTTGCATTTGTTTAAAGCATTTGGCAGGGAAACGCTTTCCTTCCCCGAGCCCGTGTGGTGGGAGAGGCCAGAGGGGGCTCTGGTGAGGGCAGGGCAGGCCCTGGCCCCTTGCTGCCAACGTTGCCTGGCAGGGACACGAACCAGGTCCACCACCTCCCCGGGGGCAGGCGTGGGGAGGCCAGCCCCTCCTGTGGGGACTGGTGGTTTCAAGGTACAGCTTTGCCATGCTCAGGATTTCAGACACTCAGCGCCTTCTAGTCGTTTTTTAGGCCTTCATTTAACGCCGTGTGAGCCAGCAGTGACACTGATGGCTGTGTAGGATTTGGGGTGCCGAGGCCCGGCAAGTCCACGGGACTCTGCGGACCGAGATGAAAACGCAGTTGGGCCGGGCAGTTTCTGAGCTTTGACGGGTCGGCCTCCGTGAGAGCAGAGGGTGCACATGTATGGTCTGGAGCCCGATGCGGAACTCATGCGTGGTTGGTTGGCCCCCATGATGCTCGAGGAATTTTGCATATGTGGACAACGTTTAGAAGTCAGGGGATTGTAGACGGAAGTCTGGGTTACAACTTCTCTGGACCAGTCGGAAGACTGGGTTGCAGCTTCTCTGGACCAGTCCTTCCCACACGGTGCTGAGTGCCCCCTCCCGCCCTCCCATAAAGACACTCAGATGCTTCACCCAGTTTAATCTTCTTGGGCCAAAGGTGCCTCCATGATTTTAACAGAAACTGCAGGATTTTTTTTTTTAAACAAAGATTTAATCTTTAAATTATCTTGACAGGCAGTCTAGCTTCCATGTAGCAAGCAGATAACTTCTGCTGATGGTAGAAAGAGAATAATTTCTTAGTGTAAATGAAAATACACTTCTCAGAGTCTTCTGGCGTATATGTTTAGACAGGGACCCAAATAAATGAAGGAAGTGGAGATTAAAAAAAAAAAAACTCCAAATGGCAATTTATATTTTTTCCAAGAATTGAGGTTTTCTCTTCGAGTTCCCTCAGATGTTAAGTACTGGTTGCCCCTCACATTTGTCTTTTCGCTTAGTGGCATTTTTCTCTCCTTATGGGGCAAGTATTTTGCGAAGACTTTTATTTTTTCCCGATTCTCACATTTCCCTACGTAGTCAACCTTTGGGGTTCTTTGTGTCATTCTGGGTTATTTGCTGACTCTGAGAACTGTGGGCCCTGAGTCCCACTGCCCGGAAGCTCTTCCCGCTCTTCCTGATTGGCTCCCTCCTCTCCGCTGGCCAGTCCATTCCACGCCTGGAGGGTTTGTCCGGACCCTGACTCTGCTGGGCCGAGATGCTTGAGGAGGGCCCGAAGGTCCACGCTTGGCTTGTGTACGTGAGTGCGTTCCAGGGGCTGTGGGGAACCCCTCAGGACAAGCACGGGGTCATCTTGCTCTAGATCCCAGGTCCTGGCCCAGAGGAGGTGCCGGGAGCAGGGCCTGAGCCTCCCACCCCTCACTGACCTCATGGCCTTTTGCAGGAGGCTCACCCTGGATGGAGTCCAGTTTTTTCATTTGCAAGACTGTCCTCTCAATTACCAGGGTTCTAGGTACCAAATCCATGAGCATACCAGCTTTCAAACGGCTGGAAGCACCAGATGTGAAAGCACTTGTTAAAACCCTGCTTGCTGGACCCCACTCCTCAAGTTTCTGAATCAGTCTCGGGGTAGAAACTGTAGGTCTAATGGGTTCCCAGGTGAGGCTGCGGCCGCTGTGGGTTTCAGGGCCACACTGTGAGAACCACCGCACTGAAACCACATGGTGGAGGCAGGTGCTGATGAGGGCCTGGGGCACCCCGGGCAGGTGTCCTCTAGCAGCCGGAGGGCCCGCCCTGCTTCGGGGGCCTCATCCTCCTCTGTGCAGAGGGGCACACAACACCGTGTCTTACTTTCTGGGAAACCTGACCCTTGGTGGCCAAAGATGTTTCTTTTTCCAGTTACTGTGGACTGAAGGTTTGTGTCCCTGCCAGATCAGTATGCTGAGGCCTAAGGCCCAAGGTGATGGCATTAGGCAGAGGGGCCTTTGGGAGGTGATGAGGTCGTGAGGGTGGAGCCCCCACGAATGGGATTGGTGCCCCATTGAGGACACAATGGGAAGATGACCATCTGTGAGGAAGAGAGCTCTCCCCTGACCCTAGCTGCAGGCACGGTGACCTTGAACTTCCTAGTGTCTGGAACTGAGAGGACTGCTGCGTGCCGAGGAGCCCCCCAGTTAGAGTATTTGGTTACAGCAGCCCGTGCAGACTGAGACACCAGCTTTTTTTCCAGAAGCTGTGTGGCTTCAGACTCTTGTGGTAGCAGCAGGGGAAACTGAGGCCCAGCACCAGTGCAGAGTCAGCCGGGGGTGGGAGAGACCAGCCAGTGGCTGAGGACTGCCCGTGGAGATGGATGGCTTCCCATTTTTTTTGGTGGCCCAGAGTGAATCTGAAATCACTGCTTGTCTCATGTCCTTAGCTTCAGAGGGAATAGCTGGCAGGTGACGGGCAGTTGCGCATTCTGCGGAGCTCGGCAGTTCTGCTTTGTGAGGGAGCCCCCCTTGTGCCGCAGCGCCGGGAAAGCCGGGGGATAATAAAGCGGTCATGGTTCTGAATGAAGCGCTTCTGTGGTTCTCCGGGCCCCTTCCTCGCCGCCTGGTGCCCGGCCCTTGTGCCTTTGTGCTCTCGCGGCCACGCAAACTCGTGGAGAGCGCGTGCTCAGCACATGCCTTGGTCACATATTTGTGACTTGGGAGTCCGGAACGATCGTGACATTCTCGTGTGTGTGGCCACACCCCCTTCCCAAGAGAGAACACAAGTATCGCATTGTCTGTGAGCATTCTGGGCTGGCCGAGTGGGTCAGAGCAGAGCTGTTGGGGTGCTGGGAGAGAAAAGTAACTGTTCTTCAGTTTTGTACCTTCACGCTGCCGTTTTTATGAAAGGGGGGGTTGGGTCGCCCTGTCAGGGTCCCCGGGTCACCTGCCTTTGCTCAGCTAAGTAAACCACCGGCCTGAGCCCTCAGTGGCTCAGCCTGTTCGCCTGCCACCCTTGCTGGCGGAGGGAGAGCAGGGTGGGTCTGCTGGAGGGAACCCCTGAGAGCTGAAGGAATGGAGCGAGGAGGGGGCTGGGCAGGGAGGTGTGGGGCGGGTCTGAGGCTGCCCTGCGAGACAGTGCCCCTGCCCTCCGGGGCTGGGGAGGGGCACCAGCCTGAGCTGTACATGCGCCCATTTGGGTAATGTGGGGCTCCTTGGGTCGTAAGCTGGGAGGGGGCTCTCAGCTCGCGGCCCCAGCCTGCTGGGTGTCAGACACAGCCCTTCTTGGCTTCCTCTTGGGATGACCTCTCCCTGTCTTTGGCTGTTAAACTCGCACCTGTCTGTCAAGGCCTGACTCAGGCCACCTCCTCGGGGACATGTCTCCAGATCTTCACCTCTTGACATGGAGTGACAGCTCAGGGCCCTGTCCAGTAGCGTTTATCGTATCCTGGTCCTCGGACGCTGTGCGCTGCGCCTGTTGGAACCTTGGTGGCCAGTGTAGACTTAGCTGGGCCACCGCCTTCCTCCCTCAGTGCTGGCACAGCCAGCACAGGGACCATCAGGCTTGGGACGGGACTCAGACACCAAGAAGCAATGGTGGGAAAAGAGAAGCACAGCCCAGGATTCGCCTGTTCAGCCAAGATCCCTACAAAATACTTTTGTGTAGGAGCACATCCGACTTCTCTGGGACCCCTCCAACCCTTGACCCTCTGTGCCCACCATGCAGCCTCTAGGGACCTCGGGCCTCCTCCTTGTTCCCGGGGTTGAGTGGGGGGTGGGTGCTGGCCCGCAGGGGTGCTGCCTCTCAGAGGCCCTGACTGCGGGGGGCCAGGCTCTTTCCTGAAAGCAGAGCCTGGAGAGGAGAGCCCTGGGGAAGGACGGGGCCGAGGTCTTCCCAGGATCTGGTGTGAGCAGGGTGCCTGGGAGACTCTGACGTGTATTCGCAGGTTTCCAGGAGGTGTGAGCGCTGTCGGATATGGGACTTGGAGTGACCGCAGATTCTGGGGAGCCCAGACAGCTCCGAGCCCAGCCCTTCGGTGGCTTGGGAGGTGCTATGCCCTGAATTAGTGTTGACAACACCATGTTGATAGTGGTGGGAAACCCCACGAGCAGGTGAGGCTTCAATACAATAGCTTTTGGCCCCAGGGAAGTCCAGACCCGAACTCATGTGTATTTCTGGTCCGGCAAACATTTCCTGGGCAGCTCTTCATGCCAGCTTCTGGGGGCTCAGGGGACTGAGGGTGGGCTGCAGCCCTCCCAGAAGCTTATGCACAGGCCACGGGGGAGAGACACACTGCCAGTTCATTCCAGGCTTGTGTGGTTCACACTCAGTGGTGTGGGCGAGGCCTTCCTGGAAGAGGTGACAGGCCTCTAAGAGAGGGTTGAGCTGGTGGGGGCTGAGGAGGTGGCGAGGGCTCAGGGGAAGCGGAGAGGAAGCTCTGGTCTGAGGGACCAGCACGAGCAGAGGCCTGGAGGCCCGGAGCAGCACACGGTACAAATGCAGCCGTGCAAAGCCTATCTGCCGCCATCCCGGGCCCCCGGGGACATCTCCTCCCCTCTCTGGAGGAACCCCTATCAGTCTCATTTTTAAAAATTTACATATTTCTTTGCATAGGTCATCCCTACATTTCAAAACGTGCAAGATGGTATTCCTTGAAGCGTCCTCTCTCTCGCCTCTGTTTTCAGCCACCCACTTCCTGGGAGACCGCGGATGCCAAGTTTCTTTTGTGTCCTTCCAGACGGTTCTGTGTTGTGACGACAGTTGTCACTTAGCTTTACCTGGTTGGAGCCGACTGGGTCTGCAGCTCCGGTCTCAGCTCCTCCCGTCACCTGGACTGGAAGGGGGCTTCCTGTCAGTGTGTGCGGAGCTCTCAGCCTTTTGAAAAGCTGCAGTTGGTCCTCTGCGTGGAGGCCTGGCCCCTTGGGGGTCCTGTCCCTTCTGGAAGGCGCTGAGGTTGTGTCCCGTGTGGGCGGGGCAAGAGGTGCATGGTTTCTCCGCACGAGCAGGACTGTCAGGAAGGCAGATTAATTCAGCATTTGAGGCTCGCCCAGTGCGAGGGGTGGGGAAGGATGGCAGTAGAATTTGTCCAAGTTGTGTTTTGTGTTCATCTCCCTAGAGGTTGACTTGTTCCTCTTCACAGAAGGCAAGTAACTTTTAAATAGGTTCTCTTGAGAGTTTTGGGGAGAAGCGCTCACTCCTTTGCCAGCCTCTGTGTGAAAATGAACCCGCGTTGGGCTCACAGAGTGTGGCTGGCCCTGGGGAGTGGCCCGCAGTGCTCAGGGAGACTGCCTCTTGGGCACCCATGCCAGATGCGACCCTCCGGCTGCAGCAGCAGCCAGGCGAGGCCAGACCGGGGCCGGGAAGCTGCAGAATGCCTTTGTCAGCCCCACGCGGGGGTCCCTGTGGATGTGGGTGCCGCCTCGGGCACATGCAGGGCTTCACTGCATGCACGCCAGGGCCCTGGGGAATGTCGTGTTGCTCCACTAACCGCTGACGTGGACGGAAGACGGCTGCAGGATGGGGCAGAGACCCCAGCATGAGGCCGGCGTCCCAGCCTCCAAAGGCCCAGGTGTGGTGCCCTGCTGTTTGGTTTGAAAAGGTGCTCTGCCTCTTACTGCATTTGGTTTTTCTTCTTATTCCACTCATGCATCAGTGTAGTGATTTTCACTTCCCTCGGAGGAGCCCTGGGGCTTACGGAGGTTTCCGTCTTTGCCCCTGCTGGCATCGCAGCGGTGAGGAGTGAGCCCTGGTGGGGGGCTTGAGGCGTGAGTCAGTGCAGCTCCGTCCGCATGGGCTGGGCGGGGACGGCAGGCTGCTGCCGCTGCTCCCCGAGCATGTCTGCACTTGGGTTTGGTGCCCAGATGCCGACCTGTCCAGTACAGTTAACGTGCATCCATTCTGATCCCGTCCCCTGACTCCATCTGGCATCTTTAAAAAAGAAAACAACGTTAGTATTGTTATTTTAATTCTGGGGGTGTTGACAATCTGCCTGCCTCCCCTGGTCGTACTTGTGGAGGTTTGACATGGAGCCTTCCTGCAGAACAGGCCCCTGGCCTGCCCGTCGCTGGGCTCGGGATGCTCTCTGAGGCCTGGCTGCAGAGGTTTTCGCTGCTGACTTGGTGAAACGAGCTTCCTGACAGCAGAGCACACCCGGACCCAAACCCGGTTCCGAGGGCCCCACTGGGGGCTGCTGCTGATGATGACAAGAACGTGGCTACCCAGTGGCAGCCGGTATGTTGGGCAGCTCACCCCACATACTTGGGGGTGTGGTGTGGACACATGGTGGAGTGGATCTGTCTCCCAGGGCCCGGACCATTCTGGAACATGACCTGCTCACCTGTGGAAGTCCGGTTAACACTCTCACGGCCCCCTGAGGCTCACTGTGAGCTGTTGTGATACCCGTGGAAGGCTCTGGAAGCATTCAGCAGGGCTGCTGAGGTACCTCTCCCCTAAGCCGGTGAGTCTGGTTGGCCATGTCATTTCCTCTTTCTCCCCCAAGGTCTTTGCTCGGCGCTTAGGGGCCTGGGCTGTCATATCCAGAGTGCTTGGGAGGAAGTGGAGACATCTGCAAGTGAGGTGCCACTCCCTCCTCGCGCCTCCTTGCCCGGCCAGAAAATAAAAAAGGAGCTCCAGACCCACGAAGCAGCTGCTCCCCCAAGCTGCTTGCACTGATGCCATGGCCACTTCTGAGTGATTCCGGGCAGCATGCTAGGCTTTGCTTTGAATGAGCGGCCCAGGGAAGCCCTTCTCACGGGAGCCTCTCTCTCCGGCTGAAGAGTCCGCAGTCTGGTGCTGTCTGCAGACAGGCAGCTGCTGTCACACACGCCGTGGCTCCCTCCGTGGGGCTGCCGCCCATGGCCGCAGGCTCTGAGCTTGTCTTCCCTTCAGGCCCTGGGAGGTACAGGGAGCCAGCTTTGGGGGTTTACCCGAGAGGTGCCGGGGAGTTCAGACGTACCTGTCGTTAGCACCGACCTGTCAGGCAGCCAGGTCTCTCCGAAGAGCTGCTTTGGCAGATGAGGGTGTTCTCGAACACGGGGCAGAGCTTGCAGTGAGAGCGGGGTGGCAGGGAGAGGGCGGCAGGCTTCACGGGAGGCGGTGAGCCTGCCTGATCCATTGCTGCCCCAGACCCTGTAAGGGAGGCTAGGAGACTTGTTCGGCTCAGGAGGGGGAAGCCCTGGGGTGGGAACCAAGGGCAGTGTGTGACCTCCAAGTGGGCGGCAGGCATATGGGAAGCTTGGTGCTCAGCAGTTCTTAAAGAACTCCTGGATCCCCTCCTGCGTCCCCTCCAGTGTCCCAGTGTGATACTTGTGGTATATTTTGTGCCACCAGCCCCCAGGCCCCTGAGATAGAGAGGTCGCTGCCCTCCCAGCTGTGTGCTGAGTGCCAGCTACTGAGGGGTTCTGTGGGAGCAGCACTGGCGTGCGGCCGGCCCAGACCCGGAGCGCTTCCCCCTGACCTCGAGCCCCTGGAGCTGCGCTGGTGGGAGGGCTGCGCATGCCTCCTGGGTGGGGGTGATAGCCTCTCAGAAGGGCGAGACTGTGTCTGGCTGTGGGCCCCATTTGCCCTTCAGCCTTTGGACAAGGAAGAGGATGTTCTTCGTGCAGGAGGCGGGAGATGGAGGCAGGGAGACTGGAGAGTGACTGACTTCCTGGTGCTCCAAGATAGTCCTTAACACAGAGTGCTGTGTGTCGCTGAGAGGCGTCAGGCTGCCCTGCGTGCTCAGGGGTGAGCTGGGACAATGCACGTGTGCAGCGACCCTCGTTTCTACCCCACAGATACATACGAGGGTGGCTGGTTCTGCGTCCACACCTCTTACCTCGTAATCACCTGCCCCTGACGTGGCTGCTTGGGAGGTCACAGCTGAGGCCCTTGATGTTGGGGGGTGAGGATTTGGCCTTGGCTGTTGGCCGGTTTCCTGAGACCTTGAGTCCTGCAGGTCAGGTTTGAGCAGAAGCGGGAGGCTGACCCACACACCCCACACACCCCACACACCGGGACAGCCGTCAGCTCGGAGCCTCCTTCCTCCCTGCTCACATAGCACCTCCAGATCCACGTCGGGTCTTGGGCCCGCTCAGGTTCTCGTTAGCATGTCGCAGGGGGAGGGAACTGAGGCTGAGGGGGGCAGCGGCCTTGCCGAAGCCCCCAGCCTGCATGCGGCCCACTCGTCCAACACCGTGCTCATCTGGCCCAGCCTCCCATTGGACAGGTGAGGAAACTGAGGCCCAGAGCGGGGAAGCGACCTGGCCAGTGGGTGGAGCTGCCCTGTGGCCGAGCGAGCCAGGGCCAGCACCCATGGTTCCTGAGTCGTCTGTCTTTGCACCAGCCACACTTCCCCTGGCGTGGGCTTCTCCATTCTGGTTTTTGATTGTGACTTTTTTCCTCCTCCCTTTTTTGTTTTGTTCTGTTTTGTGTTTTCACTGTATTTGTAAATAGGTCTGACTGAAGAACAGGTCATGGTCGTCTTAGGCTAAGTGGCTTATGTTTCAGTCGATTATCTCTGGGCCCCTCACCGCGTCTCCCCCGTCCTGCTCTGACTCGGCGTGGAAGAGGCGCGGTGTGGCGTGCCACTCTCTGTGAGTACCACTCCCCCTCCCCCCACCGCCCCCTGCCCCACCCAGGCCTCGTTTCCTTCCTTTGGAGTCTGCTCAGCACACCCCGGGCCACCGCACGCTCCTCTCCTGTGGCATTTGGTGGGTTAAAATGACAGGCACGGGAGGGCTTATAGGAAGCGCGCCTGTCTGCTCTTCCCGTTGATGAATGAGCTCCTGACAGGTCACGCACGCAGCTGGCTCCCCTTTCAAGGAGCAACGTGGGCTGCCTCGTTCCCATGTTCGGGTTTGTTTTGGCTCCGGATCTCAACACTTTCTGTCCCTGAGTAATGTCGTTCCTCCCCCTCCTCTCGAAATGTCATTGGCTTAAAAAACAAAAACAAAAATCAAACAGAAAATCCCCCTGCCACTGTGACAGTGACTATGTAAAGCCCCGGAGAGCAGAGTCCCCATTTGGCCTGGTAGCTGGTTTCACTGTTGCGTTTTCCCCTCCGTTAAGGTGGTCTCATAAGGGAGCCTAGGCCACTTGGTCAGCCAAGGGCTCTGGGTGGGTCCCTTTCTAGTGAGGTAACAGGACTGCTGGTCCTTCTGCAAATGTGGGTGCTTGGTGGCCTTTGATCACCTGAAGGACTAGGCCAGGGGAGGGATACTCTTCTAGTCACTGGAGAAAACACCTCGAGGACACACTTTACTCTGCGGCCGGTCCCAGCGGACTGGTGAGCATGTCCCCTCCAGGGCCAGCGGTACCTGCCAGCTGTGTGGCTTTAGTCAGGTCACTCAGCCTCTCTGAGCCTAGTTTCCTCACCTGTCACATGCAAACAGGATCCCCAGGGAGCATGAGAATCAGTCCTGGATTTGACTGGCAGCCACAGGAGCCGGTCCCCTGGAAAATGCACAGCCTGTCCCCTGTCCCCAGCTACCCAGGCCCTACCCAGCTGGGAAGACATGATGTCAGCCGGCCAGGCCACAAGCCTTCAGGAAGTCCTGCTCTCCACTCAGACTTGTGCTCCCCTCAGGACAGCAGGACATCTAGGGACATTTCCTAGGTGCCCCCACCTTAGAGAGCCGTACCTCCTTACTTTCCACCTGAGCTGGCAGAGCAGGGATAACATCTCACACATTACACAGGGAGAGGGTGAGCTTAGCAAGATTATCTAGCTTGCCCAGGGCCTCTAGCTTGCCGGGACTGAGCAGGGACTGAGCAGGGACTGGAAGCATGGCTTCTGGACATGGACACCCCTGCTCTTCCTGGCTTGTTACTGACTCGACAGATGGATGTTGAGCAGCCTCCTGCTGTGGGGGACTCTGTGCCGAGTGCAGAGGAGGACGGAGGCAGGTTCACCCCCAGACTGCACCAGTGGAGCCAGAGGTGGAGGCCCCGGGTGACCGGCCGGCCGGCCACAGATGCCCGCTGGTGAGCGAGAGGCCAGCAGAGGCTGCGTTCTCCCCCCAACCAACCCTGCCCCTGGCTGGGAGCACTGGGCTGCCCTGGGGGGAGCTCCCCCGCTGCCCAGCCGTGAGGTGAGGGACAAAAGCCATGATGTGGCCCACGCCCACCTTCTCCAAGACACCCTCACTCTGCCTGCCGTGGAACCCTGAAGGCGGCGTTTCAGCATTAAGTTTCAGAGCGTTTGAGTGCTTTCTGGGGGGGCCTCGGGAGGAGCTGTGTAGAGCAGGGGTATTTGCAAACCTGTGTCTCTTCAGGTGGTCAATGGAACTGAGAAATCAAATACTTACAGGACAACAGTGTTGACGTTTACAGGTCCTGGAGTCGAAGGGTTAAGACAAAGACTTCGGAGTTCAGCACATGTGGTTGTGAGTCCTTGTTTTACCCTTCATCACCAGTTGACTTGGGCCTCAGTTGCCCCTCTGTAAAATGGGACAGCAGTGGTGCCCACCTGTAGGGACGCTCTGATGCCGTAAGCTATGTTGCTGTGGCACTGTTGCTACGGTGATGTCATTCACATTCTGTTAAGAGGTATATTCTGCACCACTTGCTATTTTCAGTGGGTACAAACCAAGAAGATACTAAGAAAATGGTTTAAAAATGTGTATATTTCCCCCCCTGGATACCGCTCTGTTCTGGAGTTTCCTTCCATCAGCGATGTCTCGTGTTGAGTGTGTCCTGGGTGTGGAGAGTGTCAGCGACAGAGGTTTCGCGAGTCTCTGTTTTTCTGACTGTGTGTGAGGCGGTGAGGCTCTGTGGTCTTCTGTTGGCTGCTGTTTGGGCAGACTGAGGACTGGGACTGGGCGGGGGGGGGTTGGTTCAGATGCTCCGGTGCGGTCCAGGACACGCACACCCACCGCCCACGTCCTCTTGTGGAAACTGCAGGCTCTTTCCAATAACACCTTGGCCTGGGAGAGGACAGGCTCCTGATAACATTCCTGGACAGCTTGTAACTTCTGTCCTTTCAACTCCAGTGCCTTAGTTGTGAAAACGGCAGGCAAAGGCTTCCCTGGGCAGCTGCAGAGGTGACCTTGACTGCGACCTCTGTCAGTCCATCACCAGATCTGGCGGAGGCAGCATGACCGCTAAGACACGCACTTCCCCAGGTGTCCACAGATTTGCCTCTGGACCTTGCCTGCAGACTGGTCGCTTTTGTCACTCCGGCGGAAGCCAGGCGGGTTGAAGAGTGCATGCGGCCTTCCCGAAGACCTTGTGGAATCTCTGTGTTCGTCCCGTTTCCTTTGCTTAATGGGATGGGGAAATGGGAGCTCTGAGAGGAGTGACTTGCTTAGGCCATCAGGAAAGTCGCTGTCAGCAGCCAAGGTCGAGTTTAGGTTTTGCTCTGAGTCCTGTGTTTAGGGTGGTGAGATAGTCTGCTGCTATAACAGTAACTGCTGAAGCCTCGCTGCCTGGGGGCCTCCCAGCACGGCCAGCGTCTCCACTGCTTTCCCTGCTCCAGCGCGATAGGGGTTTATAGAGGGCAGACAGTGTTTTGCATGTCCTGATGTGTTCGGAAGGCACCGGGCAGTGTTCCCTTTTGCCACAAACTGAGAGTCTGACCAAAGTACTGTCAGACAGCTGGGTTCAAGGGTCACAAATGAACCAAAGCACCTTGAAGATTGCAGAACAAAAGCCAGAGTTTCACGGGAAGGAGTCACATGAGAGAGCAGAGCCGTCCCCTCTCCCCTGGGGTGTCCAAGAGAGTGGCTACGGAGGCAGACCTGGATTCAGATCCTGCCCTCACCCCTGCTTGCTGTAGGATCTCAGGCAAATGCTCAGTTTATTTTATTTTCTCGGAGCCTCAGCTTTCTTATCTGGAAAATGGGAACATTCCTGACAGTGAGCCCTGTTTGTAGGAACGTGAGGTGGTTGAATGGGAAGAGCTGGCCCCTGGTGGGTGCCCAGGGAGGTGGCAGGCGGAAGTGGGAGTGTGCTGTATGGGGCGTGGGGGCAGAGGCAGCCCTGGAGCTGGGTGCCATGCACTGGGTCTGGGGCCTCTTGCTGACTGCAGGCAGCATTGCTCTGGGTCCCCTCCTACCCTGCAGGCCTGGTGCTGGGCACAGTACTGGGGAGCTCAGGGGTGTCCTTGGGCGGATGCACCCTTGAGGTAAGGATTTGTGGGGTGGCCGGGGCCCTCTGCCACCACATCTGCAGCCCAGTGGTCAGGGAAGTGGGATCACGGGTCAGTGGAAAGTCTGACTTGGCCCCTTCCTCCTTCGATGGAAGTCCTGGGGAAGAGGAGTCACTGAGTGGAGGCTCCTGGGGGCGGGGCCAGAGAGCCTGTGTTTCTGGGAATAGATCGGGCCTCTGCCGAGGGGAGGCCCTTCTTGAGCTCCCCGCCCGTGTATGGGCAGGCCCCGCAGGTGCACATGGGGCAGGGTGGGAGGCCGTCTGTCTGCCATGAGCCCTAGACAGGCAGTCTCAGTGGACAGGTGGGAACAACTCTGGGGACCGGGGAGTGGCAGCACAAGATTTGAACAGAGGTCAAGGAGACTGCGGGAGACAGGCGGGGGTGATGTGGATGGCCAGAAGTGCTGACCCCAGTGGCTGCGTGCTCGCTGGGGCAGGGGGGCGGATGCCCTTTACGGGGTCCTCTCTCTACCACTCTTACACATGCGGTCTTGCTGCACCTTCCAGGTGTGCCCAGGGCAAAGTCATTGTGACCCCTTTCATTTTAAAGACAAGGAGACCGAGATCCAGAGACTTGTCAAAGGTGACAGCCAGGACTGCCCATCTGACGGCGCGTGTCCTCGCCCCGCCTTGCCCACTGTCCTTGGTGCAGGCAGTGGCAGCCACGCGGTTTCTTTCCAGAAGGTTTTTTTTTTTTTTTAAGATTTTATTTATTTATTTGTTTATTTATAGAGAAGGAAAGGGAAGGAGAAAGAGAGGGAGAGAAATATCCATGTGTGGTTGCTGCCCAACTGGAGATCTGGCCCACGCAACCCAGGCATGTGCCTTGACTGGGAAACGAACGGCAGCCCTTTGGTTCGCAGGCCTGTGCTCAACCCACTGAGCCACACCAGCCAGGGCTTCTTTTTAGAAGGTTTTTTCATGTTTATATACAGTACAGTTTGCTCTTGGTGTTGAGTTTTGTGCCTTCTTGACAAAGGTATAGATCAAACAGGCTTTCTTAATCTAAGTTTTAAATTTTATGATCATTGGCAATTCCTACATGGCTGTCAACTGAGAGAGGGAAACCCTGTGTACCATTTGCTCGGTTTCGCTCCGCAGTCACATCTGGCAGAACCGTCACAAGCAGGAAAGGGACGGTGACGTAGTGCAGACACAGGACATCGTCACCACGGAGCCCTCCTTTTCGGCCGCTCCCACACCCTTCCCCCCACCCATCCCCACCCTCCTCAGCAGCAACCACAAGTCTAGTTTTCATTTCTATAATTTTGTCATTTCAAGAGTATTATGTAAATGGCTTCATGCATTTACTTACCTTTGGCGACTGGGCTTCCTCCCTTGGCCTTGGTGACTCCCCCTTGGTGCCAAACAGGGTTCGTTGGCGTGTTGGCGGTGCACGGAGTGATTTGAGCGCTCACCCGGTGAGGGACCCGTGGTGCATCCCTGGCTGGGACCCACAGGAGCGAGCCGTGAGGGACGTTCATGCGTGGGTCGCTGCGGGGCGGGAGTTTGCATTCCTCTGGGATGGAATCCAAGGAGGGCACTGGCTGGGGTCCTGCGCTGGTGCAGCTTTGAAAGGGCACATTTGGGATGGAAAGGCAGGTGGGGGACAGGGGCTCTGCTGCAGGGGGACACTGGCGAGGAACACAGGCCTGGCAGCTGGTCCCGGCTTCAAACACAAGCTCAATCATTGTAAAATAGCAGTAACGGAACCTATCATGTAGCCGACATGTGCGAAGCACCTGGTATACAGTAGGTGCTCAGTAGATAGAAGCTGCTCTTAGTATGAGTTAAGAGAAAAGCCCACCAGACCAGAGCAGGGTCTACAGCCCTGAGGTGGCCTCAGGAGGCCTTTGCCTCCTTTTACTTTGGGCAGAGCCACACACCCAGCTGTTCCTTCAGAGGCCAAGCCCCTGGCTGCTTCCTGAGGAGCCCCCGGCCCACTTCTCAGACCGGGCTCCAGGTCCCTGCATGGACACTGGCGTTCCCCAGTGAGCTTGGCCAGGCCCGTGCCACGGGTCAGAGGAGTCCCAGAGAATTCCAGATCACACCAGGCTGTCTTGGTCTGGATTTGTGTCCGAGAACGTGCCTGGCCCATTTTGGATATTGCTACAATTGAGCCCAATTCCACACACGTCCGGTTTGAATCTTTCCAGCTCCTCGCTCTGCTGCTGCCCGCTCTCCACGTCCACTGGGCTCCAGCCACCATTGAGCTCACCGTCCCCCACAGTGTCCACCACACACCTGGACAGGGCAGGCCGCCTCGCTTCGCTCACACTCTCCCCTCTGCCCAGGTGCCTCTTCCCTTCCTGTTGAAACCTTGCTTATTTTCTCTTCAGTCAAAAAGGTACCCTGTGCACAGGATGAAATGTCCAAACAGCACATTTGAGGCCTCTCCTGCTCCAGAGCCACAGTCCCTCTGAGAGGCCGCCACGGCAGTGGGACCGTGCTGACCCCTCTCTTGCAGTTTTCACATCAGCCTCTCTTGGAGAGCGCTCGTTTCTGCACCGTTAAAATTGCAGTGAAGATGACTCACTGTTCCCACACAGGACTGCACTGTGATTCAAGTAACCCGTTTCTTGTTGGTGGGTGTCCAGGCCGTGCTGTGTGTCATTGGCCCCTGTGTAGAGGCATCTGCCCAGGACTGTGTGCCAGTGCCCCTCCCCCGCCCTCCTTTGTGACCCCGAGGACTGGGATTGCCCTGGACCTCTTCTCTTCTTTCAGTGTCTGCTGTGTTGGCTGCCCACCCACCTAACCGGTTCCCAGGGGCTCTGGTGTTCACCCCCCTGCTGCCTCTGTGAGCCCTGGCACCCTGCGGGGGCTCCAGTGGGGACAGAGCTTCAGGAGTCAGGATGCCTCCAGCCAGCTTCGTGCTTGGTGCCTGGCGGCTGCGTTGGCTGCATCAGCTAGATCAGCTGGGCTAACCTGTTTCCATGGAGACAGACTTCAGCAGCATCCTTCGTCCTGGCCACCTCCCGATTCACCAGAGGGATGGGCCATGAGACAGCCAGTCCCTTCTTGATGGGTAGCTTTTAAAAAATTGGATGGAGCGTCCCTTTAAAAATGTTGAGAGGACAGCTGCTTGGGCATTCATTGCCGAGAAAGGGTCGGGCCCCACCAGCTACCCCGTGAAGGTGGGACAGTTGTGGTATACTGGACATTGCCTCCAGTGAGCTGGGGCCTCTCGGCCAGCCAGGGCTTGGGTTCTGCTTTCATGGGGTACAGTAATCTTCTGAGGCCGCTGCAGATGTCTCTGCTTCACAGAGAGGGAAACTGAGGCTCAGAAAGCAAGTAACTTGGCAAAGGTCACTCACACAATATATTTCAAGAGCTGGGAGTCCAATGCAGGTGTGTGTCCCCCTAGGGAGGGAGGTGATGGCGGACGGGCAGGGCGCCTCTGGGGCCTTGGGCTGCCCCAGAACGGAATTGAGGTTGCACCCAGAAGAAGACAGCCAGCATCAGGCCTCGCTTCTACCACCACGGTGGCACGAAGGGTCCCTTTGAAGGGATGGCCTGTGAGCACACCTCTGGGCTCTCCCCCACTTGGTGTGCCCCGGCTTGCTCCCGAGCTAAGCGTCCAGGGCCTGGCAGGCATTTCTGGCTGGGCCGTCTGGCCAGAACTCAGAGGAGCAGGCTGAGGGTCTTTCCTTGAGCAGACCCCTCTCGGTCAGAATGTGCCGCCTCTGTCTCCAGGTGGCGTCGGAGCCACAGGGTCTCCTGCTGGGGCCGGCAGCCTCCCTTCCCAGCGGCCAGGCCTTTGACAGTGTATCGATTTCCCTCCTCCCTTCCCTGCTCCTGCACTTCGGATGAACCTTGTTTTCGAAGAACAGTCAAAGGTAATTTTCCCAGGCTTGCCAGCTGGCCCGCCATTGAGCAGTTTCAGTAACACCCAGTGTAAAGTCTGATCGAAGTAAACAGGAAAATATGATTTACAATCTGGACGGCGAGTAAATACCAGGGCGCAATTAATTTTTACACAGAGCAGCGGATTCTAAAACATTTCCCTGCACTGAGCAGTTCAATTTTAATTACAGACGAGGAGTTCCTTTCTGTGTGTTTACTGCTATTATGATCGCTGTTTTTTACTTTTGGGTGGTGATCACCGGGTTGCTGGTGACCATGCGACTTCCTTTGGAGGTGGCACCGCAGGGGGTGGCATGGGGAAAGGTTGCTCGCTGGTGAGGGGTGACTTGTTCAACGCAAACCATAGGCTGTACTCGGCGTTTGCTCGGTGGCACTGGAGAGGAGGCGAGGGCGTGTGATGGGCTGTGCAAAGTGGTGATGTGGAGGGGGACGGGGATCCCGTGACTGCCAGAAGCTCAGAGCATTATGGACAGGTGGGCCCTGAATGGGCCACGACTTGGTTTGCCTCATTCTGGGGAAGGGACAAGGCTACAGAGGCCCCCAGGGTTGCAAGTATGTTGCTGTGGAAACACGGTCCTTCCCAGGATAGGTGTTTGGTGCTACTTTTCAGGGCATCCTCCTGAGTTTCCCAGGAGCTTCTGTTCATTGCTTAGTGAAGGCTGGCCACCTTGCACACTGTGGGTCCCCTGCTGCCAGTGGACGGCCCGAGAGCCCACGGCAGGGTTGGCGCAGGTGTGACCCTCAGCCTGGGGTGGGGTGACACTGAAGCTGCCTCTAAAGCCAGCTCAGTCTAAGGTGTCACACGACTTGATCACACTTGGGGAATAGCAAATGGGGCACCCTGAGATACGTTTTAAAGGTGTCACTCAAAGGTGAAGCTTCCACTGGTTGAACTGAGATTCATCTTTATACCCATCGGGGCATTGGCTTTAGGGACCCTCTGAGGGGATTCCAAGACGGTGGTCTGGCCTTCCGGGCCCTCCCGGAAACCTGTCCTTCAGCAGGGAGGCGGGCCCAGCATGGAGGAGGGGGTAGCTCTCTCTGGGCCCTGATCGTCCCCCATCCTGATCCCTTTGCCTTCCTTTTTTTGTCTTCCCAGGGAGCTGACCACACTTGACCACTTCCTGCCGTAGCCCCACCCTGAGGCCGGGGGCTGATGGGGAGCTGTTTCTGCTGATGTCGGTCACCTGGAAGGTGCCTCTGCCTGAGTCTGCCCCGCAGAAGATGGCTCGTGCCCACCCTGGGACAGAGCCCAGCTGCTGAGGCCCTTACCATGGTGATGATCCTAAGGAAAAGCCTCGACGACCTGGGCGCTGACTCCGTAGCATGCAGGACCTTCAACTCTGAGCTGGTAAGCACCGCATGGACTTGGTTTCCCTGACGACCCTTTGGAGGCCCGGTGTCCCGCTGGGGCTGTGGATGGAGCATGCAGGGAGAACGCAGGCCTGGCAGACTGAGTCCAGCGTGCCTGAGAGCAGAGCTCTGCAGGGCGCTGCCAGCCAGGCGGGGTGGGGGCAGAGGAAGCCGGAGCTCGGGTAAGGACAGTACTCACGAGAAGGAAGTAGCCGGCCCAGACCGGAGCCTTCTGGTGAGTGAGGTGGGATGGCCAGCCCCTGGTCCGTAACACTGAGCGAGCATGGTTCCGCTGCCCCAGCCCAGCCGAGACCCACGTTCCTGATGTTCTCCACCCGGTAAGGGGAGGTGGCTCCCGAGTGGGACCCGAGATAAGGCCATCCCTCCGAAGGGCGGTGCAGGGGGAATGTGTAGAGCGGGAGACCATGGAGAAAGAAGGCGCAGTCTGGTGGCCGGCGTGGTGGGCCATGGGGACAGCTCCCCTCGGCTGCCCTCCACCAAAGTTGTCCTCTGAACAAATGGGCTGGTGGGCTGGGCCAGAGAGGCAGACAGGCGGCCGTCAGAGGGAGAGCAAAGCGGCCTCCTGCTTGCTGCAGTCCCGGCTCCTCAGGAGCAAGCAGGCTGCCCCCCTGCAGGAGCAGTGGAGGGGGTCCCGCTCAGCCAGAAGCACTCCTATGTAGGGGCTAGGTGGGTGGGGGAGCCTCCTGGACTCCCTGCAGCTCAGGGGTCAGCAGGGAGCCCACTGTCTAGGGTCACGTCACCCAGTGCCCCTCTTGGCACCCCCATTGGCACCCTCGTGGCTCCATCCATTGTCGCTCACCAGCAGCCGGGCTGAGAGTGGGCGGGCAGGGCCCTGGCCCTGGCAGGAGCTTGCAGAAGCCACCAGACCTGCGTCCACTCCACAGGCCTTGACAGAGCACCTGGGGTATGCAGGCGCTGGGCCGGATGAATTGCACAAAGATGAGTCAGCACTCTGCCCATCACACCGCCTATCCGGTCTGCGAGTGACGTACGCCTGTGATTAGACCCCGCTCGGCATCCTGGACACTGCTGCTGTCCGCTCTGGCCAGGGTTCTTGTGGGAACTGGACCCTTGCTCCTGGCTCCTTCAGCCTGTCCCCCACTCAGCAGCCAGAGGGAACACGGTCAGATCTGCCCCTCCTCTGCTCGGAACCTTCCACGGGCATCCCATTCGGGAAGGACCCTCGCACTCTGGCTCCCACGACCACTGTGCTCTCTCTCTGCTGCCCCACCCCCACCCCATGTACTCTGCACAGACTGCACTGGCTTCTTGCTCAGGCACAAACCTGCCTCAGGGCCTTTGCACGTGTTCCACAGCCTTGGAGACTCCCCCCTAGAAGGATTCTCCCTCCCTCCCTTTGTTCTCTGGCCAGTCGGCCTAAAATTTAGTTCCGCTACCACCCTCGCCTCCCCACAGCACACACACTTTCTGTCCCCTTTCCCTGTCTCTCTTCCCTTTGAAGTTCTTCCTGACATTGGATCTTGTGTATCGCGTGACTCCTGCACTAGAATGTGGGTGTTTTGTCTCTTTTGCTTGTTGCTGCAGGCCCAGTGCCTAGCGCCAGGGTCTAGCCCATGGCAAGTGGACATGTGCAGAAGGAATGAATGCACGCGGTCCCCATGGTGCCGCTGCTTCTGCACTCGCCACTGTGTTAGCGCCTCTCCAGCTGCTGCTTCGGTTCATGGCTGAGCTCGCTCTGTTTCCTGTTACCAGTGGGTGTTTTTCTGCTGAATCTAAAGAACACATCGAGCGTAGCTCTGACCAGAAAGGAATGGTCTTCAGAGTGAGGGCCTTCTGGAGGTCCCGGGGAGGATCTCTGCCTGGTTCCAGCTGTGCTGTTGGCTTCAGCAGCTGCCGGTGAACTTAGGGCTGGCTGGGGTTGGCCATGGAGCTGGTTCCAGGGCACTCGGGCCCAAGGTCAGCTGAGCTGCTCTTCAAATAGACACGGTCTGAGTTCCTTGCCAGGAGGAGTGCAGCCTCGCAGCCCTGTCCAGGGAAGGCACACTCACCTTCGCCAAAAAGAACAGGACAGAAAATCAGAGGGAGCAGACGGGCCATCGACAAGGCTCTTGTGTGCGCACTCCTGCTGCCCGGGGGGTCAGGCTCTTGCTGTCCCCTTCCTCAGAAAGTCACCAGCTGCTCCAGGCCCACAGCCACCCAGCCCAGAACTTGCCCCCGCCCCCCCGCCCCCCGTCTTCCTCTTCCATCCCCTTGTCCCCCAGACGTCTAGGCAGGTCAGCTGTGGGCAGCAGCCCCCTCTGGACAGGGGCTCTCGTTGTCTGTGTGTTGGCGTGTCACAGTTGTTGGCCGCAGCCTGGGGCACTGCCTGGTTCTGCCCGTGCAGCACAGTGCGGGCAGGGAGCGTGGCTGCATCCAGCAGCCTGGGAGCAAGGGCATGGTCTGAGTGGCACTGGTAGAGGTCCCGTCTCCCTGCATGCCCTGGAGTCTCCCCCCACCCCACGGAGGGGCAGGGGTATGTCTGTCTCTACCCAGTTATACAGACAGGAAACTGGGGCTCTGAGGGCCCAGGGTGCAGGAGTGGGGGGGCAGGTCACACAGCTGGTGAGTGGGGTGCCAGGATGCAACCTTCAAGTCCAGGCCCTTGTGTCCTGCACCCAGGACCTTCACACACGCCCCAGCCCGTCTCCTGAGGCTGTGGCCTCTCAGGACTCCGCCAGGCCCCCTGGGGGAGGCAGGGACTGAATAAGCTGAGAAGGACCCCAGATAAGCTCAGCCCAGTGATAACATCCATCAGGCGGAATGTGAGATGAACCGATGGGAGAATTTGCCCTGAATGGCCAGCAGGCTGGAGAGGAAGTTCGTGTGGGCTTTGCTTCAGCTTCCTAAGCCGGTGACATCTTCCCCACTAAATGCCATCAAGATACTAACAGGGAAGAGGGAAAGGCTTTCTCCTCTAGATTTCTAACGAGACTGAGAAGATCGCAGAAGTGGGGGTTAAACGGTAAAAAACAGGATGCGAATCACTGCAGACCACTTTGGAATTGTGGGAGCGGGTCCCAGAGCCACATCCGTGAGGAGACAAAGTCACACGCTGCTGGTGAAAGTCACCTTGGGGCCGCTGGGGGGGCCTCGGAAACCCCTCTGGGCCTGGCCAGCCCCCTCCTTTTGCTAAAAACTGAATGCTGGCAGCAGCGTGCTGGCACTCACTCCCAGGAGAGGCGAAGGAAAACCTCAGAAGGGGCTGCAGAGCACTGGGCATTCTGCCTCTCCCCCAAGAGAGGTGGCCGGGACGCCGCGGTGTCCCCAGCTCACTTGCACAATGGGTGGCGAGGACTGCGCTGGGTTCCCCTTTCCCCCACTCTGCTGCTGCCGCCTTCCCCTGCCCAGTGGCCGGCTCTTCCTTCTAGCGTTCTAACATTAGCTGCCGTCGCTGGCAGGCTGCCCAGACATTTGACCTCGGGGACAGCGTTCCCCCAGCTCCTTCCCGCACGCCCACGCGCAGGCCCAGGGCTGCTCTCTGGCTCCGGAGGGACCGTGTTCCCCAGCCAGGCTCGGCCCCCTCTGCCCTGCAAGTCTCCCAGCCCCCTCAGAGCTCTGGAGGCCAGAGGGCGCTGGGGTGGGGTGTGCTCCAGGCGGCCTCACTTTCCCCAGCCTCGCGGTCTTTCCCACTACAGCCCCCTCTGGTTTGTGGAGCGGGTCCTCCCTCCTGTGCTTGTCTGATGAGGATGTCAAGGCTAAGCAGTTGGCTCAGTCGAAAGGATCAGCGGTTGTGGCAGGCCTTGCACCCAGCTGCCTGAGCTCGGAGTGTCTTCGTACTTCCCGTGACCTGGAGCTGGCATCAGGCTCAGTGGCCAGCCACCGGCTGGCCTGAAGTCCGAACCCCAAAGTGCAGGATCAGAGTCAGTCTGATGCCTTCCGCCCCCTGCCCCTGCAGATGAGGACACTGAGGACACCCGCCCATGCAGGGCGAACCCGGAGCCTGGGGAGGCGGGGCCCCTGTAGCATCTCCATTTGCATCTTTGAGAGTCTCCACCCAAGGGCTCTGCACCATTCTCAGCTTCTCTTTTCTTCCGGGCCCTGGCTCTCCCTTCTGCTTCCCACCACCTCGGCCTCCCCGAGTTCCGTTTCAGAGGCTGGGGTGCTCCGCTCATTCCCCTCGAGTGTGTTGGTGTGTGTGTGTGTCTGTGCCGCATGTGGTTCCCTGTGAGGCTGCGTCGGGAGAAGGAAACAGTGACGCGATGGCTCCAGTCAGTGACCTGTAGAAGAAGGGGGGGCGAAACATGGTGTTGGCCCTTTCTGCCTGAGGTGGCCCCTCAGTGAAGAGAGACCTGGACTGAGTCTTTATTGAACTCAGGGCGTTGTCAGAGACATGGCCCCCCGGGGTCTCAGTGTGATTGGCAGCTTTGCCTTTCCCAGCAAGATCTGATTCCAGAATCTTCTCTTGTGATCTAAGGAATCTCACAGAGACTAGGCCCTGCCCTTGGGCAGGCTTCACGCTGGGAGAGCTACTGGGGGGAGGGGGCCGTGCTCGTTGTCTTGGGTCACCGTCCTGGGTCACCGTCCTGGGTCACCGCAGACACGTCTCTGCGCTCATGGAGGGGGTTGGGGCCTCGTCCAGGAGCAGTCGGCCCTACCTTCCCTCCTTCCTTCCCGCAGTGGGTGCGCGGGTCCGAGGGGCGGAGAGTGGCTGGCTGCAGAGCGGCACAGACCAGTGAGTGTTTATCCTGCACCGGATATACTAGGAATAAAACGGCCCAGGACAGCCTGGAGCCCAATGGGAACCTGCGTGTCGGGTGCTGGGGAACCTGCCCATGGTCAGTGCCTCCCTGGGAAGCTGTTGCGTGTGTGATGTTCCGTCCTGCACACTGCTGGCCCGGCCTCAGACGGGGCTCAGAAAGCAAGATGGGGCCTCTGAGTCCATCTTTTTTTCTTGTTTGTTTGGCTACCCCAGCGCCCCAGGGGGAAGTAGTCAGCCCGTGACTATTTCAGGCTTCAGGGTTGCCCTAAAAATTGCCACCGTCCCATCAGTCAGCATTTCTCCCTGTTTGCTCTGATGGACATTCTCCACACACATACCAGTTTGACTGAGTTGATGGTCATGAAGAGGAAAAAGGGGAAGAAAGAAGAGAAAGCTGCATTTTGTTAAAAAAGAAACAAAACAAAACAAAAAACAAAACCCAACAAGCCCTGGCTGGTGTGACTCAGTGAACTGAGTGCTGGCCTGCGAACCAGAGGGTTGCTGGTTCAATTCCTAGTCGGGGCACATGCCTGGGTTGTGGGCCAGGTCTCTGGTAGGGGCTGCGTGAGAGGCAACCACACACTGATGTTTCTCTCCCTCTCTTTCTACCTCCCTTCCCCCTTTCTAAAAATAGATCAATAAAATTTGAAACGGCGACAAAAAACTGCATCTCACTGTAAGCATCTTTCTGGTTAAGCAGGCTTCACTTAGAAATCTTTCCTCATGGTTCTGAACGGCTCCGCTCAGAGCTCGCTTCCACAGTTTCTCAAGCAGCTGAGCCATGGCTCACTCACCATTAGCCTCTTGAAGGTCAGCACGAAATGGCCAGGGTCCCCCCGCTGTGAGACCCAGACCCTCTACTGCTCACTCGCACCCAGAGAGAATTCTCTGGCGAGCGGGGAGAGAACGCTAGGACTGGAGAAGAGTTGGGGAACAAAGCCCAGAACGGGCAGGGATGGGGCAGCTCGGAGCGTTTTGGAAGCAGGCGCTGGTGGCAGGCCTCGGGCATCCCACACAGTGAGCCAGCCCTGGGCTGGCCCAGGTGTTAGAGCCCCGGGCCCAGGAGTGTCTGGTCAGCCACACCCTTGTCCTGTGCCCACCCCGTGCCGGGGGAGATTGGGTGCAGTCCCACCACAGTCTATGGAATGGTGGAGGGAGGAGCCCTCATGGAGAATCGGGGTGCTGTTAGCAGTAGAAGCAGGCTGCACCCCCAGTCTGCAGCTTGATGCACGCCACGAAGGGCCCAGGAGTGGAGATCCCCTAGGACAGTGGACTTGGGGAAGGGGTTCCCTCACGTTGTGAACTCTCAGCGTGAGCCATTGCCGGTCCACCATGCCCTCGGGTGCGGAGTCAGAGGCCGTCTGGGGAGCCTGGGCTGGCCGGGGTCACCCCTGACTCTGTCTGTTGGGTGCCATGGCCCCTCCCCCACTGAATTTCTACCTGACGTGAGCCCAGCGATTCGGGGAGGCAGTAGGTCCACCCAGTGAATGTCCATTTCCATTGCTGGCCTGCGAACCAAAGGTTGCCAGTTCAATTCCCACTTGGGACACATGCAGCATGAGCAAGAGGTGGGGCTGACAGGTGGCCAGAACAGCTGGGCAGCAGATGGTCTCATGGTGCCTGCGCTGTGTGGGGACGAGACAGCAGCCTCATGAAGCTTAGCTCTCGGGGGTCAGAGAGATAGCCCAGAAACGAATGAGCTGATGTACGTGGCCCAGACCCTAAACAAGACTGTGCAAGACATGCAGGGTGGGGAGGGCGCCCTTTCAGCCAGGCGGTCAGGGAAGGCCGTGGTGGGGGCCACGTGACAGGACAGACCCAGAGCCCATCCTAGAAAGACCCCACCCCAGAGGTCCTGGGGTGACATGGAGTTGGCTGGTCCTGCCGAGCTGCGTGTGAGCACAGGGTGGACCTGGTGGGACTGGGGGCGCTGGGCTGGGCCCACTTGGGTCCAGTGGGCGGCAGGGACAGGGGGCGGCCTGAGTGTTACTCGGTTGCTATGGGAAGTAGCTGGAGGGCGGTAAGCAGAGGAGCAGCGTGGGAGAGCCGGCCCGGGGGGATGGTGGGGTGGAGGGTGGGGTGGGGAGGGCCAGGTAGGAGTCTGGCTCGGTCAGGCTGCTGTAGAGGAGGGGTGAGGGTGGAGGTGGGGTGGGGCAGGGCTGCAGGAGAGTGAGAAGCCCTTCCATTCGAAGCCTGTCTCCACCGCCCTGGGAAACGGTTTGCAGCAAACACAGCTGAGGCCTTGCTGAGTGAGCCAGCGAGTGAGTGGGTGGAGGCCTGGGGGCCCTGTGTGCTGGCGAGGTGGCTTCCCTCTGTGCCCACTCACACTCGCACCTTCCCTGGGAGGGCCCGGGGTGGCCCTCTGTCTGGAACACGCAGCTTCATGGAAGGAGATGGCTGGTGAGCCAAGACATGACCATGGGCCAGTTTGCTGCCTGCGGCCCTGAACTCTGCTCAGTGGCCCGTGTCTGGCTCGGCACACAGGCCACTGCGGGCTCCTCGCTCTCTTCTGCTTTCCCCAGCCGGATCCTGGTTTGGGTGTCTGTGGGCCCCCAGCTTGCATAGGGGCCAGGGTTCCCCAGTGGGTGCCTGCTCTTTGCCAGGTGCCCATGTGGCGTTGGAGCTGTCTCCCTCGGCAGGCCAGGCCCATGGCGCTGGTTGAGCCCAGCTGCCCCCTGTCTGAACCCTGCAGGGCTCTCGAGCTTGTCACCTGCTCTTGGGTGACTTCGGAGTGGGCTTTCAGTGCTGTGTGAACTGAGCCAGCGGGGCAGGGGTCAAGTCACTGGAATCCAGGAGGGCGCCTGGTCCCGTCAGGAAGAGAATTGTTTTGAACAGAGGTGAGGGCACTGGCGAAGAACTTCCTGCCCCCTTTGCCCCTTGGGAGCTCCTTCTGGTCCTTCAGCACCAGCTCTGGCATTTCCCCGAGGAAGCCAGTCCTGGCCCCCGGCACCGGCGGGCTGGGTCACCTCCCCTCCTTCGTGTTGTGTAAGGGTTTGTCTGGGCGACTGTGAGCTTCCTGAGGGCCAAGGCCAGCATCCTTCACCTCTGTGCCCCAGGCTGCTCAGGGTGAACCCTAATAAGCTGATTGGATGACCACATATATGACTGAGGGCAAAGGTCCCTGCATTGGGCAGCTGGGGACAGGGGTGGGGAGCTGGTGCCAGGCGCTTGCCACCCCTCTTATCTGGGTGGGCCAGGTGTTCCCAGCTCACTCCACCCTCGTGCTTCCAGGCCTTAAAGGGCCAGGGCCCGGGCTCCTCTTGCAGGTGAGAGCTCTGTGACCAGCCAAGGGCTCTGGGGCTGAGAGCTTCTGTCACTGTTACACGATCAGCCTGTAGGTTTTCACTAGTGACCCTGTGTGCAGGTCACCACTGGTACAGGTTTGTTGACGGGTGGGCGAATGGATGGATAGATGGATGGTGGGGGTGAGTCTTTGGAGTGCTTGACCAGACCCTTCTTCCTGAGGCCATGATGGGCAGCCACAGTCTCCTCCTCACCAGCGGTCAGGACAGGCCTCTGGACTTGGGCCTCTACGAGCACGGGAACCCCGGAGTGTCCCCAGCTCAGGTTTCTGTGCAGCTGCGGAGCCAGTGCCTAGGCTCGGGGCACTGCTGGGCCTCACCGGCCTGTTTCTCACCCCGTGGCCCTTGCGTTCCGCTGTGGCTGGGTGCGGGGTTGGGGGAAGGTGCGCATTGTCCCCAGTGGAAAGGGAGGCCGTCGTGGGGACGTGGTGCCAGGCAGCCCAGAAGCCAGCGAGCGCTGTCTGCTGAGAGCAGCGACAACCGGCGAGTTTCTGTTTCAGTTCAGAGAGGATGCCTGGGGGCGGCAGAACACCTCTGTCCTTCACGCGAGGCTCTTCCTGCCACTGGGAGGTCCCCTCCTCCCCCAGGCCTCGGCTGTGAGGCGCTGAGGGGGCAGGCAGCGGGAGGGGACTCTCTTTTCAGCCCAACCGGGTGACCCGCGCATGTCAGACATCCCTCCTGTGGCCAGCACCCCGGTGTCAGGTCATGGGGCTGGCCTGTGGGGGTTCGAAGCCCGCTCCCTTGACAGACTCCGTAACTCACTGGAGACTTGGGGCCCCGAGTCCAGGCCCCACCACGGGCAGGCGTCCTCTCTCTGGATACTTTCCTCTCCTTCCGCGAACCCGACGCTGGCCAAGGGCCTTCCCCCTGTCCTTGTGACTTGAGCACGGGCCCCCGAGCAGGGCCGCGTGCAGACGTGCTTCTCATGACTTGGAGAGTGAATGGCTTTTCTGGTTGTTTTCAGCACACGCCAAAGAAGATGAGTCACGGACCGACACTTTTCTCTTGTGGAGTTATGGGTGAGTAACCGAGGCGGCTGGGAGCCGTCCTTCCCTGGCCCTCCCGCCGGGGCCCGCGTTCTCCAGGTGAGACCCACGAGCGCCGTCCGGACACAGGCCCCGTGAGCGGCCGTGGGGACACTGCTGTGTGTGTCCGAGCTGTTCCGGCCCCCGCTGCTGGGCCAGGTGCTGGTGTGTGGCTGACAAACGAAATTCCAACTACAGCACGGAGGGTTTCTGTCTGAGTGTTACAGGGACCGTGTTCAGTTTTTGAAGTCAGAAAGTGCACGAGAGTACAAAGTATAAAGTAAAACGCTCCCGTAGCCCCATTACCCAGGGGCAGTGACTGCTGTCACATGTTGGTGTGTGTTTATGTGTTTTGCACTTTTTTTCCCTAGCCAAGTCCACGATGAACACACGATTGTGTAAAATTATATACAAAAAATATTTCTCATGCTTTTCTCAGGAGTAGTTCCCACCGTGTCCCCCACAGCATTGAGCTTGTCGGTCCCACGCATTGTGATGAGTTCAGGGCACTGCGTTGCGTGGACGAACCAGAATGCTCTCCGATCAAGCCGTTCCTTGGTTGTTAGGTGGAAAGGTGTTGTGTTTGCTGGTGTGACTAACACAACGACGTGTTTAAGCCCCGTCTGCCTTCTGGACTGTTCCTCAGGGCAGTTCCCACGAGGCGGACAGACGGGCTGGCGGCAGGCGCGGTTTTGAGGCGCTGGCTTGCTGTTGCTTTCTGGAAAGGTGGCCGCGGTCCCCACTCTTCCGAAGGCACAGGAGAGGTGCCTGTGTTGACAAGATTGATCTCTCCCGCTGCGGGTGCTGGGGCCCCGCTTCTGCCCTCGGCATCTGTCTGTCCGTGACTTCTGCCCCTGTGGGGACACCCCGACTGACGGGGGTACCATGGCCTCTTTGTCGAGGCAGCAGCCCGGCCTCCACGGTGGATTGCTGCTGTGGGCCTGTCGCCTCTGCCCCAGCCTCCCCTCCATGCAGCGTGCGCTTCCTCTTCCTTAGACCCAGCGCCGGAGGTAGAGTGGCAGGGAGGCGGGGTGCTGGGCGTGTCACCGGGAGCACGGCGCTGGGCCACACTCCTCGCTTGCGGGATCCTCTGGGCTCTACAGCAGCTTTGGGGGCAGGCTGTGTGCTCCGCTCACATATCGGGAAACTGTGGCTGAGGGAGGTAGTCCCCCAGGCCCCTTAGTGGGCAGAGTGGGACCCCAGGTCGGGGAGAAGGAAGATTGTTTTCTTCTTAGTCACAAGCCACAGCGTGGAGGGAGAGCCCAGGAGCTCGCCTGCCACCCGAGGAAATGGAAGCACGGAGGTCACCTGGCCTTGGCTTACCCATGTGACACACTTCTGAGGCCCGTCCCCACGTGGGGCGCGATTGAATGCCTCGTCAGTGGTTAACGGCTTTTGGCAAACCCTCAGTGATCCAGCCGCCTGGCCCAGACGTCCACCTGCCTCATCTGGGTCAGGGTCACAGTTGAGCTGCGGGGGAGCTGCCCTCCTTCATCACGGTGGGGAGCAGAGAGGCTCTGGGCACGCCCAGCCCCCAGCCCAGCCTGGGTTCGGCTCCCATCCGCCGGGCCTGGCCAGCAGACAGGCTGTGGGCAGGTCGGTCTTCACCTCAAGGCCGAGCTGGCACCAGGCTCCTGTGCCCTCTGCACTGAGAGCGTCATGATGGCGCAGGGCCCCTGCGGGTCTGTGATGGGCGATGTCGGGGTGCGTGCAGTCACTCAGAGCTGCTGACCTGTGTCAACCTCAGTCTCCTCCTCTGTGAGCCGGCTGTGACGATAGCACCTGCCTCGTGGGCTTCCCTGCGGCTGTGTGAGAACGTGTTTCTAAGGGGACCGGCTCAGCGTGAGCACTCTAACGTGAGCATCCGACTCCCTGGAAGAGGCTCCACGCCCAAACTTTGGATTCCTGGGGCAGGGGGGTGTCAGCAAGGCAGTTGCCCCTGTGGGGAAAGACCCTCAAGCCCAGGGACCTAGACAGAGGCTCTGGGGATGGACTCACGTAGAGAGGCTCTCCTTGTGGACAGCCCAGCGCAGGCCATCTGAGCCTGCGAGCCCTGAGGCCTGCTTTCTGCCTGGGAGCCCCTCTCCCGCCCCGGGCTTCCAGGAGGCCTGTGCCGCCGCTTCTGCCGCCTCTCGTTTGCAGAGCGGCCCTGGAGGATCTGTCCCTCCCAGGCCCTGTCTTCCTCCTGCTCTGCAGCCCAGCACCTGGGCACTGCCCGGTGGCAGAGGAGCAGCCGGGCTGCCAGGGGTCTGTGGAGTCCCTCCGTCCTTCTCTTCTGCGTCTCTCCCCCTCTGTGCTTGTCTTTCTGTTGCTCAGCCCGTGCTTGGATTCAAGAAGCCCCAGCCCATCTGGCGGCATGCAGTACAAGGCTTTGCATTCATGGCAGTGGCTTGTGGTAGTAGGTGTTTGTTGAGTCACTGCTATGTGTCAGGCAAGGGGGGCTGGTGGAGTGACTTGGTCCTCAGAGCTGTGGGTGCGTCAGCCCATCTTCCTGAGCCCCGGTTCCCAGTTCTTGCTGGTGTTTGCTGGTGTTTGCCAATTTTGCAGGATTCAAAGAGACACCGGCACACCAGAGGCGCCAGCTCAGTCCCTGCCGCCTCTGTCCCTCCCCTGCACCTGCCGAGGTGGGAATGCCAGCAGTGCTGGGCTCTCCCAGGCCCGTGTGCTGGTGGATGTGCTGGGGACCCGTGATCGAGTGTGGCTTCGCGCTGTGCCGTAAACTGGGAGGGCGTCCTAGGCAGTGAGATTGCATCTGAGGCGTGACCGCTTTTCAATAGCAGGCGAGAGAACACCCCGTGGGTCCAGCCAGACTTTTCAAGAGGGTTTGGGCCCTTGCAGGGCTGGTCAGTGCTCAGCAAAGATAAAATGTCACATTATTGTAATCACCAAACCCCCCGCCTGTCTCCTGGAGATAAAGGACTCGTGTTCTGGCCCTGACGAGTGGGATTCTCCCGGGGGAGCTGGGGACAGCTCGACCCTGTCACTTGGTTCTTTACCTCGCTTCCCCTCCATGCAGGGTCCTAGCTGGAAGCCAGAACGAGTTTGGGTTTCATGACTGTTCTTAAGAAAAATGTGGGCGAGCACATCTGGGCGGGGAGGGCAGTGGCCTGTGTGCTTCCTCTTAAAAAGCCGCCCTTCCAAGCAGCGTGGCCTTCTCTGCACCCGCTGCGATAAAAACGCCTTAGAAATACAACCGAGTGCCCACAACAGTGTTGGTAATACGTGCTTCCCTCCTCCTCCTCCTCCTGAGCAGGATTACAGGCCCCTCCCCATCTTTGTGTACTCCCCCCCGCCCCAAATTTTGGGAACTTAATACAAAGAAGTGGTTTTGTGCTTTTCCACAGTGGAGGAGGGAACAAAGTTGGTGGGGGTGGGGGCAGGGCAGAGTGGGCCCGGGGCCCAGCACCTCAGGGCTCTTTCCAGCAGAGACCACGTTCTGCCTCTTAGTTTCCTTTGTCACCTCCCAGGCCGTCTCCGCTCGGCACACCTGTGCTGAGCCGGGGTTCCCTCTGCAGGCGGCTCCCGTGCCGGGGAGCCGTGTACACCGCTGGTTATTGTGTTTTCGACACAGGAAACCTCGATCAGGTGGCAGCCTCGCGGGTGTGGCCCGGCCAGTGGTCAACAGACCAGCTTCTGTTACTGGCCAAGATTGCTTGTGGGAGCAGGCAGGGGCTTGGCTGTGCCCAGGAGAATCCCTCTGCCCTGGGCGAGCCTGGAGCCATGTGGGAACCCTTGGTGCCCAGTCCCCCCCCAACTCCTCCAGCACTCGCAGCGGGAGGTGCTCCTCCATGTTGCCCCGGCTCACACATGTAATCCTGGGTGAGACGGAGCGAGCATGGTGAGAGCAAGCTGCTCTCCTCGCCGCCCCCTGGCTCGTGGCTCCCATTAAGTGAGCTCTGAGTTCTGGGGACAGTGGGCACCGCACGTCCCATTTTCCTCCCCTCTCAGGCCAGGTGGAGACCTGGCAATCACGCAGGCTGTGTGTGAAAGCAAATGCAATGCCAGGGATTGTGAAAGGGCCGCTAGGAAGAGTCCTGTTCATAGGAGTCTGTGGACAGAGAACAAAACAATTCATATGCTAAAAAAAAAAAAAGGATGGAAACCCATAATTACTTTAGGAGTTATGGTAATAAATAATTTATTAATGTAAATTATTTCACAGGCAAAGAACATAGGGGAAACTTGAGCAGAAGGATCATACATTATGTATAAAAAGGAATTGTAAAAATACTGCGGCAGCCGGGTGCGTGCTGCCGGGTCCGCGTTCGTCAGCATCTTAATGATAAGCCCTTACTGTCCGTGTTTAATTACTTGGCTGTTAAAGTCCACTCTGTGCACAAAAGGAGCGCTCCTGGGGCTTGCTCTGCGTTCGTCTCCACAGGGTCAGCCGGTCGGCTGTGTTGCTGAGCTGTGCAGGAGGCAGGGATTGCGTTCTGAGGTCTGGGAGCTCTCTGTCTCCTGGTTCCGCCACGGCCCCTTGTCACCTCATCATCCTGAGAGTGGGACGGGGCCGCAGCCTCGTGGGGGAAAGCTGGCATGTGGAGGCGGAGCCTTTTTGGTTCCTGACACCAGACACGGGACAGAAGCACAGCGAGCCACGGCGGTGACGGGACCAGCGTTCTGCGGGCCCACACTCTGGTCTTGGCCACTTGCCCCGTTTCTCAGAGATCGCCAGTGTGAGCATGATTGTTGGACCAGGGTCTCCCATAAGAAACTGATTACTAACCAGACTAGGCTCCAGTGAACCCTGGTTGTCGTTTGAAAGAGGACAGCCACCCACAAGTGAGCACATGGATGGTGTTTTAAAATTTGCTGTCTGTGTTTGGGTGCTGCCCTGCGTGTGACTTTCCTGTCCCTGAAGCAGATGAAGGGTCAGTGGAGGGCTTGTCCTTGCAGAGTGCTCTTGGTGTTTTCTTGCGCCACGAACTGGTTTCAGACCGTGTTGCTGGACCGGAGCGCAGAGCGGAAGTGGGTGCAAAGTATAGCTGGCACGCATTAGCTGTTTATGGTGACGGTGACAAGGGAGCCTTCTCGCCCAGGCTGGCCTGGTGTGGGGGATGGGGGAAGGGGTCCACAGTGGAGCCAGCGGACAGGGCAGGGCAGCTGCCAGCTGGGTGCCACCCGCCGTGGTGCACCGCCAGGCTGCCTTGCACTCGGAGAGCTGGTCCAGCTGGGAGGCAGCCTGGCCCCACTTCAGCAGTGTGGCCTGGGGGTTGCCAGCTCCGCCGCTGGCTGGCTGCGTGTCCACGGCCGGGCACAACATGACTCTGGACCTCGGTGGCCCCACCAGTGAGTCAGGTGAGGAGGGTGGTGGCACACGCACGCCATGCTCTCTCCTGGCCCCAGCAAGGGTCCCAGTGTTGTGCGAGCTCAACAGTTAATGCACACTCATCGACACCTTCCCGAGTGACTCTCCCAGCGCCCAACGGCCAGCTCTCCACTGTGTGACAGCGCCCAGCTGTGCTCCGTGCTCCAGTCTGGAGATGACTCGCAGGCAGCTGCCCGTTCTGTGCTCTGTGCAGACCCACAGCCAGATGGGAGCCCTGAGGGGGCGATAGAACTCATCTCTCTGTCCCTTCCGAGGTTGTGTTGCCTTTGCAGGTACAAACACTACCCTGCATATTTCTAAATGCCTCTGGAGGTGGGGGATATGGAGAGAAGGTGGGGAGGTGGGGAGGAGGGGAAGCCCAGGGGTGGAAAGGAGGTTCCTCAGAGCTGAAAGGTCTGTCGCAGGACCCCCGTCCACCCTGCCTCACACAGGTGGGGATACTGAGGCCCACGCTCCCAACATCCAGCTTGGCTGGTTTTTACTCCTCTATACTGTCTGTTTGGAATCTTATGGGGCCTCTTTTTGCAAGAGCAAAGACTTTCCTGAAGCAGTGGCACCTGCTGTGGGCCACGGCCTGGGGGCCGTGCTCTGGAACTGCTGTGAACTCCCGCCTCTTGGGTCTCTCCCAGACCCCCGAGCCAGTCTTCCTGCTTCCCTTGCCCAGGCTGGTGGGGGGTTTCCGCTGGCCATTCCAATCCTGGCCTACATGCCCCGGCCGAGGAGCTTGGCGTCCTGCATGGCTGTCCCTGAGCCCTGGGTGCAGCTGACATGGATGGTTCATCACAAGTGAGAGGGCACTGCCAGAAGCTGAGGCCTGTGTCTCCATTCTGGGGGGGCCAGGCCTCTCAAGGTCATGTAAAGATAGGCAACACTCTTGTGGGGTGGTTCAAGGCATCACCCTGCACGTTTTCCGGTTCTTTTAATAAGATCAGGTCAGGAAAGCTGCCTCCACACAGATGGCTCAGTTTTCTTGCATTGCCACTGACAGGGTTGGCCAGCTTCTCCCCACAGCTCGAACATAGGGTTCTTGCAGCCCCAGGGCCGAGTTAGTGGGCTGGCCCACAGGGCAGGGGAGACAGACTCATTGTCAGCACAAGCAGACAGGTATGAAATCCGAGAATGAGTCAGCCGGTCTTGATCTGGAGGACGTGCTACCCAGGCCCCGGAGGCTGCAAGAATCTTGGGTCTGTGCGTTGGGTGCTTAACCTTTTCTGGAAACCACAATCTGCAGTGGTTATGTCACTGAGAGGCAACCTCTGAAATGCAGCATAGAGGGAGCCAGGGTCGTAATCTCCTGTCTTTTGAACATCAGAAGGCTTTGTAGTCCCCTAGGAGTGTGGGCCCCTGGGCACTTCCCTTCAAGGTGAAGGGCAGAAATGGAAACGGGACCATCTGCGGTTTGAACGCTGTTTGTGTTTTCTCGGAGTGTCTCTTGTTCTGAGCTCTGGCTCTGCTGCCCAGCAGCCCCCGTTCTCCGTGGTCAGGGGACCAACCCCTTGTGAATACGGTGGGGGGTGGGGCTGACTTCCTGTCCCCACGTGGGTGGCCAGAGGCTTCTCCTGCACCTCCCAGGCCAGTGGACGTCTTCCCGGAAACGTCAAGCTCGGGCACGGAGCCTCGGCTTTGCAAGACACCTTGGCGGTCTGCTGGTCCGTCTGCCAGGGAGCGGGAGTGGACGGCTTGTGTACTTTTTGTGTTTCCATGGCGTTTGCCCTCCCAGTGGTGGGTGGGGCCCCGGGGGTGTTTGCACGCTCACAGAGAGGCATGCTGCTGTGTGCAGTCTCAGACCTATGCGCGCAGGCTTGGTAGGGAAGTGGAGAAACTGGCTGCTCCTGAAGGTCAGGGTGACAGGGATGGCACAGAAGCGGCTGGGGCCTGTGCACTCAGGCCATGGGCTGTCACGCCGAGCCCGCGTCTGCCAGAGGCTGGGTGTCGCAGGCGTCCCAGGGAGAAGTCGGGAAGCCTCGGCCACTCCCCCTTCACACAGACCGTTGGCCTCTCGGGCCCTTTCCGGTGGCTCCCTATCCATAGCGCGATGCACAGCTTGGGGTCCCCACCCCCTCCTGGGGAAAAGGGACTTCTAGGTACCTGAAGGATAATGATTATTTTTCTCCACAGCTCTACTTTGCTGTTGGCCCAAAGCAAAAGAAACACCAGGACACCAGCTTTAGCGATGTTCTGCATCCGGGTCTGTAAGACCAGAGTCTTCCCTCCTCTGGAAGCACCTTGGGCGTGTGTCTCTGGCTGCAGTCCTGGCAGAGGTGCCCGTGGACCGGGCCCCCGCGTAGCTTGTGGTCCCAAGCAGTGCCCCTCAGCAACTTCACACAGAGTAGAACAACCGATTCCTCCCCCCAGAGGTTTCTGTCGCCAAGTCAGGGACTGAGCCCACGAATCTGCATTTTAACAGACACCCCGAAGGCGGCTGCTATTGGCGGTCCCAGAAGGACCCCGAAGAAGCTAGGTGTGGAACATGAAGGCCAGAACCCACAGAGTTCGGGACCCGAGGGCTGCAGAGCTCTGGGGTCCAGACCAGCCCCCAAGCGTTCACAGTGACTGCCATCGTGGCTGGCCCTGGACAGGGCAGCCACTGAGTTCTTACGCGGGCTCGGCGAGGGGGGTGCTGTCTTGTCCCCCTTGCAGTACAGGGGAGGGAACCACGGCCCTGAGAGGTCGAGTGACGTGCAGAGCTGTGGTCAGAACCCAGGCCCACACCCTTCCCGTCGCCCCGAGGGACGCCTGCTCAGCCGACTGCCCACGTCCATGGCCATTGTCACTCTTGAAAGAGTTATAGCTGTTTGCGCAGAAGTGACGTGGAGTGGAGGGGCGGGGGTGCCCGGTAGCCTCTCCCCGGGAGCCCGCCTGAGTCCCTTTGTACGCATGATGGCAGGGCCCAGAGCCCAGGGCAGAGTGCCATTAAAAATCACCTTCTATTCCTGTTTCTTTTGTCTGGTGACCCGACCCAGCAGATCGCTCTCTGTTGCCCGAGCTGAGGGGGAAAACACGAGGGCTAAACATAGCCTCGATTGTTTCGGCTCTTCTTATATGCGCTCCTCAAAGTGATAAAGATAGAAACCATTAAAACATCATCTGCCCTGCAGACAGGCAAGTGGCCACCTGGCTGGTGTTGACACTCAGAGCCGTGCTCACCCTCTGATGCGGCCCTGAGTATTCAGAGTATCTCAAACACGACTCCATCTGCCGGTGTCCTAGCTGCTGGACACGCACCTGGCCATGGCTCTGGTGGGGTGGGGAGGTCAGGGCCCAGCCCAGGTTGGACCTGCTGGGCCTGGGAAGGGTTACGTGTGTCAGGGACCAAAGACAAGTGAGGCCAGGTGAGCACCCACAGGCTGCTCTGCAGCTGTTACCTGCATTTGTCACTCTCTCCTCCCTGCACCCATCCCAGCTGAGGTCTGTCAAGCTGGGCCCTGGGAGCCACGCTGGGACTGTGCCTGAGCCATTGCGGCCCAGTGACAGACACAGAAACAGATCATTGAGGTTCTGGCCACGCAGGAGCCGTAGGGTGGGAAGTCTAGGCAGAGAGCTGTGCGTGCCCGGCCGCTAAGGGAGGCGTGTCTGCAGAGGAGGCAACGTTCGGGTCGGCTCTCTGATGAAGGGCAGGAGACTGTTGGTGGAAGGAGGAAGGCAGGAAAGCATCCCAGGCCTCGGCACCTTTGTAGAGGTGTGAAGCTGAGGAAGAACTGCTGTTTGGGGGGAGCTGCAGATTCCCTGCGGCCGTGTTGCGCTTGTCCAGCAGGCTGAGCTGAGGGCTGACTCTTTGCATCCTCCCGGCAACAAAGAAAGTTTTCTGTGTTAAGGCCAGAGAGGCTTCCACTTTAAGAGGGGGGCAGTTCCCGCAGGCAAGCAGGGACACTTCAGAATGGGCCGTCCAACCACGGCCCCCTTGGGGGATTTGTAGTTCACCAAAAACCAACTGAACGCCTACCCCTATGCCCATTGATGTTACTTACCTGTGTTCACTCCTGCGGTCGATGTATCATACTTCAGTTTTATAAAGGATTTCTCGTGGTATTCTTGGGACCGGGGCAGGGGGTGTGTGTGCACAAACCCAGGGCTGCTTCAGATACTTTCGAGGGTGATTTTGACGCCACAGAATTGCCACCTGACTTCTGACATCACAGCAAGCCTGTCGTGCCCGCAGCGTGGGGTCTGCTCGGGGCCAGGGTGTAGACTGGAGTGTCTGCACTCTCTGCGAGGCTGCACGCCACTGCTGAAGCTAGACCAGAACAGGCGTGAGACCTCAAAGGTCTCAGGGGTGGTGAGGACGTGGGACTGGGGGGGTGGGGCAGAGAGGTCCGGAGCACCAGGACTGCGTGGGGGCCATGGGAGAGAGGCGAAATTGTCTTTCTTACTGGGTTCCCAGTTCCCCTTTCTTCTTGTGACTTCCCTAGAGGTGGGGAAATTCCAGGAGAACGCCACAGGAAGCCGTGTCCTCTGAGGATGGGCCCAACCCCTTGCCACCCCACTCCTGGGAGAGGCACGTTCTCTCGAGGGCCTCTGGCTCCTTCCGCAGGGGCCACCCAGGTGCCATCTTGGGCCCTCTCTGCTCTGGGGCGGGGCCCACTGGTTCCTCCCCAGCTGCGTGCCTGACCGAGGTGACTGCGGACCGATGGGCCACATTGCTGGCCCATCTGGCGCCTCAGTGCCTGGTCCTGTAAGAGAAGTTGGTGGCCAGGGTCATTCTGTGGGAACTTCCCTGAAAGCAGCGAACCCAGGGGAGGACGAGATCGCAGACCCTGACCCCAGCTCGGCCGAAGGGGCTTGGTGGCCACGTCCTGTATGTATTTGGAAATACGTTTGTTCTTAGAGACAGTGCAGAAACTGTAAGAAAACAAAGAAGAGAAAATGTGAACTGACTGGCTGTCTGGCGCTGGACTGCGGGCCTCTCGATTTGCTGTTGTCTTCGAGTGTTTAACACGCATCTCTTACTGAACAGGAACCATGCCGTGTAGACTGTGTGACGTCCATTTCGTTCCGTTTAGCGTTACGTCATCAGCAGTTCTGCGTGTGGGTAATGTTCTCCGGAACTCGGCGAGCTTCACGCTCCGCGTCACTCCTCGGCGGCCCCGACTGCACGGCACCTCGGGTGGCTCCCGTTTGCTCTTTCTCCTGTCATTTCGAAGAAACATCATCACGCACGAGTCTGCACTGGTTTCCTGACCCTGACTATTACACATCAGATAATAGAGAGTCGTGACTCAGTCACTGTTACTTTGTATTTCTTTTAATTTACTTTATTGCCGGTTTACTGAACTTCCAACAGCTGACAAATGGCAAATTGAAACCATGTTACAAGGATGGTGAATAGAGGGTAGCGGTAGACTATCTTGAACAGCATAAATGCTACTTGCAAAAAGGTGATTCTTGGTGGTAACTTACCCAGTTCACTGAAAGGAACACCGGCCGGGTCGACCCCTGCCGTGCACCAGGGCCCGGGACAGCCAGGACAAGGTGGGCTAGGTGTTTGGCGACAACAGCCCTGCCTCGCTCCCCCTGGCCCGACTGGGCTTAATGAAGTCTTTCTGCAGCATTTCCAGCTCCTGAGGCCAGGTCCTGGGAACAGGCTCTGGATTGTCCCTGCCAGGGTCCCAGGCCTCCGGCTCTGTGTCTTAGGACAGGGCAGGGTGCCCTAGAAGAAGGAGAGCCCACTGAACCCTGGTTTGGCCTCAACCTTGGCTCACGAGGCTTCTTTTGGGCACACTGGTCATTCGTTCTCTTTGAACCTGTCCAGTAGCTGCTGCTTGTGACACCCAGCATGGGGTGGTCCCTTGGGGGTCTCTCAGGGTCCTGTGGGAATTGGCCAGTGGCGGGGAGCCAAGTGTGGTGTCCTTACTGCCAGGAGCACTCCAGGGATCATGTCATAGTTGCCTTTGTATGTGGCCCTCTTGCAGGACCAGGACCACTCCTCTGCCTGAGGGCAGGGCTGTGGGCAGGCCCCCCTCAGAGCTGCAGTGCAGGGCAGAGTGCCGACCAGGGCCAGCCTGGGCACATTGCATGTCTTGTCATGTGCTAGTGTGGGCCCCCCTCCCAGCCTCGTCCCCGACTCGGGTGGTGAAGGTGGCGCCCTGCTGGGTGCTGTGTCAGTTCCAACCCTCGGGGGACGCGCAGGACTCGACTGCAGCACCATGAGACTCGGCGTCGCGACCTATCTGCCGGAGGTCATTTCAGGGGTGACCCCTGCCCTTCCCCGGCTGCCTGGCTCCAGCCGCAGTCTCCTCCGTGTCCGTGTTTGAATGGTGTTTGAGCACAGGCAGGCGAGGAAAGGCAGGAGCACACTGACAGGTCAGTCCTGGGCCTCTGTGGTAGAAACTTGAATACCAGACCCCGGCAGATTTGTGTCTGCGCTCCTGCCCACCCCCGCTCCGGCACCGTGCCTGACCTACAGCAGAACACCCAGCCGATCCTGACCGTGTCACTGAAGTAACGGTTCCAGTGCAGGGCGGCGTTTCGTGGCAGGGCTAGCTTGCTCATTCCCTTGTTCACACAGAGGCCTGATACACAAGCTCAGCGAAGACCCTCCTGTCTCTGCAGCCTGAGACTCGATCCAGTGGGTTTGGACCACTTTAAATATCCTCGATTTCAGCGAGGAGTCCAGTGAGCTCGAGGAAGGCGCTCAGTGATTGGCCGCAGTTGCTGTTTTTGCTGTGGAGCATTTTGGGGGAGGGGACATAAGTCATTAAATTTCCAGTTTCTAGTGCCAGCAAGTATTTTGAAGGAGGAATTCACATGAACTCATCCAGCAGTACTGCTAGCTTCTTTGACCTTGACCCGGGTCTGAAGCACCAACCAACTCATCTCTGGCATTGGTCCCCCGCCAGGGCCATCGAGTCCCAGCCCAAGAGCCACAGGGCGTGAAGACGGATGTGACAGGCGCACTGCCCAGCTCTGCTGCCACCAGGGCAGGGGCGGGGCCGGTCTGTTTTCCAGCTATAAAATGAGAAAGCATTTGGGGCAAAAGACTGCTTTGGGCTTTCCCCGAAGGGAGTTCAGTGTGTGGGGAAGAAAACCATGTCAGGAGTCCATCAGACACCTGGATTCTGGGCCTCGCTCTGTTTCTAACTCAGCACTGGGGACTTAGGCCCCCTCCCCGAGCCTCAGTGTCTGGTCTGTGAAGTGAGGCTGGACCGTTCCTGGCTCTGGAGCCCAGTAAAACAGGCTCTTGGTGAGGCGGTTGAGGGTTGGCGTGAAGGGCTTCTCAAATCCTGTTTCTCTTTTTCATTTATGAACCAGAAAATGACAGATGGCGAGACCTGGACAGGAAGTGCCCTCTGCAGATTGACCAGCCAAGCGCCAGCATCTGGGAGTGCCTGCCCGAGAAGTGTCCGGGCGGCGCCCCGTGGCACCAGGAGGCCGCGACCACCTGCGCGGTGACCAACCTGATCAAAGACCTCAGCCTCAGCGACCACAATGGGAACCCCTCCGCACCCCCCAGCAAGCGCCAGTGCCGGTCGCTGTCCTTCTCCGATGAAATGTCCAGCTGCCGGACGTCGTGGAGGCCCCTGGGGTCCAAGGTCTGGACGCCTGTGGAGAAGAGACGCTGCTACAGCGGGGGCAGCGTGCCACGCTACTGCAGCGGCTTCGGCACCATGCAGCGGAGTTCCAGCTTCAGCCTCCCTTCCCGGGCCAACGCGCTGGCCTCGCCCTGCGACCCGGCGGCGGCGTTTCACCACCACTGCAGTGGCCAGCCCTGCCCAGCAGCGCCCGGCTCGGCCACCTGTGCACAGGCCGGTGACATCTGGAGCCCGGACCTGAACCCCGTGGGAGGGGCCCGGCTCGACATGCAGCGGTCCCTCTCCTGCTCGCACGAGCAGTTTTCCTTCGCCGAGTACCGCGCTCCCTCCGCCAGCAGCACCCCAGCCTCCACGCCCGAGCTGGCCAGACGCCCCAGCGGGCTGTCCCGCAGCCGCTCCCAGCCGTGCGTCCTCAACGAGAAGAAGGTCGGCGTCAAGCGGCGGCGCCCTGAGGAGGTGCAGGAGCAGCGGCCCTCCCTGGACTTGGCGAAGATGGCCCAGGTAAGAACCCAGCCACATGGGCGGCGCTGCGGAAGCAGCTGGCTGCTTGGTGGAGCCTTGAGCGTCTGTGTTTCTCGGTTGGAGATCAGGAGTTTTGTGTCCCTGTGAACACAGTGCGAGTGGCACAGATGGAGGGGTACACCAGGGTGTTGGCGGGCAGGCCTGTGTCACCCAGCCCTGGTGACCCCCTTTTTTTGGGCGCTGCGCTGGAGTCTCTCACCGGAGCGCCCCACAGCTGTGGGGGAGATGGCACGCACAGGCCGTGTTCAGTGCCCCTCGCATCGGGCTGACCCTGCGATCAGGGCTGCGGGGGGGTGGCCGTAGAGAGTGACACCTGGGGAGGCCCTTTTTCTTTTTGGCAAACTGTGGAAGACATGAGAGCGACAGGACACTGCGGTCGATGACTGTCCTCTGTCTGCAGCCACATGCCCGGCACTCGCACTTGGTCCTCGGCATCCGGGAGCCCTGCCTCGTGCTCACACTGACCTCGGCTGAATGCAGTGAGTGCACTTGGCGTCGGTGCCCCATCGTTAGGAGAGCCTCAAGCCTCAGCGCCACCTGCATTTGGTTCCCACTGGGGAGGCCCAGGCAGCAGGGTCGGTGCCTGTGACCCGTCGGTGGAGGACCGTCAGATGCGTGGAGCCAGGGGTGGGGGGGCGCGATGGTCTGGTCATCGTCTTTTCTGGTCTTGCCATGTGAGCGTCAGTCGCTGCTGGGACGGAGACCTGCTTGGCCAGCAGGGCTCGGCCCCGCGCATGCAGCATGTGGCCACGTCTGGCAGGTTGGCTTGTTGAGCCTGCTCCCTTTCTGGCCCGTGGGGCCGCTCCCTTCTGTGCCCGGGGCTGCTGGGCCAACTGGGCCTCTTTGAATTCCAGGACGAAGACAAGGCCCCTGTGGGCAGAATTCCCTTCTCTCTCCTGTGGTCCCCCCACCTGGCCTCGAGGTCCCCCTGCTGAAGGAGAGGTGCGGGGGTCCAGTCTAGGGCACACTTCCCGGCCCGGGGCAGCCGGAGGGCAAATGCGTGACGGGGGGATGTCCCGCCTCACCCGAGCCTGCTGCCTCCTTGCCCGTGGGTTCGTGCGGGGCGGGCCCTGAAGGAGAGCTGGGCAGCCCTCCAGCCTCTGCCCCCTCGTTTTCAAGTTTCCGTTCCCCCCCACCCACTGCCGCTCCGGGCATATCCCTCCCCTCTTCCCGAGGACCGTCCGGCTAGACGGTGATGGAGCACACGCATTTACGTTGGACGCAGGGGTGGAATTTTCCTCCTCGGGAGAAACTGAAATAGGTGAAAAGGCTGGAGAGGCGACAGATTTGGGTGACTTCTGAGGGAAACCCAGAGGTCTGAGTCCTGGGTGTGATAAATGGCTTCAGTTAAATTTTTAAAGCTGAGCTTATTTTATTAGCTAATCAGCTAGATAGGCAATAAAAACAGTTTACACGTGTGATTATATTTTACTGGCCACAAGTTGGAATAACAGTGCTGGCACCCCTGGCAACGTTTGCTGTCCTCACTTGGGTAGGAGCATTTGGAAACACGATGCTCGGTGGGGCCGGGCCCAGATGTATAGATCATTTCGTGGGACCCAGGCAGGCCTCCAAGCTCCCGAGGAAGCCGCCCAGTTTTGCCTGTCTTTCCTTGGCCGGGGCCTGGGTAGGGCAGAGCCCAGGGAGAGGGAAGGGGGCCCAGGGAAGTGTGTGTGCCAGAGGGCCGTGGCCAGCACCCTGGGTTAGACCCTGAGCCCCCCACCAAGCCTGTGGACCCTGGCCAGCCCTTCCCCCAGGAGGCTCTGCCTGCTTAGGCTCCCCACGGGATGATTGATGGCTTCAGGGGGCAGGCCTTGCTTTTCCAGGAGCCTTGGAAGGCTGGCCCAGGGCAGCCCCTGAGCACCTGAAAGCAGCCCCAGACACAGTCTAGGGCACGTGGGGCCCTGTGCCTGCAACCCGTGAGCGACTGTGTGTGCAGTGCTGTGTGCACAGGGACCTGCTCGCGGCCCAGTGACAGCTGGTGAGGGACTTCCGGCCCCCAGACCTTGGCCTCCACGGGCTGTGGCTCACCCAGCCTTGTGGCTGCCGGGAGGCGAGCACAGCCTGCACATGGTGGGGCGGGCTGAGCCAAGGGTGGGCGCTGTCCCCCGCTTCCCGCCGTCCTGTCTTCAGGGCTCTTGCACGGGTCTGTAGATGTTGGCTTATACGCTTGCTGTTTTGGGAGGAGAGGATTCCGACTGAGCATCCTCTAAAGGACCCTTTTGTGCCTAGGGTCTGGGACCAGGCACATAGGAGGCCCAGACTGAAAGTGCTCAGGGCCTTTCTGGTTATTAGACCTTTGGGAATTCCAAGGGACCCCGCTCCCTGGAGGTGCCCCGAGGGGCCGGGGCCCTCAGAGCCCAGAGCTGGTCCCCTGGGGTGGATGTTTGGGTACCAGGGCTGAAGGCTCTGGAGTGAGGCTAGCAGCCAGAGCCCCTCCAGTTGCCAATAGTAAAGGGACCGAGGCGAGAACACAGGGGAGCCGGAGGAGGATGGCAGGGGAGGACGGATCGGTCCGAGGCCCTGCTACCACGCACGCCCACAGGAAGGGGCGAGGGCTGGGGGTGGGGCCGAGGGAGCAGCAGCAGGTGTCAGGGATCCGTGTGCCCACAGGCATCGCCCATTCTGGCCCCTGGAGAGGAAGCAGGTCTTGCTGGAGCGCGTGTTCACCTCCAGGTTCGCCTTAGGTGGGGGCTTGGGCAGACCAGGCCCCCGGGAGCAATCGTCCCTGGCCCCCGTGGTGGGGCCAGAGGCCAGCAGCCCTGGGACGATTGCTCGATTGCTCCCCGTCGTCTCTGGGCGGCAGACACTGCTGCCACCAACACGGGACTGTTGGAAGGAATAAGGGAAATAGCGTGTGCATGTGTGTGTCTATGCATGTATATACATGTATGTGTGATCATGTATGTATGCGTGTGCCTATATGTGGGTGTGTATGTGTCAGTGTGTGTGTCTATACCCACTTACTGATACAGATGTGTGTGTGTTTATCTGTGCACACACACGTTGCCTGGTCCACCAGCTGGCACACGGTGAGCGCTGACACGCTTATTGTTGTCACAACCACAGGGCTTGGGAGGGAAGGCGTGAGCGCATGCTGGGCGACTCCACAGGCAGAGCTGGGACGAGAAGGCGACGTTCCTGGGAGCACAGTCAATCTTTTTTGTGCCCCTTTTTCTTTTTTTTTGTCCCTCTTTTCACCTTTGGCTGTACCCTCCCTTTTCCGTCCTTGCCTTTTACTTCTCGTTTGTCCCTCATCTTGCCTCAACCTCCTCTGCTGGTGAGGGCGGCCCGCCCTCGCGTGCTCGGGGCCGAGGCTCGTCACGTGGTGGTGGAAGGTGATCAATCGTGTGGCCGGCAGAGGACGTGTGCGTGAGCGTGCTCACCCTATACCTGTCCTCATCCATGGGACTAGGGCAGATGTGACCGGGAGCCCCCCCCACCCCGGCCCCTCTGCATGTCTTGTCCCGTGCCAGCTTCATTTCCAGAGCACAGCTGTCCAGCTGGCTGGCAGCGATGGCTGCTGTCCTTGCGGCATCACTGAGGCTGGGACACGGAAGGTTGGGGGTTAAAAACTACGTTCGGACTGTCCTTCCTGTCCTCCAAAAACCTCAGTGCCCAGCTCGTGGGCAGGGCTGAGGGTCCTGGGTGAGGGAGGGTGATCATAGTGAGGAGAACCCCCCACCCAGGGAGAAACGAGGTAGGGACCAGGTCCAGGGAGTCTGCCCTGCCCTGGAATTGCACGGCACCGCTGCTGGAAGGCAGTGCAGGGGCCAGGCCCGCTCACCCCTCCAGGTCTGACCTGCTGACCTCCCTGCGCAGTTCTCCTCTCGGGCCCCCGTTGAGGCCCCTTCTGCCGGGCGTTTTCTACAAAGCTGCAGCGTCCCTTTTGCAAAATGACAATGTGCGTCATTGAGGACACAGGGCCCAGCCTGAGCCTGTGCGTTGTTTACTAGCAAGATTTTGTCAACATGATGAGTTGCTGCTTTTTTGAAACCTGGTCGGGCCACCAAGCATCAGTTGGTCATTGGTTGAGACCCAAGCTGTGCGAGGCCCTGTAGACAGGGCCCGCATACGTGTGAGCAGATTTCAGGGGAAGCAACAGTTGCAGATTCCCCACCAAACGGCGAATGGCACGCCCCTGGCTGTCACGGTCCTTGCTGTATTTTTAACGCCAGGCTGGTTGGCTTGAAAGAGCAACAAATTGTATTTCTCAACAGCACTTTCAACAGAAGCGAGACGTTCATGAGGAGGGGTCGGGACATGGGAACAGAGGTGCGATTGATCGCGGCTGCCCACACACTGAGTCCCCAGCCTGCCGGGCAGCCTCCGAACAGGCAGCAACTGTTGTGCTGGCAGATGTTGGCAGGCCCGTGAAAGCCGGCCGGGGGCAGGTTGGGGTAGGAGGGAAGCATGGGGTAGAAGCCGTGCCCAGGGCGGTGGTCTTGCAGACAAGCCTGGGGCAGTGGGGTGGTCTTGGGGGCCCCAGCGGGTGAGGGGCAGGACGTCGTCAGAGGAGTTAGCATGGATGTTCAACAGCAGCTCATGGCTCTTTGCTGGCAGGGTCGTCCCTGGGTGAGGCTCCCTCCAGGCACTTATTGCTCGCCACCCTGTGTGCCAGGGGAGCCGCCCTGCGGGGTGGCCCTTCACACCGCTGGCTGCACGACCTCCTTGCCCAGGCGGCCCTGGCAGCTGCAGGCCAGCTGTGCTTTTTGAAAACTTGGCGGAATCCCCAGGCTCAGGCCTGGCTTGCTTGAGCGTTGATGGCCTTGTGGCCACTCTGCCAGGGGCCAGCCACCTTGCTGGTCCCAGTGCCCCACTGCCTCACCCACCTAGCACTCCTCCTGGGGAGCCTCGCTGGCAGCAGGCAGGGAGCTCAGAGGCGGATCGCCCTTTGCAACACAGAATGCAGATAGGCACGGCGATCTGGTGACAGGCGGGCACGAAGAGCTGGAGTTCCACATGGGATGACATAAATGCTGAATGAAGTGAAGGCAGAAAGCACCTCGGGCCCATGGGGGCTGCTGTGTCTGGTGAGGAGATGGCCTCGATGGGCTTGAAAAAGGAGGAGAGGCCATAGGACCTGGAGCTGGGAGCTGGGCCGGCAGCCCCGGGCTTCCATCCAGTGTGCCTCTCCTGCTGCGCTCCTGACAGACGTTGCTAATCAATCGTGGCGGTCTTTCCGGCTGAACTCCCAGGAAGTCTTAGAAGCCTCCCCTGATTTGCTGTCCCCTTGGGGCTGAGGCGTCCAGACTCCAAGGAGTGTCACTAAACTTGCCCAAAAGCCACACGGTTAGTTAGGAGGCTGGGGAGGCCAGCACCTGCCTCCTGTTCAGGGTTCCTCTAGCCGCGAGGACTGCCCAGTGGCCTGCCCAGCTGGCTGCCCCTGGCAGGACACGGAGGGCGCGGAGAGGAAATGTGTGAGCTATGGAGGCAGGCAGGGGCCTGTTCCACATTCTGCTGCCTTTGAGCTGCATGCCATCTGGCAGGTCACCCTCCATCAGCTTCCATTTCCTTGTCCATGAAATGGGAATGAGGAGGAGTCACGAAGTGTGGCTCATCAGTGGGTGACACTGATTCACAACAGAGCTGCACCCCTGGGCCTGTCTGTCTGCTGTGGCTTCATCCGGACGCCCAGCAGGGCTTGCCACCCTGGGGGAGGTCGTGTTGGCGCCGACGGACCCTGCCGGCGGCGGAGCTAGGGCCCAAGGCTGGACTCTGGTCTCTGCTCTCTCCAGTCTCCTTTCTCTCAGACGTCGGGGTGGCAGTAGAACCGTCTCGCCCCTCAAGGGGTTCCCGAAGTCCAAGGAAACCTCTCTGCGGACACCTGGGTCATTCCTCACCGTCCCCAGTCACAGCCCAGATTGCATAAGCACTTTGCTTAAGGTCACTCGGCCTGGGGCCGAGTGTTGACACAATGGCTTTGATCTCCCGGGGAAAAGAGAAATAGTTCAGCTGGGGACGTACCAGGGAGGCGGCTTTTAATGCCACTCGGTGATTTTCCATGTTTGAAAGCCTTTCTAAGCCAAAGGCTATTGGAGATGGGAGGCTGGGAAGCTTTGGGGGTGCCCGGGTTTTCTGGGGGAAGGGCCTTGGCTTTGTAAGCCCACTGCCCAGACGGGAGCCCCTCCAGCTGCCGGATGTGCTAGGAGCAGCCTCAGCTGGTCAGTGGTGCCCTGGTGCTGGAGACGGGGCCTGCCTCGCAGACCGCAGCCTGTGGCAGGTGGGCAGCACGTCCGCGGTCACCTGCAGCCGGGCTCCACGGGAACCACAGTGGGAAGGTACACCCACGGCCCCCGAGGAGGGTTGTGGAGAAGCAACAGGGCGTGGGCTGTCGTGCGGACAGTGGGACAGGCTTGGTCTGCACCCAGGCAACTTATGTGACCCCTCAGCTGCCCCATCCACAGACAGAGCAGCCACATCATCTCTCGCTGTGTTGCTGGAGGCGTGAAAGAATATTCATGTGAAACACTCATGCTCGGGCCCAGGGTTAGCGCTGGGTGAGAGGCAGCTGCCGTCGACACGTTCGTGAGTGGCCTCTGGGGAGCTGGGAGACAGACTGTTCTGAAGGCAGGAGCTGCCGTCTGTGGAGCGGGAGCAGCCCTCGCTGTGGGACTCTGTCTCTGCGGCTCTGAGGCCGCAGCCCTGCCCCCCTGCCCTGGAGCCTGAAGCTGGTGCGGCTTGTCTGAGGGCCAGAGTAGAGCCGCTGAGTCGCACTGTGGGGTTTGGACCAGAGTCCCGCGACCCCCAGGTCAGGGTTCTGCCGTGCGGCCCAGATCCCTCAACACCAGGCATCCTGTTCTGGACGCGGGCTGGGCAAGGCCAGGGTGGCGTAGGGTCCGTCTCATTCCCACTTCCTTGCCGGGGATGTTGGGATGGTGCCCCCTGGGAAGGAGTACCAAGGCCTGGTGAGCTGTGGCCTGGGTGAGCCCCAGGGCAGGCCTGAGAAGGGCAAGCATGGAGGTGCCACCGAGGTAGGCAGACATGTGATTCATCACATGGGACCCAGACCCCTCAGTGGAAGTGCTGGCCTGCCTGGGCCCTCACCTGAGACGGCTGCTGGTTCTCATAGGGATTGGCCTTTTGCAACACAGTCCTTCATTGTCCTGTGCCCACACCCGTGTCCACGTCGAGTCTCCCCTGTTGCCACAAGCCCTTTGTGACATTTGTGTGGCACCAGTATCCAGAATCCCTGCCTTTCCTTGCAGCCCCAGGTCACAGCAGAGAACTGAAGGAGGCAGACGCCGCACGGAGGGCAAAGCTGGTGCTGCTGTGGCCAGGCTGGCAGGGACTTGGTTTCGCCGGGTTCAGAGTGGGTGTTAATTGCCTATTTATGGCCAAAAGATTAACAATAGCTCCTTTGAAAGTCAGAATAGTAGAACTCTTGGATAATTCCTTTTGGGGAGGGGGAGGGGTGTTTTTCCCCCTCTATCTTAGAAAACAAAAGAAATGGTTGGTTCCAAAACATAACGCAACCACCACAAGCTTCATTCGTGAGTGGCACCAGCGGGCTCAGCAGCATCAGTCACGTGTCACTTGTGGCCCCTAGGTCCCTGGCCCCTTCCTTGGAACCGCATAGGGTGGAACTGGAGGGCGGGGGGTAGGGGGATGCTGTGGCAGTTTCCTTGTTGGGACTCTGTGCATGGAGAGCACGGAAAGTCCCCTGGGTCTGCCAGGGCCCTGCCAGGGGACAGAAAGCACCTATGTGTCCACAGAGAAGGCACCGTGAGCAGTTCTCACCCAGGTTTCTGAGAACCGAGAGCCAGGATGGGAACACTAGGTACACAGGAAGCTGTCCCCACCCCAGGCTGGGGCAACAGAAAGAGAGGCTTGTTTCTGAAATTAGGGATGCTGGGAGACCCCAGGCCCCCAGGGCTGGGACCCAGACCCCTCAGTGGAAGGTGCTGGCCCACGAGGGTGAGGAAGGGAGGGCGAGGAACTCAGTTCTGTGCGCACTGCAAAGCTGCGAGCTGGTAGCAACTGCCGTGAGTGGCGCCAGGTCAGGGAGCAGGGCAGGGTGACAGGGACAGCACCGGGACACAGGATGAGGCAGGGCCCCCCTCTGTCCCCCAGCCTTAGGGTCTCTTCTGGCACTCCCGCTGGCAGAGCCTCTGGAGCAGATGGCAGAGCCCCGCCCCACCCAGAACTGAGTCCAGGAGCAGGACACACTGGGAACTCAGGCCTTGCCCCTGGGACGTGTACTTCCTGGAGCTCCTGCAGCGGGGGGACTGGCTGTGCAAAGATGGGGCCGCGTGCGTCCTGGAGCAGGAAGCTGGGGCTGTTCTCGCTCTCTCCTCTGCTCCTCACCACTTGGTCTTCGTGCAGCAAGTACTTAACCTACTCGGGGCCTGCTGGGGGCCTGGCACTCACTCAGCTGAGCCTTGGGGCTAGTTCTGCAAAGTCCTCAATTGCCACTTTTCTATAAGTTACCTTCAGATCAGGGAATAGATGATAAACAAGCAAACAACAGGCAGGGTTGTTTCAGGGGGTGACACGTGCCGTGAAGAAAAGAAACCAGGCCGGGGTGATGTGGAACACCAGGCGGTGGGGAGGAGAGGGCAGTAGCTGGCTCCAGGCTGGAGGGACAGAGGAGGCTTCTCTGAGAAGGTGACTTCTGCACCAAGGGCCAAATGACGAGCCATGTTCAGTCACACCAGGGCACTGGGGGGAGAGCATCGTCAGAGGGGAAAGAGTGAGCAGAGCTGTGGGGAGGAGGGTGGGTTCTTCAAGTTCAGGGCCAGGCTCGAGGGTGGGTGTGCTAGGAGTTTGAGAGAGGAGCGGCGAGGGGTCAGCGGGGCCTTGCTCTGAGCCTGGGGGAAGCTATGGGGGCTTCCGAACCAGGATCTGTTGGGGTTCACTGGGTCTGGGACCTTCTGAAATCGACTGCTTTTGGGGTTTGACCCCAGATGACACCTGAGGACAGACACTGTGGCGCAAAGAGGTCATGGCAGGAAGGCGTGGGAAGGAGGGAGTGAGCACGCCCAGAGAGGCGCTCAGGCAAGGCCCCAGCATTGAGGGACTGGCGGTGGGGTGGGAGGGGGCGCTGGGGGTGAGTCAGGGGCCTCCAGCCACGGGCCTCTTGCAGTGAAGTGCCCCCTCCCATCCCTCGTCCCCCAGCCGGGGCAGCGGTTGGCCCCTGTGAACCCCAGGCCTCGGCAGAACCCCCAGGGACCCAGGTTTTGGGTCCCTGATGGTCAGGCGGGGTGGTGACATCTGCTCCCCAGGGCTGCTCCCAGCCTGTGGCCGAGGCCTGGGGCACAGGATGTTCTCAGGGAGTGTGGCTTTCGCTCATTGGATGCACCGGGCCCACGCCCTGGTGAAGGGCCTCACAGTTCTGACACCAGGGGTCCAGACCTTGTCGCCAGGCTGGCCCTCCCCAGGCACCTTTCTTGAGGTGCGAGTTTTCCAGTTGGTGAACGAGGCCCGTGACCTTGCCCTGCGCCCTCTTCAGGAGGGCTGTTCAGCTCTGCCTGAGCTGTGCGGTCCAGCTATCCTGTCTGGGTCCTTGGGCATACAAGGCGGCCGGGACCTGGCAGTATGGCTCTGAGGGGCATTCGGCTGAGGGGAGGCACTGTGAAGAGGCTGGCTCTGCGCCTTAAGTGGATGTCTCCACAATCTGGGATAATCCTTTAGTGCCTTCATTACCTGTTTTGTGACCTGCTTGCTGGAGGATCTCCGAGCCGTGGCCCCTGTCCTCCCTGCTCGTCCCCCAGGTAGCTTGTCCTGACAGGGTGGGCAGGGGCCTGGCTAGCCAGCCTCCCCTCTGACCTGCAAGCCAGGCTGTTCTGGACAAGGCACCTGGCACTCCTCTCCCTTCTCTTCTGGGGTCTTGCTTTCCCCCGAGAGGTCCCTCCGAAGCGACAGGTGTGACCAGACACAGGGAGAAGAGGCTTGAGAAGTGGCCTTCCGTGTCCCAGGAGGAAAATTCCTAGCAAATTCTTACTGGGCTGGCTTGGCCACGGAGGGCAAGGTGGCTTCAGGGTGCAGCCAGGCAGGCAGCCCTGCCAGGGCCGGCCGCACTCAAGGTTGGTGGGGGCAGAGTGGCCCTTACAGCTTCCCGTGTGCCTCATCCTTGTGTGGGTACCCCAGGAAGATAAGGAAACTGGGGAGGGCCTTGTGGGCCATCTGGGCTTTCTGCTCACACCATGTCTGTTTGTGTCAGAGTGTCACATGTCCCCTGTGGAAGGACAGATCCTGCCCGGGACCCAGTGCTGTGGTCCGGTTGCCCAGACAGTTCTATCCGCATCCCCTGTGGGCCGTGCACCCACCCCATGGCCCCAATTGCTGGGAGCAGGTGGAAACAGGCTTAACCCACCTGGAGACTTTCCACCTTCCTGTAATTTAGAGCAGCCTTTGACAGTGGGGCCTTCCGAGGATCAAGGGCATTTGAAAATGGGAACGAGTCTAGGGGGCCTGGGAGCCCGCGGGAGACGAGACCCTGTTTTGTTGGGTTCGGACCTGCGTGGGCAGATGCGGCGTGGCACCGTGGGTCCGGGGAGAGCGTCTTAGCGGGTGCGGGCCGACTGTGCAGTGTTAACTGTGTGGCAAGAGGGAGGAGGTGGCACCTCATTGACGAGAGGCTGATTGTCACAGGGCAGAGACACTGAAACTTCAGCGTGACACACACGGGGAAACTGGGAGCAGATTCATGTGCCAGTACCTGCCCCAAGCCCAGGGTGGCAGGAGTGGACGGCAGGGCCTGGCCTGGGTCGCCGTGGGAGGGCCTGGGCTTCAGGGCCAGGTGGGCCCGGTGCTGCGTTTCAGTGTGCCACTCGCCAGCTGGGTGGGCCTGGGCAGGTCCCTCCCTGGGCCCGGTGTTCTCTTCCATGCAATGGGGGATTGAGCCTATGAGCGCACCAGCATGGCCGCTGGCCTGTTGGCCCTGTAGATTATCGTTGTCACCACTATCACGGCTGTTGACTTTGACCTAGTGTGGCTTGCGGCCTTGAACCGGGGTCACAGTTGCTCACGTGGCTTCACACGGCCATCCACTCGAGGGGGAGCCCAGTGAAGGCGGTAGCGCTCGGCCGCTCTGCTGGGAGGCTGGAGCAGGAGGGTGGGGCAGGGTGCCTGGCCCTTCCTGGGCAGCCCCCCCAGCCCTGGGGACACAGGTGGAGGGAGGAGCAGCAGCCATGGGGCTGCTGATCCCCGGCAAGTGCGGCAAGAGCAAGTTTGCAGAAGACACGCCCCATCGCGTGTTCCCCTGGAAATAACAGTTGCAGAGGAGGCTTGTGAGTCTCAGATGGTGGACATCCGCTCTGTGCATGGAAACAACTCGAGCCATGTCTCAAGTTTTCTAATAGCCACAATGATAAAAAAAAAAGTAGGTGAAGTCAACTTAATATGATTTGTGTAATTCAGTATATCCCAAACCCTGTCGTTTCAACATGTAATCGACAGAAATCACGCACATGGAATTTGATGTTCTTTTTCTGTACTGTGTCTGCGGTCCGGCACATCGCGGTTTGGACTGATCACGTGGGGCTGGTGGCTCCCACAGCAGACATTGCAGGGTCAGACACTTTGCCCAAGGTCACCACCCATGAAGTGGCGAAACTGTCAGACTCGACCTTACGGCTGCACGGGTAGGGAGGCTTGGGCGTGGCCATAAGAGCTGGGATGGGTACTGGGTCTGGAGCCAGTGACCGGCACTGCCTGACGTGTGTCCAGAGTGCCAGCGGGTAAGGAGAGGCTGGCGAGAGGCCCCTGCTCTGAGGCTCTGGACCCTCCACGGCTGTGCTCTCCCTGCAGGGACCAGTGTCGGGAAAGCGGGCCCAGAGGTCTGAGCCGTGGAGCATCCGGGTGCTGGGTGACTGCCCCATCACAGAACAGGGACACTGAGGCTCACCTGTTCTGCCCCTGCTGGAGCTGGACAGGCCAGTGAGTGGGTGGGGAGTACCATTTCCCTGAACCCCCACCTTCATCTCTGGGGTGCTCTTCCAGCCGAGTTCACTGCCCCCGCGCAGCCCCACTGAGCCTAGTGGTGCTGGTGCGCAGCCAGGGCAGGGCCGAGGGTGGGGGAGGGGGACACAGGTGGGTGGGAGGCAGAGGCTGGCTCCTCTCCTGGGGTCCCGGGGGAATGCTGAGCTGGGCTGTGCAGTGTGATAAGCCCTGGCTCACTTCCCCAGGCTTCAGCCTCGCTCTCCAGTGACTGGGCTGCACATTGGTTCTGCACATGCCTGGAACCAGGCTCTGCACAGCGGACTGGCTGCAGGTTCCACCCACGCCCGGGGTGCCCCACACCCTCCAGCCCTCAGGCAGTGAGGGCGAGCCCAGAGGGCCGAAGTGACAGTGTGCAGTGCCCCAGGGGAGGCCACCATCCAAGTGGCAGGTTCCAGAGTGGTCCTGTCCTGGGGGCTCAGCAGCCTGCTCACCAGTTTTCCTAGAAAATGGCATCTGTGACTCTTGTCTGCGCCCCTGCCATATAGGACCATGGGGCTTGCCACTTCAGCAGCCTGGGAGCTTCATCCATGGCTCTGCCCACCAGGGGAACTTTCCAGGCCCTCTGAATTGTGGTAGCAGCAGCCCTGTGAGCTGGTTCACATCAGCATGCATTGAGCACCAGCTGTGTACAGGTGCCTGGGCCAGGGGCCCAGGGAGACCAGTGTGCATAATCCCCTTCAGGGAGTTTGCAGGCTTCAGAGGGGTGGGGCTCAGCGGTGGTGGTGGGGGCAGCTGGGTCTCTGCTACTGACCAGGTCATTATATCCTCCAAGCACCTGGATTCAAATTTGGGATTTGGGCCTTCATCAGCCACTGTCTACTAAAGCCCAGCTCTGTGCCAGCCCATGCTCCAGGGGTCAGCAGTAGACAGGACAGGCAGCCCCTGCCTCTCAGAGGTCACAGCATCAGCCATCATCACTTAGAAATGCAGAGTGTGTGACCAGCACTCGAAGCTCTGCCCTCTGAGCCTGGGTCTTCTCATTGGCCAGACAGGACCCACCATGGCGGTTGCCAGGACTGAGGAAGGCAGTGAGGGCTGGGCACTCGCTTGGCATCAGTACCCTGGCAGGGGTGTTCCAGGAGTCCAGTGGGAGGGGCCAGGGCCCATGGTGGGCTCCCCCTGTCTCGTGCAGGGCTCGGCTCCTTGGCAGGGGAGCTTAGGTGCCCCAGTCGCAGCCCCGTCTATGCCCCAGCAGGCGTGGAGGGGAGAGATGTGGCACAGAGACGCCCCCAGGGCCAGGAGGCAGCTGTTTGGCTGGTGGGGTGGCCGGGGTGGAGCCTGGGGGGCCTGAAGAGCCAGGTGTGGCCTTGTCCTATGTGCAGTGGGAGCCACAGACACTTTAGGTGACTGGGGTTAGAACCTCCATCTGACTGTGGGTAGATTCTGGGGGGCATCCGGGGAAGAGAAGGCTGTGTCTGTGTGCAAGGGGGTCCCCTCAAAAATCAGAATTTATTTATAAAATATTGTGTGTTTATTCTCACATGTTTACACCTCAGTCACGCTGCAGGTGCTCTCCCTCGGACGCACTGCACGTATCCAGCCGTTTCTCCCACTGCTCAACACCGTTTTCAAACTTGTCGATTTTGACACCTTTTAGTGCTTTTGCTGTTTTTTGTTTCACCTCTGCCACATCAGCAAAGTGTTTCTCTTTGAGGACATTTTTCATCACGGGAAACAAAAGTTGCTGGAGGTGTAATCTGGTGAATAGGGAGGGTGGGGCACAAGGGTCTTGCCATTTTTGGTCAAAAGCCACTGAACACTCAGCGTGATGTGGGCAAGTGCTCTTGGAAATCACCCATCATGAAATGGGCAAACGCAGTGAAAGAGTTTTCAAAAAATTTCACTGAAGCCAAATGTAGCCTCTCACAACAATGCTAGCTCGAACACGGATACAGATGGGTTCTTAGATCACTCACCTGGTGGGGGAAGGCTGTACTACAAGAGGCCCACCCTCCAGAAGATAACTCTGGTTTTCCGGACCCCCTGGGATTTGGTGTCCTTGGTAGAGAGGGGGCAGTGGGAGCCCTGGTGGGCAGAGGGAACTGCTCAGGCCCAGAGTCTTCAGGGGGTTCCTCTCCTGGTTCCTAGGGGCCTGAGGGCCCGGGGCCTGGTGTGGCCAGACCGCGGCCTGCTGGCCGAGTTGACCTCTGCAAGGCTGCTCCGGTAAGCTTGCCCCCGACCTGCAGACTGGGAGAGTCATCTGGGGAAAAGGAGGTTAATCAAGCTTGTCCTCTGGGAGGTGCACTGAGTCCGAAATGGCTCCCTTTTCCTTCCTGGAGTGAGAAAGCCACCGGCGACAGTCCTAAGTAGTGAGGCTACGGGGCCTTCTGCCCCATTTGGGTCACCTGCTTGGCCAGCCTGCTGCCCACTCTCCCTTCCCCTTGGGAATGAGGACAGCGTAGTCCACGTCGGGAACCTGTGGCCAGAGCCCCCCAGCTCCTGTGGCCTGGGCCCCACCCCTTGCAACTCTAGTCACTCGCAGGTGGCAGCACCAACGCTCACACTGTGTGTGGTGGTGGCAGCTTGCACCTCGCCATGTGTCCCATACTCCACTGTGTTCTGTGGGCCAGGGGTGGGGCTCGTGTGCATATAGTCACATGTTGTCTTCATTAAAATCCAGGTACATATGGATTGTTGGTCTGTTTTGTAGAAGATGAGACTGAGGTTCAGAGTAGTAGCTAAGCTCACTGGACCCGCATGGCAAGGGCAGGCATGGCTCTGGGGTCCATGCCTGTTCCACTTCCATCAGAGGGCCTGGGCAACGCCTAGGGCACCAGGCCCATCCCAGCCCGTGTCCACACGGGCTGGGCTGAGTGGGGCTGGAGTCACGGGACCGAGGGTCGGTGGGGGCAGGTCTTCCCTCCTGGGCTGTGGTGGACCGTGGGTGGGACAGACTGGCCCTGGACACGTGGCTCTCTGGTTGGCGGGCAATGAAGTGGCTGGGCCCGGGGGTCAGTGCGCAGTCCTAGGACAGCAGCTGGGGTCTCACATGACAGCCTGCCCCTGCCATGCCCGTGGTCAGAGCTGTCTAGACGGTCTGAGGTGACAGTTGTCACCGTTCTGGATGAAGTAGGCTGAACTTGGATTATTACCGAAATCTGAAACTCCAGTTGGAAATGGTGACACTGAGCAGTGCCCAGGCAGGTACACCGATGGTGGCCTTGATGAAGACCGCACCTCTGAAATGGCACTGGAGGCTCAGCAGGTGGTGGGGGGTGGAGAAAGCGAGAGGCCCCTTGCCTCCCTCCCTGGACCTTCCTGACTGCTGCAGGCCTAGAGAGACCACCCCCTACTCTGGGGCAGGGTGGTGGCCACGAGGCTGGTCGCAGAGCTTGCCCGTGGGGAGAAGGAGAGCGGGGGCAGAGTGTGGCTCCCATCCTGGGTTTCGGAATCCCTGTTGAGCCTCTTTGGAGGCCTGGTTTTCAGGGGCAGCTGGCCTCGCCTGTGTTCCAGCCTGCTAGAGCCATCCCTTCCTCCAGGGTTCTGGGTGGGACAGAGGGGAGCCATGAGCCTGTCCCCGCCTGGGCTCCCCAGCCTGCAGCCCTTGAGCCTGTGCCGGGAGGCAGTGTAGGGACTGCCCTCATCACAGAGGACCTAGGAGGACTGAGGCCAGTGTCTCTTGAGTCTTGTATGGGATGTGACTTGATATTTTATAATAATAGATTTAACATTCTGACTGGAGCTTCTTCGAGGGGACCCCTAGGGCCCCCCGAGTTGGGGTTCAGTGGTCCTCTGCAGTTAAGGCCTGTGTATCTTCCAGAAGTGATGACACAGTGCCCCCTGAGACCATGTAGGCCAGGGGTTGGCAAACCACTGCACACAGGCCGTCGATCGTTTTTGCAAATAAAGTTTTATTGGCACATAGCCACTTGTTTGTTTACGATTATAACAGGGAACAGAAGGCCAAGAAAGCTGGAATTATTTAGTGCCCGGCCCCTTAAGATCATTTTACCAGCCCCTGATCTAGGTGGCCTTGTGCCTCAGTTTCCTCCTTTGGAAAGCGACTGGAATCTGTTCAGCAGTTTCCCCTGAAAGCCAGTCCCAGAAAGGGCGGGCCCTGTTATCCTGGCCGTCAGGAATGTGGGTGATGTAACGTGGCCTGCCCGATTCCCTTGGGCCCTTCTTCCTGGTTTTCCCGAGGGGCAGATGAAACCCAGTGCTGGCAGGGGTGGGGGGTGCGGGGAGGGAGCAGCCAAGGCTCGTGGGTTTCAGCCAACGGGGACCTGGCATCAGAACAATGTTCCTCCGCGGGTCTCAGTGCACAAGAGTGTGGTCCTTTTTAAGTAACGAGAGCTATGTTCTCCCAGGGGTGCTGCTCTGGAAGCCTCTGCTGGGCTGCCCGTCCAGCCCCGGGCCACCGCCTTGTCCCTGAGAGTGTGGGCCAGAGTGAGGATTGTTCGCTTCCTTCTGCTTCCCCTCACCACCTCTACCTTGTCCCTCAAAGAGTTTGCCGCAGCCGTTCTGCTCAGTGCGGTGGCTCAGAACTCAGATGCAAACAGCAGGGGCAGCCCTGGGCGTCTCGTCCCCCAAGACAAACCCCTAGAAAGTGCACCCTGGCCAGGGACCCAGAAATCTCTCTGCGGGCCAGATGTGCTGCAGCCCCCACAGTGGACAGCCAGCTGGAGTTGCAGGAGGGTGTGAACTTGGTGGTAGCTTGGCCAGGTGAGGTGCTTTGGAGCGGCATTGTGAGAATAGGGTGGGGTGGTTGGCTCTGGCATTTAAAAGCCTCGGACGGCTGTGGTTTTCATCCTGCGCTCCACCTGAGACTCGGTGAACAGAGGCTGGCCTGTCCTGGGGCCAAGGCCCCTGGGCCTGGGAAACCTACAGCAGCCATCCCAGGGCCAGGAGACTGCAGCCTGGGCCCGAGCGTCTGTGGGGACCCAGGAATGTGGTCGGAAAGTTCTTAGCACAACCAGGAACCACTTCCACCATTGCTGCTGGCACAGCCCCGCCGAGAGGCCGAGGGGAAGGGTGGGGACGAGTCAGCAATGCCCCTGGGGGCCGCTTGCCCCCCAGGGCCACGCCATGGGCCGCTCCACTCAGACCTCGAGGCTAACTGTAGCCAAGCAGCAGGAAGACGTGTGTGTTCGAGTATGTCACAATTTTCCAAGGAAAATCCGTGTTTAGCATCACAAGCTATGCAAATCCTACAAGTCCTGGCAACATCAACTAAGCTGCTACTGTGTGCAAGAGTCTGGGCTGGGGGCTTCACATCGTCCCCAGCCCAGCAGCTGATCGGAAATGCCGCCTTCCCGGAGCTCAGGTTCCAGGGCGACCCTGTGTGGGCCCCGGTGTGGAGAGTGTGTCAGCGCCCACCCCGGGTTGGCTGGGGGCTGGCCAAGCACGAGACTTCGGGCCTTTATTTAAGACCCTTGTCTGCGCACCTTTTGTGCCAGGTGGCGATGACAGCCGTACTTGGTGTTTGCATGCCAGGCTCAGGGTTCAGTTCACAATGTGTGTCTCATATCGTGGTTTGTAGTTACTCCTTAGGTAAAGACTTGAGCCCTTTTCTTTAAGATACTACCCAAGAGGTTCCAGAGCCACATTCTTTCAAATTAGGAATGATGTGGCCTCCGAGCTGGTGGCCAGTGTCCAGTGGCTGCCCCAATGGCTCTGAGTATTCATCCTTCCGGCATCCATAGAGCGACCTGGCAGGTGCGGCCTGGGAGGGGGTGGACTGGAGCGGCCTGCAGCCTGCCAGGTGGAATTCAGCCCCTGCGGTTTGCCAGCTGAGCCTCTGGCCTGTGTCAGGCAGTGTATAAACATCAGCTGGAGTGTCCAGCCAGCCCCGGCCCAGAGCTGGACGGCAGGTGTGCCGAACCTGGTGCTGCGTGGACCCCTCCTCCCTCCGGCCGCACACGTCAGCGTCATGAAGCAGGTTCACGCACTTGTTTTCTTGCTTCCTCCTGGGGCCCTCTGAGGTGGGCTCCACTCACCCACTTGCATGCGAGGAAGCCGGGGCTCCAGGGTGGAGTTGCTAGCAGCCCAAGGCCCTGTGTGAGGCCGTGGCGGCAGAGGGGGCTTTGAGCCCAGGGCTGCCTGGCTCCTGGCCCGCCGCCACCATCCCAGTGGCACCCTCGTGACCGACACACAGCCCACACGTCCGGGCTGTGGGCAGCGTTGCTTGAAGATGGAGGACAGAGAGTGAGGACTGGCACCTGGGCCCTGGTAGCGCCCAGCTGGTTTATGGAGTCAGCGTCACGGTCCCCAAGTGGGGCCAGCCTCGACAGCCCCTGACACGTCCCCACCTTCTTGGCGTGGGAAAAGGCGGTGACCCTGGCCTCAGGCACAGTTCCTCACAAAATCTGGGAGACAGGACTTCCTGGCTGGCCTTGGTCTTGGGGCTCCATCAGAGAAGCTATCAAAGCCTGTGGACTTCCTTCCAGGGAGCTGGACAGGGGACCCCCTTCCCTAAGGGGGGAAAGGAGCCGTCAGTGTAAGGGGTTTTAAAGGGCAAGACCCCTGCGGGGTGTCTGGGGCACTGGCCGTTCCGGCCGAGTTCTCTGCCGGGCCCTTGGGGCCCCAGGTGGACAGTGTGGGTCCTCCTCTCAGGGCTGGCCCTGGTCGCCTTGTGGCAGAGGCACTGGGCGCTCTCGTCTCAATCCCTTGGACGTGTCGGGTCGGTTGAGCCCACGTCATCCTAGACACCCGTGTCCATGTGCGGCCATGGGCAGGAGGGAGACAGGAGGGGCGGGTGACCCGGGACTCGTCTGGAGTCCCGGCTGGAAAGAGCGTGTGTTCTCTCGGTTGCAAGAGCATTCCTTCAGGATGCCACCAGCTGCTGTTCGTCTGCAGGGAGCTGGGGCGCTGGATTGGGAGCCAGGTAGGGCAGGGGACACTGAGGTGTTGGGCCCTCCGCCATGGCGCCTCTGTGTGGCCGTGTGAGCACCGGACTCCTGGGTCAGCACCCAAAAACACTGGCCATCACTGGCTCCCTGCCACCCCTAGTCCCTGCAGGCGAAGCCGCTGAGGCCTGGAGGAGGGAAGTGGTTGTGCAACAGTCTCCCAGTGCTTGTCACCTGGGTGGCTGTGGGCCAGGCTCCTCCTGAGAACTCCCCGCAGCCCACGGTGGAGAGGCCATGGCCCCAGCCTCCTCTGCTGGGCAGCACGTGCCCTGGCTCACCCTGGGCTGCCCCATGGCCGGGTGCACACAAGCCGTGTGCGTCACACACCCCCAGGCGCCCGAAGCACTGGGGTGCCTCAGACCTGCTGTGCGGAAACATTTGGGGAATGGGTGATTTCGCCCTCTGCTGGGACAGACCTGGGAAAGTCTCAGGGCCCAGGCGGAAAGGAAGGCAGGAGATCAAGAATTTGCATGTAATTGCAGCCTCAAAAGAATCTTCCTCATCCTTTTTAAGGAATTTTTTCCATCATCACTAATCCCCCTAGAGCCCCCTGCCGCCCCCCCCCGCCCCCCCCCGCACCAGGGGGAATGAATTCTCATTCCTAGTGCACTTTGGCGACTCTGAGTGGGGCTGCTTTTGTAGTTCTGCAGGCGCGTCCTCTGGGAGAGGGTGGAGGCCTGTCCAGCTGGTCCCCGTGTCCACGGAGCTCTGCACGGTGCCTGGGACCAGTGGGGGCTTTGTGGGTGGGCATGAATAAGGGAACCAGTGAGCGAAGGTCTTCTGGGTTGAGAATGGCCCTCAGTCTCAGGTCGCCCTGATGGTCAGCAGGGACAGGTGTCTGCAGGGCGGGTTCACCAGCCTGTCCTGAGGCTCTGTCCCTCCAGAGGCAGGAAGTCAGCTGACCGTCTGCATGCCCTGGCCTGAGGAGGAAGTAAGGAGGCGGGAGAGTGGGGTGCTCAATCTGCAACCCTGGGGCCTGTCTGTGGGGCTCGAGCTTTTGCCTAGCAGCTGGGCACCGGGTGTGGTGCAGATGGGTCAGGAGAGAGACTCAGCTGTCCTTCTTGGCACCATCCCTGCTTGTCCTGTGCAGACTGGAGGTCAGAGTAGACCCAGGAGGCCATCATAGCCTCCCAGGGGAGGGGTGAAGGGTGGCTTAGTCCCCGCCCCATCGTGCAGAGGCAGAGCTCTGGGTGGCAAGCATGGCCTCAGAGCCAAGTGCAGCTGGCCCTCTCTGCCTGCCGTCACCGCTGCTGCCGTGCCTTTGCTTTGTGGTGGCTTGGGCAGGAAGCAGACTCTGGAGGGAGGCTGGGGAGCCCTCGGGGAAGGGAGGAGGTGCATGAGGCCTGGCCACACCCACTGTGCTCCTGGCACCCAGCAGTTCCCGGTTTTCCCCCTCCTTATATAAGGCAGTTCTCTTTCACTCTCACTGCCAAGGGCAGGAGAAAGGTCGTGGTCAGAGCAACAGGGGCCTTGGTAGGATGAGCCCTTCATTTTCAGCATTGCCTCCTCCTCTTAAAACAATGCTGATGGCTGAGGGGGGTTGGCTTGCTCGGGGATCGGGGACATTTGTACCAGGGAAACAGAGCTTGGAAATGGGTCGGCAGCAGAAGGAACAGTTTCTCCTCTGCAGTGGTCTCTGGGGGAGGTGTGAGGTGGAAGAGAAATGGCACCCTTGGCAGCCAGGGGCCCAGGGTTTGAACCTTGGCCTTCTGACCTTCCTGCTCTCTAACCAGACAACTGCTCTGAGCCTCATTTTCCTCATTTGGAAAGTGGGGATAACTTACTGAGAACGCTGGTGTGCAGGTCACATAGCCAAAGAGGGTAAAGCATCTAGAACACCGGGTCACCCTCTGGGTGCTCCACACGTGGTGGGTGTCATCATCATAGTCACCACCATCCCCACCGTTGCCATTACCACCATTATCGCCACCGTCACCATCATCATCACCATCACAAACACCATCATAGTCACCGCCATCCCCACCATTGTTACCACTACCATCGTCACCATTGTCATCATCGTCATCGTAACCATCACCATCATCTCATCACCACTGTCGTTACCTTGATGATCACTGCTGTCACCCTCACAAACATCACCATCACCACCACAAACACCATTACTGTCATCACCACTACCACCACTGCCGCCGCCACTGCCGTCATCACTGCCGTCATCACCACCACCACCATTACCATCACCACACCATTACCATCACCACCACCACCATCACCATCATCATCACCACTACTACCACCATCATCATCTCGTAGCATGAAGAGTTCAACCAGAACATGCAGGACACTCAGCGCCCTACCTGGCTCTGGCTCACAGTGGGAGGCACCCGCCATCTTGCGGGCACGGCGAGGGCCTGGGCTTCTGCCCCGCAGAAGGGCACTCTCACGTTCGGCCTTCTCCCGCTGGTCAGAGCTCTTCCTTGCGGGGACGGGTCCCAGGGCTGGCTGCTCTCTCCTTGGCGCTGACCCCGGAAGCCAGGCAGAGCCTCCAGTATCTTCAAATTACCCTCCACTTAATTGTATTCCTAAGAATAAAATACCCTGGCTCCATCAGGGAGAAAAGGAGCCTGGGGGTTGATTGTGTCGTCTGTGCCTGTGGCCAGATCATCTTGTCATGGCTTCAGCTCTTCGTGCTATAAATACCCCCGGAGGGGATGGGAGCGCAGAGCACACAGCGGGGCTAGGGCGAGTGCACGGTTGAGCGGGCCTGGGGTCACAGCCCCCTCGGTGGTCACCAGCCCCGGGCCCAGGGGGATCATTGCTGTTCCCCGAGAAACGGGGCGAGGACACCGGCCTTCCAGAGGCGTCCTGAGCACGAGAAGGTGTGCGGCGTGGCTCCTGGGAAGACAAAGCCTTCAGCAAATGTCGGCTCCTTTTGGAGCCTGGAAGAGTAGAAGGGATAAAGTGACACCTCCCCATGCCGGCCAGGGAGACCGCGGCAATGTCACCTGGGCTCTGGGGAGGCCCGCTCTGGGTCACGCACGAGGCTGCCACTCTCCAGCCGGGCGCTGTGCGCAGCAGGCGTCCTTCCTCCAGCTGTGCAAACGCGGACCCCGTCCCTCCAGGACCGGCAGTGCCCAAACCCTGGCAGCCGGGGGGATGCTGGCAGCGCCCCGTGGTGTGTGGCAGAGGACAAGCATTTCGGGAGAAAGGGCTGCTGGCTCACTTCCAGGGGGCAGGGCCAGGCAGGACTGTCCACTCATCCCCCATCCTGGTTGGTCAGGTGGGTGGTCAGAGGATCCAAGAACAATGTAGGGGCCTCTGTCAAGGTCAGTGTGCTGGTGTCTACTGAGATGATGGTATTTACAACATAAAATCCTCCAGTTATCAGGGTTGGGGTTTTTGCTCCCACTCTTGAGGATGAAGTAGTATAGAATGTTCTAGTTGGAACCCATAAGTCTTAGGACCTGAAGGGATCTTAGCCCAGTCCTGTTGTTGTGTGTCTGGGGAGACTGAGGCCTAGAGTGGTGAGGCCTTTCGCCTAGGGTGACACAGTGAGGCAGGTGGTGACAGGGCGGCGACCAGCGCCTGGCCCTCCGTTGCCTCTGTCGCCTGCCCGTCCCACCTTGGCACCACCCCCAGCAAGCCTACAACTGTCCCTGCAAGGTGGTGGGATGTAGCTCTCAGCCCCTACTGTCCCACCCTGTCCCCCCACCCTCTTCTGTGGCACGTGCTTCCCCCGAGCTGTTCTGTCCCCTGATGCTCTGTGTCCCTCCTGGGCGGGGATGTGCCTTCTGCTCCTGGGGCAGCTTCTCTAGATCGCTGGTCCTGGCCAGGCCTCTGGCAGCAGGAGGAACCCAGGGCGAGTGGGGCTGGTGCAACTTGGGCAAGTTACTTAACCTCTCTGTGCCCGTTCGCTTATCTGCTAAGCACAGAAAGACAAGAACACCTCTTGGGCTTGCTGGTGGGGGCACAGTCCAGGGCTCTGTGGCTTACCTGCTGGGTTCCCCCTTCAAAGCCTCGTGATAGCTATTCCTGAGGTTTTGGGGCAGTTCTACTAGGGGCATGGCCAGAGGCCACTGTTGCCATTTACAGGTGCAGAAAGGAGGCCCCAAGGGAAGGGAACGGGTGAGGACTTCCTAGCAGATGGAAGGAGTCAGGCTGACACTCACCCCTGCACCCCAGGCTCTTCTCTGCTATGGAGACTGGGGGGGGTGGACACACCGGTCTGCAGGCAGCCACTGCCCATCGGTCCCTCCATTTTGGAGGTTTCCTGCCCTGGGTTGGTCCCTTTGTCATGCCCTGGCCTGTGGTCTTGAGCTTGGGGTTTTCCACAAGCGTTCCCAGAGTGAGGAGCCTCAGACCTTGGTTCCTCCCCGAAGCCTGGGTGCCCCACTGCTCCCAGGAAAAGGGCTTCTGTGGGGAGGAAGCGAGGGCTGTTCTCCCCGCAGAGACTAGCAGGCTCCCAGCTTCTTGGGATGGACTGCGAATGCAGAAGTCGGCCGACGGCGCGGCCTCGGCCTGCGCCATGGGCACGTTCGCGTGCGTTTCCTGTTGATGCTCTGGGTGCCCACACCCACTTCCTTTCCCACCCCGGCCCTTCCCCGATCGCCCCATGGCTGACAGCAGAGGTGAGCACGGCCTCATCCGAGTTTGCCTTCCTGGCGGTTCTGGGCTTTGTCCCTGCACAGCGCTGTCCCACAAGTCCCAGTGCTCCTGCTGTATGTCGCTCCTGATGCTGGAGACCTTTCTTCAGCTCGCTTTGGGGCTGCCCTCCCACCTCCAGCCTGGGAGGCTCGACCCACCTGGGGCATCGGGCACGCACTCTGGTCTCCACGTCAGTGGGCTGGCGTGCAGTTTCCTATCTCACGGCTGTGGAAGGGACTTCCTCACGCTCATATGCAACACCCGGCACATAGTGGGTCCTCAGCAGGTCGCTCCATTTCTTCTCTCGCCTCTCTACCCAGTCAGCTTGGGGCCTTAAGTCAACTTGGGGCCTCAAAATGTGGGAACCAGCACCCAGACCAAGGCCTCGAAGCGCCTTGTCGCCACAGTGTGGAGTTTGGGGGAGGAGAGACGGCTGAGGGCTGGGGCTCGGGCTCCAGGCCAGCCACTGGTTCGGGTCCCTGCGGCTCACATCCCTGTTGTGAAATAGGGGTGATAATAAAGCTGAGTCCCCGGGGAAGCAATACAAACTAAATGAGATGATATTTTAAAAGTTCCTGGCACAGCGCCTAGCAGAAGCCAGCAGTCAGCACTCTCCCCCTCCTGGACTGGGGCCTCTTCAGAGGTGGGGCAGGGCCCTCCTGCTCTGGGCTCCCAGCCTGTGACGTGGCACTGAGTGGTGGCTCAGCTGGGAGGGTGACGTTGTCACGTCCTGGTCCCTGGGGCTGATTCCGAGACTGCCCAGGCCCCTGGGGTCCCATGGATGAGGTCTCCTCTCCGACCTGGAGAGAATGGTGCTCTTGTGTTCAGACCTGGAGCCCGAGCGCCCCCGGTGCCTGTCCTGCGGAGAAGATGCCAGCCATGCCCCCCGAGTCCCAGGCTTCCTGCCCCCTCTAAAGTCATCATCACAATCACCCTGGTGTCACAGGCTGACCTTTCGCACAGGAAGGGAAGTCGGGGCTCCCAGGAGGGGGTGAGCGCAGGCCCATCTCCTAACAGATGGAGGAGAGAGATGGCCACAGAGAGTGCCTGCTGCCATCTGTGCTGGAGGGCAGGGACGCTGAGTTGCCGTAAACCCCATACCCAGAACAAACCTAATCTCATGCCTGCAGCCCTGGCTCTGACGTCCCAGAGGCCCAGGGCTGGGAACGGGGTGGCGGGGCAAATGGAAGGTGGTGCCGTGATGGCAGGGGGCGGAGGGTGCAGTTTGGGGCAGCAGCCCTCTGTCCAGGCCCCTTCTGCACTCGGCTGTGGAGTTGCGTTTCCCCGGCCCTCTCCCGTCAGGCACTGAAGGCCGCAGGAGGTGCTGGAGCCCACCATGCGGCCAGGCCAAGCTCCATTAGTCTGCGTGGGAGCTGCAACTCGGGACATTCTGCAGGCGCCCAGCGAGCGCCTGGCAGAAAGTGGGCCGCTCTCCCGGGCCGGAGGGAGAAGGCCTGTGACGGGTTTCTCATCCTCAGCACCGCCAACCGGACTGGGGGAGCTGGTCCCGCCCTGTAGGGTCCCTGCCTCTACCCACCAGATGCCCACAGTCTCTGGTTGTGACCTGCACAGCTGAGAACAGGAACTGACTGCAGTGCAGGGACGACCTCGGCTGCCCTGGTGGCCGCAGGCCGTGCCACTGTCCAGCCTCAGACATGGAATCTGATCCTTCTGACCTGGGCAGTGGCGGGGGGAGGAGCGGCGCCTCCTCAGTGCGCTGCAGGGGGTGGCGCTGGGTGGCAGAGCCTCCCATTACCAGCCACCCCTGCTGCGGCTTCATCAGCTTTGACGGCCCCTGGTTTCTTTTTTCTCCGTCCCCGAGTCCATGTCCCCAGGAGCTGGGAAGGAGGGTGGCACGGTCAGGGGGCTGCTTCTCCCACTGGCCCCCAGGCCGTGCCAGGGCCGCCCCTGAACCCCTCCTTGGAGGCCAGGCAAGTGGGCATGCTGCCCACCGGCCACCAGCTTGTGCGCCGCTGTTTTTCATAAGGAAAGGCACCCGGCTCCTCCTGCCAGAGCACAGAGCCATCTCGCCCATTAATCAGGATCTCGGGGTTCTCAGAGGGATCGTAGCAACTGCCTGGCACGGGCACCTGTCTGCCTCCTGAGCCGGCGCTCCTGGGAGTGTGGCGGGGGGCCCTGCCTCCAACCTCTGCAGTCTGGGCCTCTGAGCCTGTTTCAGGGCTGAGTAGGGCCCAGGAAGCACTGGGTTAGAATCAGTGTTGTTTTCACTACAATGCTTGGGTTTCTATTTTTAAAAACTTAAAAAAGAAAAAGGAAGCAGACCAGTCGCCCCAGATGCCCTCGGAGGAAGAGGTGGAGAGAGGAGTGAGGTGTTGGGGGGGACAGCCAGGCCCTGGGACCCCCCGTGGAAACTGGGCCTGGCCATTGTCCTGCTGCTGCCAGGAGGGAGGTGACCACTACTGGGGTCTTTGCCTGGTGGGCCTGGCATCCGTCCTGCACACTGATACGCCCTGGCACAGCTCCTTTTCCTGTCATTCAGGGGAGAACATAAGAGGGTTCTGGGGCAGCGGGGCCCCCCTCCCCTCCTTGGGGACAGATGCGCTGGGCAGTGCTGGTCCCGCAGCAGAGGGACAGCCCACCACCCCCTCTGGCTGGAAAAGCGGCCCTTGCCACCCTCTGCTGCATCCCTCCCCCATTGCCATCACTGTGGCCACCCCAGGGACCTGCCTGCCTTCTCAGGCCAGGCTGTACCTGGCATTCCAGGTCTCTCCAGACGCCCCCTCCCCTCCCACTGCCATCTGGGAAACCAAATCCCCAGCCTCTTGGAACAACCCGGGGATGTCGCCTCTGCCTCGCTTTGGGCCGAAGCCTTTGAGTGGTGCCCTTCTGAGACGCTCCTGGGCGGAGTGGTGGGGGGGCCTCGTTCCACAGCTCCTGCACCCAGTACTTCGGAGAAGGACTGCTGAGAGTCTGCACAGGTCAGCCAGAATTAACAGGCATTTCGCAGAAAGAGCAGTATCACCCACATCTTCATCCATTGCGGGGCTAGGGGCTGTCCTGGAATTCTGAAGGGCACTGGGACCGGAGGGGAGGGCACTGAGGGCCCCCTCCTGTTTTGGGGGTTTGGATTTGCCCTTGGAATGCAGGCAGTACTTCTCAAAGGGTGGTGACCACTCAGCTGTGCTGTGGATTGTGGTCACCAGTTCGGCTGTTGCTGGCGGAGGCTGGGTGTGCCATGCTCTGTGCCAGCCAGCAGCCCTACAAGGTCACTTTCATTATCGTCACTTTCCAGTTGAAACAGGTGCTGAGGGACTCAGTAGCTGGGTTTTGGATAAACAGGAAAGTGACCAGTCCTGGGTCCCTTCTTCCCCCAACTATGACTCTATCTAGAATCAGTGACTGCCCCCTGCCCCACCTTGCTGGCCAGCTGGCTGTCCTCCAGGTGTCCTGGGAGCAGGCCTGGGGCGGTGGCCAGAACCCTGGGGCAGGGCTGTGTAGGCCGTAGACTGGCTCACTCTCTCCCACACCAGGTTTGCCCTGTCTTCCCAAGCAGGTTCGGAGGCCTCCAGTATATACAGGGAATACTGGAATGTTCCAGAGACCACATGTGCCAGCCTTTTCTGGCAGGCCCCACACCTTCCAGAATCAGCATGCTGCAGGATGGGGCAGAGGTCCAAGAGTACCCCTTCTCCTGGCCTGCCAGTCCCCCTGCCCCATCCCCGGGACTGTCCCATATTCACAGTCTCCCCTCGTCTCCTGAGCCGTCTCCTTGCCTCCCCTGAGCAGCCTGGGAGGGACCAGGCTTCTAATTAGCCTAGTTTTGGGGGAGGGGGTGGCTCGAAGACCCTGGGTGGTGAATATAGCCCCCTTGCTTTTGGGATCTGCTGCCCATGGATACAATGTAGCCGCAGGAATGAAAACCAGGACGAGAAAGGCCCACAAGCCTCCGGTTTTTAATTGGCACCATCCCCCAGTCCCAGTGTCCACCTGCCGGCCCTCCCGGGGCAGCCAGGCCGAGGCTGCGAGTGATTCACAGCTTCGGGCTGACTGAAGCGGACCGCACAGACCCCCGCAGCCCTGGCTGAAAGAGCTCGGTGTGGCTGCCATGCCGAGCAATGTGTGGCAATGGGAACTGCACCAGCCACCTGCAGCTGTGAATAGCCATCTCCGAGCGTGCCCCTGCACAGCAGAGTGGCCCAGGTTCCCTGGCCCCAAGGGCCTGCGCAGAGAAAAGATTTTTCTGAAGCTACAATGCACCGCCCCACCCCCCACCCCCCGGCCAACTGGCAGTTGCTTTCCTGTTTTCAGCTGGGCCAGTGGGATGCTTGGTTCTGTGCTTCTCTGGGAACCTGGGTGCTCCCGCAATTGATGTTTCTCTCGGACACAGAGAGCAGCTTTATTTCTCCCCGGCCGTCGAGGAAGGGACTTTTGTGTTCAGTGTTTTGTGTGTGTCTTTCTCCTTTCCTTTCTCTGAGACCGTCTCCAGCTAACAGTGAGAAAAAAGGCACATGCGCGTGATGCCGCCTCGGCAGGTCGCACAATGCCTCCAGGAATGTCGATTTTTCTTGCTTTCACGAAAACACTATGAGGTCTCACTCAGGGGGACAATGGCGGGGATTAAATAGGGAGGGCGCTGAGGGGAAACGAAAAGTAGGAAGGCATTTCAGCCCATCCGCCAGGGAGCTCTATGCCGCAGTGCAGAGGGGCTTACTCTGGACACACTGCCCCCCACTCTGCCCAGATGGGGGGAGGCGGTTCTTAGCTCATGCATAGTTTTGCAGTGAGAACCAGTGTTAACCGCAAGACAGAGAAGCCCACCCTTCCTCCCAGGAGTCAGTCTTCCAGCTTCTGGGAATGTAGGTTGTGTGCGTACATGTGTCTGGTGGTGGGGTGTGCTGACACACACGATTTTAGGCTCCTCGTTCACTCGGGGACATCACTGCCACTGGGCGCCACCCCGGCTGAGGTCATGGCTGAGCGGGTGCCTGCAAGACAGCCCAGGCACCTCTCTGGCTCTTGGGCCGTCAGGGTCGGGCCCACACCCCAGGCTGGTTCTCCTGCAGGGAGGAGGTGCCGGGTTGGGGGAGGTGGCCTGTGGGACTACCTGGGCTATGCCACAGAGCCCGTCTGTCCCTGCAGGGTCACTCTGCCCCTCGATCCCACCCTTGGAGCTGGCCTGCTGTCGCCTCAGTGGCTGGGAGAAGGCCGAATGCGTGGCTCTGGCCGTCAAGCCTCTTGTCTGGAGCCCCAGCTCACTGAGACCCCGAGACTGCCGACAAGCCTCGCAGGGCCGGTGCTCTGCAGGGGTGAGGGTGATGACTGCTAGTTCTCCCTGCAGGTCGGGTGGGGGGCGGGGTGCTAGTGTCCGTAGCCGAGGCCACGTGCTGGGTTTCTGGTGCACTGCCTGCATGTGCGGGGTGGGCGCCCCGTTCGAGGGAGCCGTGCCTGTCTGCCCGTAAGACCAGGTGAACGGGGGCCTCTTCCTGCGGTCCAGGGGCCGGGCCCCGCCGGCAGCACAATTAACCCCGGGTTCGCCTATCTCTGGCTGTGGAGGTGGCTCCCACGGACAGTTTAGTCTTATCTCCCCAGGCCCTGTGGCTCGGGACTGCCCTTTCCGAGGGAGCCCAGGCCTCCGCTGATGACCCCACGTCTGGCAGCTGCTTTTTGTGGTCGTCTCTTGCAGACAGAAAGTAAGAGACTTCCCCCAGGTTCTGTGCTTTTCTCAGACCATGAGACATTTTTGTAAGAGACGAGTAGGCCCGCTTCCTGACCAGGGCTCAGCCAGGGGTGGTGTGGGGCCAGAGGCTGGGCCCCGGGCACTGCCTGGCCCTCGCTGCTCCTCCACAGCCGGCCCCACCCGTCCGGACCAGGACGGCCTCGGGGCCCACATCAAGTGGATGGTGTCTTTGTCAGTCACTGTGGAATCTGCAGCATCTCAGAGAGATTGCAAATGGCAGAGCCGAGTCTGTGTGTATGTGTGTGTGTGTGTGTGTGTGGTGACGTGCATGCACACACCACGTGCGTGCACTTCTGTGTCAGAGAAAGAAGGGACTGAGGGTCCAAGTGGGGTCTGAGAGGACGCTGGACTGTGTGCACTGAGGGCCTGGTGACGGGCACAGAGCTGGCTCCTTTGTTTTGTCTTGGTTTGCCTCCTCCTCAGTGCTTTCATCCCTTCCCCTGACACACCATTCATCACCTGGGGCTGGGCGCTGGGGGAACAGTCTTACCCTCGTGGCCTTTTCCCCCTGCTCCCATCTGGCTGAGGGCCGGGGCCCGGGTGGGGTCAGCCCAGGCGCACACTCCCTCCAGCCTCCTGCCTGGCTGCTGCCCGGCTGGCATCCGTTCTCTCTCCCTTTCCTTTCTGCACCTAGGCCCTCGGGCCTGGAGGCAGCAGGCCCCACCCACGCCCTGTATGGTGAGTTTCTGAATTCCCAATGATGGTGGTGTCCCCACCCACCCCGGGTTGCTGTGAGGCCTCCGTGGGACCGTCCCCATGTGGCTCAGGGTAAATGCTTAGTGAACGTTAGCCCTGCTCTCACCAGAGGCTCCACAGCTGCTAGGACACAAGAACGAACCCCCAGAAATGCCCTTTGTTCCTGGAACAGATAGAATTCCAGGGGGCGGCGGTGGAATTTACCGTAGCTCAATCTTGCAGGCCGGTTTCCTCTGCACCGGGAAACGTCTCCATAGAAGCTGGTTTAGGGCTGCTCCCGGCCCTGCTCAAACATTCTGCTGGGGACATTCAGGAGCCCTCGTGATCTCACAGGCCTTAAGTCACTGTAGTTGGGAATTTTTACCAAGTAGCAGCGAGAATTGCTGGGGGCTCTTGGGGGACAGAAATGAAGTGGGGTTTCCATCCTGGATTCTGGCATTTTTGCAGCAGCAAGGTGCGGCCTGTGGGCGAGGCTGGGGCTTCGAGTACACCGAGCCGGGGTGCCCCACTCGGGGCTTTCCCATGTCCACCTTGGGCCCTGCGTGTGCAGAGATGGAGGTGAGAGCTTCACCCACGCGGGTCCCTTCTCTTGGGCTGCGAGGACTTCTGGGGCCATGTCTGTACACCATGGCAGGCATTCAAACAGTAATGAACAAAAGGGAAAGAATGAGCCTATCAGGAAATTCACAGTCAGGCTGAGGTGTGCCCCTGGGAAAGCCGACACAGCAGGGGCTGCCTTGGCCAGCCTTCTGGAGCCCGCGGTCAGGCCTCTGAGCGGGAGCCACCTTCCATCAGCACATTGAAAAGCCCGAGGCTGGGTCTTGCACATGATCATGGGCTCAGTCACTCACGTGGTACACCTGGCTGCTGTCACGGCTCTGAGAGTGGAAATGACTTGTCCAGACTCACTCCAGTGGGCCGTGGCAGAGACCCCCCCCCCATGGCTGCTTGGTTGCACAGAGTGTGGCCCTACTGGTGATGCTCAGCATGGGCCCTCCACAGCCCCACAGGGGTCTCCCGGCACCCCTGGGCCCTTCAAGAAAATGTCTGCTGGCTGCTCACCCTGGTCAGCAGCTGGACCTCCTGCTGGGTTGGGTCTGGCCTGGTCCTGGCAGACCTTACAGACCTCCTCCCATGCTGTACCCATGCATCCTTGGGACCCAGCAGCCCCTGCTCGAAGGGTGTCCTGCCGGGACCCTCTGGGAAGCAACGGCTGAGGGTTCCCGGGTAGGGGCCACGAGCATTCCAGAGTCCTGTGAGCATGGCGCCGTTCCCTAGATTCCACCACCCGCTCCAGCTCCCACTGCAGCTCAGAGGGACGGGGCTCTGCGATGGGAGGGGCCCTGCTCAGGCCTCCCCTGGGGCACCGGGTGGAGCTGGGACTCCCAGCCAGGTCTCCTGGTCCTGAGATGCAGGCCTAGCCCGGCCGTGGTGCTGGATGTGGTCGGAGAGGTGGGGCTTACCCAGCAGGCCTGGCCCCCCCAGGAAGGGCGCCTGGTGGGTAAGAGGCCCCCCCCACCCGTAGCTCAGCAGGTGACACAAAACCCTCAGGAAAAGCAGTTCTCTAAGGAGTCCTCAAGGCTCAGGAGCACGAGTCCCATATACTGTCCCTGCCACTCACCTGTGGCCCTGCGGGTGGGGACAGCTGAGCCCCGAGAGGTGGAATGTGCCCAGGAATGTCCTGCCACGCCTGCCGCTGTCAGGCATGTCCATGGCCACCTGCCCTGCCCGGGCACGCTGGGACATGCTGGCCGAGCTGGGCTGGGCTGCCGCCTCCCCCACTTGCCCCCACAGGACTCCAGTGGCCAGTGCAGGCCAGCACGCCTCTTTCCCCAGCATGCCTGGGGGTTCTGCTCTCAGGCCCACCTTCGGGGGGGCTCAGATGGGGTCTGTGGCCCTGCTCAGGCTGTTTCCGCCTGGGGCTGCTCGTGGGGACGCTGGCCCTCTGCCTGTGTCTGGGCGCATCTGGGCACCGTCAAGTGGGGTTGAAGTCCCTCCCGCTGAGGCAGGGCCTGTGCATCACCCCATCCCAGCCCCGTCCCAGCCCCGAGGGGGCGACTTTATTTTCCCAGTTCACAGGTAAGGAAGGAGAAACTCACATCGAGTAAGGAGCCGCAGGGAACACCGCCCTAATGGAAGTCAGGATTCTACCCTAATGGATCGTTTTGAACCCTTTGTTTAACACCCAGCTTCGTTTCATTTTTCCCCGTGTCGGGTGCATTGATCCAAAGCCTGGCTCCGTGTGTGAGCCCTCAGTCCCTGCAGCCAGTCCACAGGCCTGACCTGGGGCCCAGGATGGGGGGTGCAAGGCAGGGAGGCCCCAAGAGGGCTCCGTTGGGTGGAGGAGGGCATTCCAACTGGGGTGAAGGGGGAAAGGGTTATTAAGGGGGTGGTCCCGGCTGACAGAGGACACCCCGGGGGAGCGTGGCACATCAGGCAGAGCCTATGTGGGTGGCCGAGCCTTCAGCACCCAGCAGATGGGGCCTTGGGCCCTGGAGCGGGGCATTTGCTGTTCACGAATGCTTGGGGACAGAGGTGCCGGGCCAGGTCTGAGATGTGTGAGGTTGTCCGTAAGGCCTGTTGGGTCTAGAGCTTGGGGCAGGATCCGGCCTGAAGGGGGCCATCTGGGGCCACTGGGATGGAGGTCCCATTCTGACGTGGCTCTGGCACCAGGCCTCCAGCCGTCTCACCACTGCCTGGTGTGGCAGCCCCTTGGGCAGCGCTCATGCAGATGCCTTGCATGGTTTGGAGGTTCTGAGCCGGTGGGGCTCTCCCAGGAGATGCCCAGTCCATGGCAGGCTGGGGCCAGAAGCCAGGTGTCCACGTCCAGCTGGGTGGTCAGGGATACCACGTGGCTGGGAGGCCCAGAAGGGGGAAGGTTTGCCTGTAAGGCCCAGAGCTGCGCCTGGACCCTGTTTCTGTTGCCCGCCCACCGTCCGTTCCTGGGGCAGACGTTGCCCTCCGGCCCTTGATCTTGGACCAAGTCGCAGAGCAAGAAGAGGGCAGTGCGTGCTGTGCCCAGCTTTGTAGCCAACAAGGAGTCCCTCTGGTCTGGCCACGGGCCATTGTGGCACCGTGGAAGTGAGTGCGGCCGCACAGCCCTGTGCGGACCCTCTGGGGCCTCTTCTTGGGACCTGGGCAGTCCTGGTGCCCTGCGGGCTGTGTGGAAATGCCCCTCTTGTGGGAACCCCAGAACGTCCCTGCACCCTGAGCAGGGTGCTGGCCGGGACCGGCCAGGATGCTGACTCCCAGGAGTTAGGGGGGGGGGGGCTCATCCTAAGATGGGGAGCGTTTTGTCACCTGAAAGGGGCTGCCCGTAAGGCGTATGGAGACTGCTTCTGGAATTTTCTGTGCTGAGTCCATGTCTGAGTGCTCAGTTTTGTGTCCTCAACATTTGTCTGCCTTTCTTCATGGTTTACATTGTATCACTGGGGAGGAAAGAAGAGATCTCCCACCAAACTGAAAGGAAGTGCAGTGAGTCTGACACTTTGAACTTAATCTCCGCGTCTTATCTGTTCCGCAGGTGCAGCAGCACGCTGGCAGGCAGAAATGGGGGTCCGTGTTCACATGTGCCCGAATGGGAGACACCTGGCCGAGTGCGCAATCTAACGTTCCCACGGCACCCAGGTGCTCCCAGTCCCCACGGCGCTTCTGACTGACAGGCCGGCTCCTCCTCTGCTCCGGGAGGCGGGTAGGCCCAGCTACTCTGAATGGTGGGCCCCGGCCTGTTTGCACGAGGCTGGCACCCTCTGGGAGAGGGGCCTTATTTGGGGGAAGCTGGAGTTTGAGGCACAAAGCAGCCCCCCTCCTTGGGTCACCCACGAAGCCCTCAGTGTCCTTCCAGGGAGCGAGAAGCCCCACCCTAGCCCCGTCAGCGGGTGAGGGGCACACAGACCGACCCGGCACGGGGGCATCCCCATCCTGCGATTTGTGAAAGCGCCTCCCGGCCCCGAGGAAGGGCCTGCACCTGACCGCCCACGTGCGCCGCGTGTCTGGCCCCGTGCGGCCCCTTCGCCTTCTGGGGCTTGGCCCTTCCTGTGTTTTTAGGTCCCAGGCTTGCAGAAATCTCAGAAGCAGTTTGGAGATTACTTGAGTGCGAGCATGTAGGGCTGGCGGGGATTTTTTTTTTTTGTCTACACCATTTTGCAAAGTGCCACTTTAAAGACACATCAGCCTGTTCTTGCCAATAAGGGGAGGAGGAAAGTCAGAAAGAACTTAATAAGGAGATGGAAGTGAGCTGGATGCAATTAATCTTCTAGACAATTCTGTGACTTTGGGGCTTTTATTAGCCTCGTGATACAAATGGGAAACTGAGGCTTAGAAAGTTGGTGGCTTGCTGAAGCTCCCCCGAGGGCAGCAAGGGGGCTGGGTGCCAGCCCAGGCTTGTCCAGCCTTTTCCACGCCACCGTCCATCCCAGATAGAATGCCCTCCAAGGCGTGGCCCACTTGTCAGGAGGTCTGGTTGCTCGCAGTGCGAGTTGGGATGGGTCCCCTTCCCCCAACTGGCCTCAGTCTGCCTGCCTACAAAATGGGGCTATTTGGTTGGTGATTTGCTCAGGACCCCCTTTCTCTGGAAGCCAGTGTCTGGGACAGACCTGGGGCGGCTGGGGTGGAGCCGGGAGGGCCTGGCGCTCTTCACCCTGTGCCTGCCTCGGCCCCGCCCCTGTGCCCCTGACACCGCCTGTCTCTCGGCAGTACACTGGCCTTGGCCCCCTGCCAGACCCCTGTGTGCTGTGAAAAGGTCCTTCAACTTCTGTGTTGGGCAAAGAATTCTCTTCACGCCAAGCTGAAGAGCAGGGTAGTTTCACAAGCCCCGGCCTGAGTGTGTGCTGGCCGGAACGCTCACCGCAGAAACGAAGTGTTTGTTTTCCAGTTGTGAGGGCGCCAGGAGGCCCTTTGGCATCGGCCTCACCGCTCCTGTGTTCGGGCAGGCCATCTGCCCCCCGGGGGCCTGGTGCAGGAATGGTGAGAGCCACGGTGTGGCTGTTCCAAGGACGGGCAGGGCTCTGGGCCACCACGGCCTTCTCCTGCCCAAAGCACCTGGGGACCTTGGGGCTGGGTGGACACATGGGCTGAAGGACCAGTCCTTCCCTTCTGCCCCCAGGTTGCATGGAGCGCCTGGCCCCCGAGCCAGGTAGTTGGGTGCCGGGTGCGGTAGGGACCCAGCACTCTGCGGGCCAGCTGGGTGCCCGCAGCACATGGCTGGCTTCCAGAGGGAAGCCCTCAGAGCTGGCTTCTGCGGGTTCGGTGGTGAGAAGAGCCTGTGGGGAACGGCTGGGTGCTCAGTGAACGGCTGAGCCTCTGCAGAGCAAGCTGAGGAAACAGAGGCACAGGAAGGCCCGGACTTCCTGGTAACGGCCCAGAGCCATCCTGCCCCCTACAGACATTTCCTGCCCCCCCCCCCCCCAGCTGTTTGATCCTAAAACCCGTGATCTTTGGAGAAGAGCCTGGAAAAGCCTGAGCATCCCTTACGAGATCTGGGTGCTTACTAGGCCCCGGGGCTTCCCCAGGGCCACTTTCTTTCTTATTTTCAGGCCTTAGCAACCTGGTGGCTGTTTCTCCCATTCCTGAGGGTGGGGAAGCGGTCCAGCAAAAGGCTGCCCCTTCGGGGTTAAGAAAAGTTGAGCCTTTCACAGAAACGGCCCGGACTCAGGGCACCTCCAGCACCGGCTGGACACCCAGCCCACCTGTGACACCGGCTCAGAGCCCCCCACCCACCCACCTCTTGGGCCCAGGGCTTCCTATGAGAGAGTCCAGCCTCCATGCAAAGTTCAGATTTATCAAAGATAGATTAAAGATAGGTCAAAAATATTCTGGTGCTTTCTTTCCTCTTTTCTGAGATGGTTAAAACAGCCCAGGAAACCACGTGCCTCGCAGTCTCCGCTGTCTCCGCGCCAGCTTCCAGCATAAACGAGACTCAGAAAATTTCCAGGCCGCTAGCCATTCTCACGGCCGGGTGTTTTCTTGGTACTTGGAGAGCTCCGTCTCACGTGAGTGTCTGTGTGGGGAGGGAACGCCTCCCCTGGGCCGGAGCCCTGGGCCCGACAGAGGGGCTGCAGGCTTCGGGAAGCGTCGGCCAGGCCGGGCACCTGGTTCGAGCGTGCTGACCAGCAGGTGGGGCTCATCATACCCCAAGTCTGTGGCACAACGAGCCCCACCATCCTGGGTTTGAGATGAGGGAGGTGGCACTGAGAAGGGCCGGGCCAGTGTGCTGGCCTGGGAGGCAGGTGTGTCCCAGGGCCAGGGTGAGAGGTGACCCTCAGAAACCGCCGCTCCGCAGACTCGAGGCAAGCTGGTTCCCACGGCTGGGCCGCCGCCGGGACCCGGCCTGCGCTGCTGCTCCGGAAGGAACCACAGTGCCAGTGAGCAGGGGCGTGCAGAGCGCTTTCGCTGCCCACCCTAGGTGGGTTCCTCGAGGCAGGGCCTGAGACGGGGGCTCTGGGCCGAGTGGGAAGGCCCTCAGAGCGCCTGGAAGGGGGTGAGGGGAGTAGGCAGGATGGGAATCAGCCTCAGCGGGACCCCATGGGGAGCTCTGCAGTATGAGGAGCTGCTTGGATGTGGTCTCCCCAAGCCCGGGACAGCGCTAGACCCCTATGAGCCAGGCCTGGCTGGGGGCTGCCCCCTGCCCTCCCACTACTGTGTCTCTTTTGTCCAGGTGCCTCCTGCCCGAAGGAGAGTGTAGGAGCGAACGGGATGGCTATGCAGGGAAGACCCGGGAGACCGGGTGGGGTGGGGTGGGGTGGGGTGGGAGCTGACACGTGGCTGACTGCAGTGGAGGACTGGCTGTCAGGGGCTCCATTCCTAAGTTAGCCCAGACTCTAGGACTGGGGTGCTGACCATTGTCTTCAGCCACTAACCTGCAGCCACATAGACAATCTGAGCTTTTTACTTGGGCACACCTGTGCCCATCCCAGCAGGTGACCCTTGTCTGGGACAGTGTGGGACTGCATGTCCTGAAGCACCTGGAATGCTGTGTTCACGTGGTGCTTTGAAGTTGTTACAGCTTTGCAGGTTTCCCAGGCATTTCCAAGGGCACGCAGGCCTCCGGGCCTCCAGCAGGCCCGCGCAGCATTCCTGTGTGGGAGCTGGGTGTGGGCGCACCCTGGATGTCAGCGTGGGGTGGGCTCTCCAGGGGTGGTGTCTGGGCAGGACACACACTGCCCCATTGTGGCTGCCACATTCCTCCCGGCAGGAGGGGCGTGCCACTGCCTGGGGCATTTATCAAGCACAGGCTGGGCTTGGTTTTCACTGTGGCTGGGTTTTGAGTCAACAAAGTTTTCAAGGTGACACTGGCATTGCGGCCAAGGAGCAGGTGTGTTGGGGGCTATTGGGTGTTCATTGGCCTCTTGGGGTTGGCTTTTGAAGACATTCACCAACCAAACCTCTCAGCTCCTCACTCTGCTGCAAAGCAAGGACCAGTTACTTCAGACGGCCAGAGCAGGTGCCCTGGGTGCCCTTGGTCCCCCCACCTTACTGGCCCAGGTCCAGGGCCAGCATCTGGGTTCCGGGAGGTCTGATTGGCGGCCCCGCCCTTCCCTTCTTTTCCCCAGAGGCCCCTGCCCAGTGCCCTAGGCTTCACCTTTCTGAGCGGTCCCCTCTGTGGAAAGGTTGTGCAGTCAGCAGGCACGGCCACCTGCCCCCAGAGAGTGCCTTTTATGTTCCATTCACTGGACCTGTTTTGGCAGCTTGTTCCCTGTGACAGCTGGTGGTCATTTTTACTGCAGAGTGGCACCCGGACCCTGGGCTGTGAAAGGACCCGGGCCCTCGGGACGGGCCCATGATCTGGACATCAGGAGGCATGTGGCTCCACTCCAGGCCTCCCCTCATGTCCCCTGCTGATGCCCACCCTTCTGTCTCACCCCCCTGGGATGCACTGCATCGCTCCTGGTTCTGTTGGGGAGCTCCTGGGCTGGCTGCCACAGCCCCCTGTCCCAGTTTTGTGCTCTGCTATGAAAGCAGGCATTTAACTCAGCCCATTTGCACACCATGCCTGGCTGCCCCTTTCGTGACAGGTGGCCTGAGCACCCTTGGGTGGCATTCAAGTTACACCCACTGCTCAGGCAGGCCTCAGGGTGCCCCCTTCCATAGGCCAGCCCCAAGAGAGGCAGCTGTGGGTGAGAGGGATGGGAGGTGGGGGTCCTTTTGAGCTCAGACAGCAAAGGTAACAAGCTTCACATGCAAGGCTGGCCACGTACGTCGTGGGCCCAGTGCAGAGTGAAAAGTGCGGGCCCTTTTCAAAAACTTCAGAATTCCAAGGTGACGAAAGCAGAGCTTTAAACTGAGCCTGGGGCCCTCCCGAGCATGCCCATGAAGACAGCCCTGCAGGCCGGGAGCTCGTGGCAGCCACACTGCCACACTGGGGGCCTCACAAGGCCCATCGCAGGCCTCGTGAAAATGAAGCATCCGAGGGGCCAGGGAGGCTGTGGGGCTGCCCAAGACCCTCAGCTGGTGAGCTCTGCAGCCTCTGCTGCCTGAGTGCCCCTGGAAGGTCCAGGAGCCTCCTCCCCCGGTAGAGCCAGCATCTCAGCATCTTCAGGCAGGGCCTGGGTTCCCGTGGAAACCAGCTCCCTGAATGGCTGCACTGAGCACCAGGCAGGCGTCCACCCAGCTCTCCTGGCACCACCCCCCACCCCCACCCTGGGCGCTGAGGGTGGGTGGGGTGGGCACCCTGCCCCTTGGTGCAGCGGTGCAACCTGGCCAGTTTCCATTTGCATTAGTGGATTCACTGCGGAATGTTCTTGTAGTGGTTCAAGAGCCTGCCTTGTCTGAAAAGGCGGCCTTCGGAGCTGGGGCTGTGCGCAGTCTGGGTTCTTCTCTCCCTCAGTTGAACAGCGTGGCTGGGAATACGCATGGGGCTGAATTTTTGCTTGTTCCCTAAACTGTTTTCTTCAGGTGAAAATCCTTGAAGTGCAATTGCCTAAAGGAACCCAGTACCCCTGTACCAGATCACCCTGCGGAAGGTGGTCCCCGAGGCCCCCACGGCCTGCCCAGAACTGTCAGCAGGCTTGTGCTCTCTGGCCCTTTGTGGGTGGATAACTGATATTGCATTTCTTCATTAACATACTTGTTGGCCATGGTATTTCTGCATGAGCAAACGGCCGACAGCCCCTTCTCCTTGCCCAGACGGTGGAGGAGTCCAGGGTTCAGGTGGTCTTCTACCACCTGGCGGAGTCATCTCCCCAGTCTCGAGCCTGGCTTGGTGGGGTGGGCGGTCCTTCAGTTCTGGGAAGGGAGCATGACCTTCAGTGACCTGTGTTTCTGTCCCCCCACAGAACTGTCAGACCTTCAGCAGCCTCAGCTGCCTGAGCTCCGGGACGGAGGACGGCAGCCCGCACGGCCCCTTCGCACTCCACGTCAGCAGCACCAGGTCCTGGACCGCCTTGCTCTCGGCCTCGGCCCCCGGCCCCGGGGGCAGGACCCCCGCCGGGACCCCAGTTCCTGAGCCTCTTCCCCCCCCCTTTGACGACCACCTGGCCTGTAAGGAGGAGCTGAGCTGTGAGGAGTCTGACGGCGGCACCCTGGACGAGGGCTTCGGCCGGCGGGGGGAGCCAGCCACGGCCTGGCGGGACAGAGGGGCTGCCGAGAGCAGCCCCTGCTCCCTGGACGGCGAGCTGGACATCGAACAGATAGAGAACAACTGAAGGGGCCGCGGGCCCTGTTCGGGGTGGGGTGCCTGAGGGTCCCCAGCCTCCCTCTGGGTACCAGGTGGGGCACTTGAAGGGGGGTACCCCACTCCTGGGTCTAACAGAAGCTTCCTGGAAGGCGTCAGGTCCCCGGGAGTGAGCCTACCCACCTCCCGGAGAGGCTGTCCAGCCTGCTGGGGCCCTGGCCACGCCGCGAGGAGGAATGGAGCGCCCAGCTCTCACCAGCATGGCTGCCACGGTCCATGGAACTGTGGTGGCCGTCAGGGCAGCTGCTCGGTTTGGGTCTGCCTCCCCTTTTTCCTTGAGGGACATCGGCCAGGCCCCCATGAACAGTCTCCTGGCCCTGCTCGGCACACTGGCCTTGGCTGGGGTTCCCAGCCCCGCACAGCCCGTGGAGGGGCACAGGCCCCCCGTGGCTGTCAAGGCCCTTCCCCGCCTCCTGCTCAGGTTCTGTCTAACGGGGAGTCGGCCCTGCAGGTTCTTTCACTCAGTCTTATCTGTGCCTTCTCTCCCAGGTCTCCCTGCTGCGGGCTGGGGAAGTCCGGGAGACACTTCCTCCTGCAGTAACACCAGAACCGTTTGGCCTTAATTCCAGGTGTGAGGGACGGGCCCAGGGGTGCCAGGGTGGCCCTCCACGCTGGAACTCTCGGGGCCCAGGGAACAACTTGGGGCGCTCGTTAGAGGCCATCTACATCAGACACTGGGTGGATCTGTTGGCTGAGAAGACAGACCCACTAACCTCCCCCGCGTGTGGCGAGCCCGGCCCTGTGGCTTTCTGCTGCTCTGGGGCTGCTGTGGCAGGGTTGGCAGGTGGCAGCCACTCCCCGAGCCAGCCTGTCACTGAGTGATGAGCTTAGTTGATTCAGGTGAGCGGAGACTTGTCGCCATAAAAGGGCAACCTCTGGAAAACATTCTCAGGAGGCAGCAGGCGCTGTGAACAGGCGCACAAACCAGGCCCTGGGCGAGTTCAGGGCTGGACAGGTCTGCCGGCCATGCCAGGGGCCGGGTCCAGGCCTGCCAGGCCCCCTGCAGGGTTCCAGGTACATTCTTCTCGGTGGGGGGGGCAGCTGGCTTTATCAGGGTGGCCCATCCACCTCGAGGCAAGCCCCCCCAGCCCCCACTACTCAGAGCGGGGGGAGGGGGCGGAGAGTGTCAGTGCCGCCTCCTTGCTACCTCCCTGCGCAGGCTAGAGCTTGAGGTGCAGCCGCCCCTCCGCAGCTCCTGGCTCCTCTCGCAGGCCGCTCCTGTCCAGCCCCTCCCGCTGCAGACGCCCCAGGTGGGGGCTGCCCTCTTGGAATCAGGCTTTGAGCAAACCCGGCCTCTTCCACAGGCAGTAGCAGTCAGTCGGCTTATGAGCCACGGGCTTCTTTTCCCAAAAGGCTGCACCCGAGCGCTGTGCTCTCCAGAGCCGCCCACACTTGCCGTGGGCAGTGGCACCGTCGTGCCGCTTTGCGCATCTGTCCGTAGCAAAAGCCTCCCTCACTTCTGCAGGTTGACTACGCCTCCTCCTCTCCCTCAGGGGAGATTCTGGTGGGAAGCTTCACTGAAACCTTCACTTTTCTTATATCAGAGGAGGTGGCTCAGGTTCTGGAGTACAGGTGGCTTTTTCTACAAACCAGCTGTAAGATGCTCGCAGGGAACCCTGTCAGTGGCCTGGGAGATGGAGTGGAAGCCTCTGGTTGGGGAGCATGGGGTGCGGGCAGGGCCGGGGCGCCCACCAGCTTCACCCGTGGGGCTCTCACCAAAGGCACAGCCCCTCAGGACCGCAGAGAGCGGGGGCTCCGGGTAGATGAGGACATCTCAGCTGACCCCCGCCTGGCGGGTTGTGGAGGCTGTAGCATCTTAGCAGAAACCCAGCGGAGGGGGTGGGTGGGTTTGGAGAGCAGGGCTGCCTCTCCGAGTCCCCAGGAGCTCCGGGTGGGGGTGCTGGCATTTGGCCCACACCGAGAAGAGTGACCACAGAGGGACCACAGCCTCTACAGCAGCCCCTCCTGTGGGAGAAGCGGCAGGGCCCCATCTCCTCGTCCACGCTGCAGGTGACCACGGTGAGGGACTGGGAGCTGAGCCAGGACGGGCCTGGGTGGCAGCCCCCAGGTGCCTTTCCTTGGGGGGACAGGTGGGGAGGCAAATGGCAGTGGGTGTCATGGGACTGTGGTGCAGGTGACCTCCCTGGGGACCAGCGGTCCAGTGCCAGGGCACTTTCAGGCAGAGGGGACCCCAGCCCGAGGCGGGGTTGGGCCCTTTGCAGCCTCTCTGGCCCCTCTTGGCTGTGCCTGCCAAGCTCCTGTCCCAAGCCCGAGCCCACAGTGGCCGCACCGAGGGCAGAGGATGGCCCGTGTCCCTTCTGCTCAGAGAAGGATGTGGCCTTCAGTCAGTTTCATATTTGTCCTTTGGTTGTAGAGAGCAGACTTCATCTAGAAGTTTCTGCCACACTGCCCAGGGAGGCCTTTTCTGGTCTTGGAGCCCTTGGAGGGAGGCTCACCCAAGAGGCTCCCTCGGACCCCACATGACTGTCCCCAAGGGCAGTGGGCAGACTGGCAGCTCACCCTGCAGGAGCCTCACTTTCGTCAGAGCCCTGCCTCTTGCATCTGATGCCCATGAACTCCCGCCTCTGGGGGGCGCGAGGAAGTCAGAGTAGGAGGGAGGGCTGTGCCAGGCCACCCACCTACCCTGGGGGTCCTGGGGGACAGGGGTGGGATCATGGCTCCTGGAGAGCTGGGTGGGGAAGAGAGGCTTACTGTCACATGGCACCCCCACTCGCCCCCAAGGAGCACCCTCTAAGGCCGCTGGGCTCCCAGGGGCTGCTGTCTGCCTGTGGGGGCTGGGCAGGCTCCGGGCTCCAGCCCCCCACCCCGTTTACATTGCCGCAAACCCTCTTGCCTTACTCTCGGTGGCCGGGACCGGGCCGTGGGCCCACAGGCACACGTGACATGCAGGCCACAAGGGACCCTGTTCTGACCATATCTATGGATTTTCATTCTCAGAAAGCCTTACTTTTCCACACAGTTTTTGTAGCAGGAAAGTTTTGTGAATTTGTATGCTGAAAGAAAATTTCAATAAAGCAAAAGCCCACATGATAAAACCAAATGTCCACGAGTCTCCCCGTGTAGAGGGGAGGGGTGTGTGGTTCCCGCACCCCAGCATTCAGGGCACTGTCCATCTGAGCAGCTTCCGTGGCATTGAACCCCCCCCAGGGGGGGACCTGCCCCAGCTTGGGCTTGCTCCCCATGTGCCACACCTCCATGTCTGCTGGCGAGGCCAGAGTCATGCCCTTGGCCTCGGGCCAGCCACCTAAGTTGTGACCACTCCAGGCTCTGTGACTGGGCGGGGGCAGCACCCCCCCCACACACACACCGGCAGATGCTCTGCTCCCTTGTAAGCAATGGGCCACCTCTCGCCGCAGCCACACAGTCAGTCAAACCCTACCTGGGGGTGCCAGCCCCGGAAAACCATGCCTCTTTAAAGAGAAAGAAAAGGGATGAGAGCGGAGACCATGTAGTATAGGTAGGGTAGTCTGACCTTCTAGCATAGCCTCGTTGGCAAATAAAGGGTGTGTTGAGTGTGTGGGGGGGATGTCCTGGTGCTAGGTGAAGCGCTGGGCTGTTTGGGGGCCACAGTGTGCTTTCCTGAAACAGGACGTCCTTCGGGAAGGGTGGTGGCCAGAGCACGTGGGGTCAGGCCAGGCCCCACCCCGGGCAAAGGGACCCATGAGCCGAGGCGCCGGGCCTGCCGCCCACCGCAGCCCGCCCTCCGCACAGGCCGAGCTGTCTCGCACTAGAGCTGCTCTAGTCTCAGGAATTCGCTTGTTACTTTTACTGTGTAAATAAAGCTTCCTGGTTTCATGTCCATCCACCAGGAGCTGTGTGTGGTTTCTGTTGGGTGTGGCTGGTCGGCGGGTCCCCTATGACTGGGGCAGAGCCTGGACCCTCCTGTCCCCTCTGGACCTCAGCGTGGGGTCTGTAGAGTGGTGGCAGCGGATGTCTCCAAGCTCTTGAGAGGCTTGAATGCAGGAGCTGCATGAGTGACTGTGGCGGGGGAGGGCTGGCCAGGGCCGAGACGGGGGTGGGGGGTGGGGGTGG
>PVIA01001863.1:0-130237 GCA_004024845.1 Tonatia bakeri
CCCCCCCCTCACGCCTCCCGAAACAACAGCGATCAAAATGAAACAATGACAAAAACAGCGATGAAAAATAGCATAATTTATTGAGTGCTTACTGTGGACAAGGCACTAGCTGATCACTATACTAAATCTAGTTCTATGACAATTTTATTAAGTCATCATTCCCATTTTGTTTATGAAGACATTAAAGTTTAAAAAAAGTTAAGACATTCATAACTGCATAGCTGGCACATGGTGGAAGTGGGATTCAAGCTACTTCTTATTTTACTACCAACACTGCTTTTTTTTTTTACATCAATGAGTGGTTGCTTCTCATACACCCCCTACTGGGGGCACAACCCAGGCATGCGCCCTGACTGGGAATCAAACCAGCGACCCTTTGGTTTGCAGGCCGGCACTCAGTCCACGGAGCCACACCAGCGAGGGACAAACACTGCGTTTTTCATTACTGTACTGGTTTATCTCTCTGCTGATGTTCACTTCTGGGCGATCTGATGCCTGCTGGGACTTCTCCTTGAGACTGCAGCAGGATCAGGGTGAATGGGGGCCGCTCAGAATGCTGGTTGACATTATGGTCCTGTGATTTGGTTGGTTGTATTTCTGGCTTTCCTTTTCTGTGGGGTGGTTAGAGGGACTACTGATTTAAGTGAGACCCTTAGTGTACATAGAAAGTTTCTGCTCTTGATTAAGGAGGAAAATTAGTCTACTTGCCATGTCCTTGTCACACTCTCCTCAGCATGTGAGTGCCCCCAGACTTTCCATAAGACTCTGCATCTCTGGCATGGTGTCCATTGGCTCCCTTCCCGTCTTTGATCACGTCTGACTTCTGGGCTTCCCTAGCATCCTGTGCACACACCTGTCTGAAACTTGATCACGTTGAAGTTCGTTGCTGGTCATTCATTTATTTATTTTTAGAGAGGGGAAGGGAGGGAGAGGGAGAGAAATATCTGTGTGTAGTTGCCTTGTCTCATACGCCCCCTACTGGGGACCTGGCCCTCAACCCACACATGTGCCCTGACTGGGAATCGAACTAGGGACCCTTTGGTTCGCAAGCCAGTGTTCAGTCCACTGAGCCTGGCTGGTGCCAGGGCCACATGTCAGTCTTTACATCTAGACAGTGATTTTTTAAATATATTTTATTGATTATGCTATTACAGTTGTCCCATTTTCCCCCTTCACTCCCCTCCACCCTGCCCACTCCCTCCCACCCACATTCCCCCCTTTAGTTCATGTCCATGTGTCCTAAGTTCTTTAGCTTCTACATTTCCCATACTATTCTCACCCTCCCCCTGTCTGTTTTCTACCTAACATTTATGCTACTTATTCTCTGTACCTTTTCCCCCTCTCTCCTCCTCCCACTCTCCTGTTGCTGACCCTCCATGTGATCTCCGTTTCTGTGGGTCTGTTCCTGTTCTAGTTGTTTGCTTAGTTTGCTTTTGTTTTAGGTATGGTTGTTAATAACTGTGAGTTTGATGTCTTTTCTTACTGTTCATATTTTTTATCTTCTTTTTCTTAGGTAAATCCCTTTAACATTTCATATAATAAGGGCTTGGTGATGATGAACTCCTTTAACTTGACCTTATCTGGGAAGCACTTTATCTGCCCTTCCATGCTAAATGAAAGCTTTGCTGGATAGAGCAATCTGGGATGTAGGTCCTTGCGTTTCATGACTTGGAATACTTCTTTCCAGCCCCTTCTTGCCTGTAAGGTCTCTTTTGAGAAATCAGCTGAATTCTGATGGGAATTCCTTTGTAGGTAACTGTCCCCTTATCTCTTGCTGCGTCTAGAATTCTCTCCTTCATTTTATTCTTGGCTAATGTAATTATGATGTGCTCGGTGTGTTCTCCTTGGGTCCAACTTCTTTGGGACTCTCTGAGCTTCCTGGACTTCCTGGAAGTCTATTTCCTTTGCCAGAATGGGGAAGTTCTCCTTTATTATTTGTTCAAATAACTTTTCCACTTGTTGCTCTTCCTCTTCCCCTTCTGGTATCCCTATAATTTGGATGTTGGAACGTTTAAAGGTGTCCTGGAGGTCCCTAAGCCTCTCCTCATTTTTTTGAATTCTTGTTTCTTCATTCTTTTCTGTTTGGTTGTTTCTTCTTTCTGGTCCACTCCACTGATGTGAGACCCAGCTTTCCTTCCCATCACTATTGGTTCCATGTGCACTTTTCTTCATTTCACTTATTGTGTAGCCTTCATTTGTTCATCTAATTTGTGACCCAAATCAACCGATTCTGTGAGCATCCTGATCACCAGTACTTTGAACTGTGTATCTGATAGGTTGGCTATCTCTCGGTCGCTTAAAAGTATTGGTGTGGGGTTTTTAATTCTGTTTGAGCCATCTTCCCCTGCACCCTTTGGTCTGGTCATGCCTGTTATGTATGAGGGGCGGAGCCTTAAGTGTTCCCCGGGGCAGGGCACCCCAGTCGCTGGGTTGTGACGCTGTATGTGGGGGCGGGGCCTGAGAGGGAACAATGGCGCCTGCTCCGCTCCCTCTAGGACTTCAGTCCCCTCTGCCGCCTCCCACAGGCAGATTGGGCCCTTCTGGTGCTGGCTCCCAGGCAGGTGGGCTTGTGCACTTTCTTGGAGTCTGTGGGTTTCCCCGAGGAGCCTCCTGCGAGGCTGAGAGAATCTCCCGGCCTCAGCTCCCACAGGTGTTTTCAGTCGGTGCTCTTAGGCTTTGTTTCCGGGAGGCACTGGGGCCCTGGGTTGCATGGTCTGTGTCGCTGCCTGTTTTTGCTTAGTTTGTCTGTGTGTGAATGTGTGGCTGCGGCACACTGGTTCTGCTCGTTGCCTCCCGCGCCCAGGGCCTGCCACCCGTCTGTCAGCCGCCCCTGCGCTTCTGGGGTTCGCCAGCTGCCTCTGCGCCCTGCGCGCCCGTGTCTGCCAGCCACCGCTCTTTCCTGCCGGACCCCTCGACCCCTTTCCGCAGGCCTCCGACTCCGCCCCTCCTTACCGGCCTGGATGAATGGTTGTCAGACTACCGTTCAGTTCATTTCTCTCTGTTCTGGTTGTTTTTTTTTTGTTTCTAGATTTTTGCTATCCTTAGTTTTGGTTGTGCGAGGAGGCACAGTGTATCTACCTATGCCTCCATCTTGGCCGGAGGTCTGTTAGAGAATTTTTTACCAACAAGAATTAGGTCTCATTCTTTCTTACGACTCTGGTGCCTAACACAGCACCTACTAGTCCACACAGTGGGCACACAGTGGGTCCTGTTAAACTAAACTGTTAAATGTGAAAATGAAGACTGACACTATTTGCTTTTAGCAAGAGTCTCATTTCTGGTGTCCCTGACTGTTGTTTTGTAGCGAAGGCATTTTCCCTTTTCCTGTTGAGTGAAGTTCATATTGCTCAGTTGGGCCACATTCCTCCATAGTCCTGTTGTAAGTGAACTTCCTGTTCTTCTTCACATGAACTGCACGCTAACCTAGGCTGCTTCCTGTTCCCCTTTTCCTCTTCCTGTTGGTATTACGTCTTCTGTGTGGCTTTCACCATGAACGCCTCCCCGAACTTCAGATGTCAGGAGGATGTAGACGCTGGTTCCCCCATGACACTTTCAGTCACCTCCCTGCCCTCTCCAGCCTGCACCAAAGAGTTGTTTCTCCCTCTGAGCTCTTTTTCTTTTAAAGGTTTTATCTATTTATTTTTAGAGGACAAGGGAGAAAGAGAGGGAGGGAAACGTCAATTTGTGGTTGCCTCTCCCGTACCCCTACTTGGGGGACCTGGTTCACAACCCAGGCCTACACTCTGACTGGGAATCGAACCGGTGACCCTTTGGTTGGCAGGCCGGCACTCGGTCCACTGAGCCCAGTAGCCAGGGCTCCATGTGGACTCTTCGTGGTGCTTCGGCCAGGGCACAGCATGGTTTTTGTGTCCTGTTAGGTCACCAGTTCCTCGAGAGCAAGTTTCTCACCGTGTTCTCTCTGCTGGTGTACGTTCATTATTGCGCTGGATATATATAGATTCAATTAAATATGAATTAACTTTTTTATTTTTTTAGCTTCAGGGAAACTAGTCAGGACCAGCTCTTAAAATTTTTCTCTGCATTGATCTACAAGTAAATGCATTGAGTCCAGAAAGTACTGTAGGTTTAAACGATGTGTTGTGTTTATTCCTTTGCTCCAGATTTACATTTATTCGAACTGTATTTAGCATTCCTTGTGTTGACTCTCCTGCTCTTTTCCTAGGGCACTGTATTTAACCTTGAGCCCGAGGAGGAGGAGGACCCTGGAGTCGCTGCTGAAGACAGCAATGACATTTACATCCTGCCCAGCGACAACTCTGGACAGATCAGCCCTCCAGAGTCTCCCACTGGGACCTCGTCCTGGCAGGCGGAGAGCTTGCAGGTTTCCCTGTCTGCCAGCCAGAGCTGGCACACCGAGAGCCTCCCGGTGTCCCTGGGTCCCGAGTCCTGGCAGCAAATTGCCGTGGACCCGGAACTCAAAAGCTTAGACAGCAATGGGGCCGGAGAGAAGAGTGAGAACAACTCCTCCAACTCTGACATCGTGCACGTGGAGAAGGAAGAGATCCCCGAGGGCGCGGGGGAGGCTCCCGAGGCTCCCGGAGTCTTGTCAGCCACAGGGCTGCAAGAAGTATTTCTGGAAGCCCCCGCTCCCTTGCTTCCGGGGATCACTGCCACCTCCTTGCTGCAGGTGCGGGAGCCTGCGAAGGTGACTGCTGTGGAGAAGGTTGGCCCGGCTCCCTCCTCGGCCGTAGAACCTGGCGAAGCAGAGGAGCAGGCGGTGCCTGCGCTGGAGCCCAAGGGAGCGCTGCGGAGTGAGGGGACGGAAGCCGGGGGCGCACGTCTCCTGCCAGGGCCCTCCCCGAAGGGCGAGGAGAGGCCCCTGCCGCCGGCCAGGGGCACAACTACACTACTGTTTGGAGGGGCTGCCGCTGTCGCTGCCCTGGTGGTGGCGGTCGGGGTGGCGTTGGCTCTGAGGAAGAAGTAGCACGTTTCTCAGAAGAGACAGCAAGGATGTTAGGTGTTGGCTGTGCCGAGTGTGAGCCGTCAGCAGCTGCCTGCATGACTGTGGAGCACGCTCGGTCACCCAGGCAGAAGGGTGGGAGGTGGCAATGCTCATGGGTGTCTGACTGTGAGTCCCAAGGGCCGTGGCTCAGGCTCGACTCTGGGTCTCAGGAGTGAAGTCCTCTGTCGGGCCCAGGTTTCTCAACCTCTGCACCAACGTTAGCTTGATAATTCTTTGCTGTGGGGAGCTGTCTTGTGCATTGTAGAATGTTTAGCAACATCTCTGGCCTCTGCCTGCTAAATATCACAGCACCCTCTTCCAGTCGTGACAGCCAGAAGTGTCCTCGACATCGCCAAATGTCCCCCGGGGGTGAAACTGCTCCATCTGCAGAGCCACAGCTTAGAGGGGAGGGTGACAGAAGCCTCGGGACGGCAGTGCCCCTCGGCCACAACTGGTCCGGCCCCAGACACCCTCCTCCCCGCCGCTCGTGCGCCGTCTGCAGTCCTCCTCTCCAGCTCTTCTCGCCCGCCCTTCGGTCCTGTCACTGAGGGGCTCCGCCCTGTGTCTCAGGTGCCACAAGGCTCCTCTTCGCCCCAGGTGTCCTCCAAGATCCATGGAGAGAGCTGCTCTGTTCTGTCCCTGTCACGTCCCCGAATCTTCTCGCAGCGTCATCTGGTGAAGACACTGCCTTCAGTCATCTTTCACAGAGAGGGAGGTGCGCTCCCTCCCTGCCCAAGGGACTGTGCTGCGGCGGGTCGCAGGCTCACAGGCCCGTCGTGGAGCAGACGGCTCCCACGACCGCTGGCCTTGCAGGTGTGGCCCAAGGGAGCACAGGGCCACTGTTTGGTGCCAGGGCCTCCGATTGCAGGTGTGGCCCAAGGGAGCACAGGGCCACTGTTTGGTGCCAGGGCCTCCGACTCAGTCCTCTTCCGGGTTGGCCAGCTGGCTACTTGCAGTCCTTACTGACCACCTGGAATCATAATTCTTATTAATAAATACAGAAAGTCTCCTAAATGTCATTGAAATAAAAACTATGAAAAGAGAAGCTTGACTTTCTTGGTTACCCGCCAGATTCTAGTTTGGCTCCTTTGCTGAATCTGCACAGTCCAGTGCCAGAATGTGGAACCAGATGGTCCTAAGTGGTGTGTGCTGTTGCGAATCAGCGTGGTTTTCTTCTGCCGACCCCACCACCGCAGGGTGGGGGAGGGGTTGTCTCTGTGCCCAGGGGTCTTGGTGTCATCATGTGGACACACTTACCTGACACCAGTCATCTCAGATTTATCTTAGCAAGTGGAACACATTGCTTTTTAGATCCCGAAATTTGTGATAAAATTACTTTACCTATCCTAATCACCAAAAGTTGATGTTTTAAGTATACTTTCTTTTTTAAATTTATTTTTTTTTAAATTAAAACTTCTCCCTAAAGCAATACTATGTAAAAGTTGGTCAAGCCCTGACTGTTGTGATTCAGTGGGTTGAACTCTGGCCTGTGAACCAAAGGGTCACGGGTTCAATTTCCAATCAGGGCACATGCCTGGGTTGCAGGCCAGGTCCCCAATGGGGGGCGCTCAAGAGGCAACTACACATGGAGATCTGTCGTCTTCTCTCTTTCCCTTCTCTCTAAATCTTTAAAAACTGTGTCTGCACAGGGGAAGAGCAGGCTGGTGCGTCACCTTGACCCCCCCCCTTTTATAATAAAATATTTTCTTTACATTGTTCACACTTTGAAACTCTGTCCTCAAGCCCATTGGCAGAGCACATTTCAGCACTAACAAACCAGGTTCATCTCTGAGTTGCCTGAGACGTGGGATGCCGAGCCCCGCCCCGTGCTGCTTCACCGTCCCGCCTGTCGGACAGTAACACCAAGTCCTTGGCCTGCTGCGTTTTGCTGGGTCCTGGTAAATGGCTCTTCTCTCTCCAGTCCTGAGCTCCTAAGCAGAAACAGGGTGGACAGCACCCTGTTCTGTGCTCGTGGCCTTATCCCCGCCTCCCGAGGAGGGAGGGAGGGCCCAGAGGCTGTTCCGCAGAGCTGCTGTGAGTGTTGCTATTAGGGCGAAGAGAAAATCACCTCTCACCCCGCCTTCTTTTGATGGGAGCAGACAGCGGAAAGCCATTCCTTCTTGCCCCTGACTTAAGCAACGTCTGAGTCTACGGTAAAAGGACGATTCAGAAGAAATCCAACGTGCTTACAGAACTCAAATGCAGAATTAAGATCATTGTTCATCATTCCTCATTGTTCGAACTGTTTCTGTTAGTCCCCCACAACTCTCAACTGCTCTGCTGGGTGGAAGGGTTTCTGGTAGCTTGGCAAAAAGCCAGTGACTGTTTCTTGAGAAAAATAACCCGAATTAAAGAATGCTACTTTATCCTTTATAATATAATTATGAGCCCAGGGACATCAGTTCTGTAGTGTGCCTTTGGGGGCTCCGATCATCGTTGCCTTCTAGAAGGAAGGCTTTCTGGATGAAGAACAGCGACTTTACCGTCCAGCACTCGCGCCCCCCGCCCCCGCCCTCTCTGTGCCCGGTCCCCTCTGCGCCGGCCGATCGCACTGCAGAGACAGTCCGCGCACACGCGGAGCGCGTGGAGCCGCCACTGCCCTTCGCTTCCTCAGCCCCGCGCTCGCTCCCTCTCCCGGGGTCGAAGCCGTGCCTGGCCCCACTCTTCTCCCAGAGGGATGACGACCGTGGGCAAATGTCAGGCCCGTAGAATGTTTAAATTATTTTAAGAGCTGTTTTATAGAAATAAAAGGTATTGCAGGTAAAAAAAAAAAATTCCTTCTCAATTTATTACGTCTTCTTACATGAACTTACCATTCAAAAAACTTGGGACAGTAACGTTTCCTCGGCTCACAGAAGCAGCCCCAAGGCTCCGAACCAGCCTCTCGGAAGCCTCACGACACCGGCAGCCTGGACCCACGCTGGGGCCTGGAACCTCCCCGCGTGTCAGTGACCCCAGGAGGCTCGGCAGGGCGTGGGTTCAGATTCAGGAGGCATACTTTGTACATATTAGAATATCTCTTTTCTTAAAAAAGTGTGGGTAATTGTCATTTTGGCAAGTAGTTTAGCGTTTACTAATTTTTCTAAAGTCGAGCATATGAAGGCCATGAATTATCCCGACTCCACGGTTTTCGAGTTTGTACGGCGTTTTGTGACCGGCCCGACTGCACTGGCAGGTCATCCGTCTGCCGCGTCCGCCCTCGACGCCCGGCAGCGGCCTGTGCGGGCTCCAGACCAGCCCAGTGGGGCTCCTCTGGACCTGTCGGGAGACGGCACAGCGGGGCAGGGGCTCCTCTTAGGACCTTTCTCCCCCCACCCTTTTTAAAAAGATCTTTCTTTTTAGAGGGAGGGGAAGGGCAAGACTAAGCACTGAGGGAGAGAAACATCAGTGTGTGGTTCCTCTCACACGCCCCCTACTGGGGACCTGGCCCGCTGCCCAGGCGTGTGTCCGGATTGGGAACCGAACTGGTGACCCCTTGGTTCGCGGGTCGGTGCTCAGAGCCACACCAGCTGGCGCCCATTAGCCGCCTTAGTTCACCCCGGGAGGGCATTCCCGTTTCTGCACCAGGGCGCAGCGCCTTGACAGGAGTCTGTGCCAAGTGGTGTGAAAGCAGCACCCGGGACCCCTTTTCTCTGCCCTCCGGGCTGGCCCCCTGCCGGAGCCGCCGAGAGCGGTGAGGCCCCCGGGACCCAGCCCCAGGCCCAAGGCTCGCCCGGCCGGAGGTTGACCGCAGGCGCCGCCCCGTGGAAGCCCCGGGAAGCGGGGTCTTCATCCGTCGGACCAGTTTGAACGTGGCGCAGTCGTGCAGTCGCCTCCATGGAGCAGGGTAGGAAACAGTGGTATTGCCGTCGGAGTGACGCAGCTCGTCTTTGTCTTCACGTGAAAGGGACCCGCGCTGGTCAGCCAGGCCCTCAGCCAGGAGCGGAGTTCACGTGCAGGAACCCAGCTCAGCGCTGTGGCTCAGGCGGAGCCGCTCGCTCCCAAGTGCGTTCGCCGGGCCTGGATCGCGCTGGCTCCCGCCCTTCCCGCCCCCCACGCCTCGGGGGAGCTTTGGAGTGACTGACCCCCTCAGTGCGCGCTGTGCATCGCTAGAAGTGGTTCGCTCATGGGCTATTAGATCAAAACTTCCGCCACTTCAAAATCAGCTGCTTGCTGTCGGCCGGTGTGTCTCGGCGGATCGAGCGCTGGCCGGCAAACCACAGGGTCCGGGCGCTGGATCCCCGTCGGGGCACAGGCCTGGGATGTGCGCCAGGCCCCCAGTAGGGGGCGGTGCGAGAGGAACCACACACCGATGTTTCTTTCCCGCTTCCTCCCTCCCGCCCCTGTCGAAAATAAAGAAATAAAGCTTAAAAAAAAAAAAAAGAGTAGTTTGTTGCAGAAACTTGGTCGTGAGGCGGGAGACAGCAGGAAAGAGCTCTGAGACCGCGCGGCTGTCCCGCCCCGCGTCTAGCGTCCTGGTTGTCAGGAAACGACCTCTCCGCACTTCCGGGGAGCACGACTAACGACTAACGAACCCAGGCGGGGAGGAGGGAGGAGGCAAGGCCCACCCGCGGACTCGGCAGCCCGAGCCTGGAGGGATAACACTGCCGGGTGTTCCCGCATCACCAGACACCATGTTCGTGGGGAGGGAGGGGAGCCCTCGAGATTCTATGCAGCGTTTCCACTGCCTAGGAAACAAAGCTCTGAGACTACTTTCATCCCAAGGCCTGGAATGCGCGAGTGGGTCGCCGGCGCCCAAAGGAAAAAGCCCCTAAAACAGCTTTTTATCGACGTCTGGCCGCTGTTTTACGAGGGGGTCCCCAGCGCTCACAGAAAGAGCCCATAACTAACTTTGGAAAGTGCCCCGATTGTCGATTAACGGCCTCCTGTCGCGTATCTGTTTTATGTTGTATTCAGAGAGCGGGACACCAAACGCCAGGGACTGTCTGGGTTCCAAGGATGTTATTTTTTGGCCAGTTTCACCCACGCAGGGGCGAACTCTCTGAGTGTCCGAGGACACAACACCCGTCAGGGCTTCCAAGTGAGAGCTGCCCTGACACACACAGCCTAGCCCTTTTATTTGCAAGCACCAAGCAAACTTATAGAAGCGGAAGTTGCAGTTATCTTCGCAGAGCACAAGGGATAATTGCTGGGTGCCTAAATTTTCTTGTGAAAACTCCCTAGTTCCTTAGCAGCAGGAACACTCTACTCTTACCTTAACATAAGTCACTGTGGCTCCATCCTGGAGAGGGGTTCTGTCTGGCTCCAGCAGGCTAGCTATATGTCTTACTCCCCTTAGCCCTTTTGACCTTCAAAATGCTTTGCTCGCAACATTAGTTTCTGCCCTAGTGCATTGAATTTTCTTTGTTCATTGTTCCTTGAAAAGGCATCCTGTTTCTGGGTCCAACATTCCCCACTCCTATTTGGGCATGATTCAAATCTTTGATTCTTCGTCAGTGCGGAGTATAGTATATGGTTGAGATAAAACCATTAACTTAACTATTTCTATTCGTTCCTTTATGAAGGCCAAAAGCTTATTTATCACTATTGGACCGACAGTAATGGCTGCTAGCAAAAGCAAGAGGGGCCCAGCGATAGCAGATACTAAAGTGGTCAGCCAAGGGGACATCTTAAAGATTGATGCATACCAATTTGACTTTTCTTCTTCCTTATTCCTATCTTTGAGTCTTTTGGTAAAGGTTTTTATATTTTCTTTGATTATTCCTGAATGGTTAGCATAGAAACAGCACTCTTCCCCTAATGCAGCGCATAATCCTCCCTGCCGGAGAAAAAGGATGGCTAGTCCTATTCTGCAAAGCTACTTCTGCCAAGGAGTCTACCTGGTGCTGTAGATGTATTACCTGGTCCTGCAGGAGGGAGATATCCTTGGAGAAGGTTTGAGATAGTTGTCTAAGATTAATTTCTCCCTGGATAAGTGAGGCTGCCCCGACGGCAGTTGATCCCACTACCCCTAGAGTAGCTATAATAGGAATAAGAAGTGGCACTCGCTTTTCTCGCGTAGGAGAATCAACTAAGAACTCTGGGTTACCTCCATACAAGTGTACTTGGGGAATGATATAAGCACTTATACAAAGGTCAGATTGAGCAGGTGTTATACACTTGTAAATACCTTGGGTGCACACAAACCACAGTCCTTCAGAGGCTTTTATTACTTTGAGGTCTCCTGGAGTGGTAGGTAAGGTTTCTTGGTCAAAACAATAGTCCCTATAATTAAAGTTGTTGTAAGTGAAATTTCCCAATAGGTAACAAGTTCCCTTCCCGTGGATTTCTGCCACGGTGAGAGATCCCTTAGAAAAACACTCTTCTATTTGACTCTGGTCTGAGTCACTTGTGAGGTTTACCATGGTGGGAGCCAAGCCCCCTCCTCTTGAGGTGTTGGCTCCCACCCCTACGTAGAAGGGAGGTCTAGGACTCAGACACAGCCAGCAAGATTCCGTCGTTTCTGGCTGTGTATTATTGAAGAAGGGGAATACCTTTTCTACTAATTCTAAAGCACATATTCCCTGATGGTGAGGTCTACTAAATGAGGCTTCTGCTTGCTCCTCCCCTTCCCTTTGGGACTCTTCAGACCTCACCACTATCTTCTGTGTAGTATTCCTCCGTCTTTCTAGGCTATGTGAGGGACTTGCTTTAGTTGGTTTTGGGGGTTCCCGGGGCGATTTGGGTAGCCAGCTTCCCAGGCCTCTGAGGAGGGAGGGGCCTGCCCTGTGTAGGCAACTGCTTAATGGTAAAGAAAGTACCTGGATCTGTTCCCCGGACGTAAAGCCTGACTCCCCACGTCCTTCCCTGCTTCCATTCTGGGTCTTCGGGTTTTAACACTGCTATAGCGACTGGGTTGCATCTATCCTGACTGCAGTCTGCATCCCAGCCATCACTGGGTGCTCTCGCTTTGTCTCTGATTAGTGTTATATGTCGGTCACTCCCACCTCCTGGGCTCCACCCGCCTCCGTTAACTAAAGTTTCACATCCCCATGCCTTACAATAATAATCCGGTCCTGACCCACAAGTTCGCCGCTTGCTTGGCATGGGTTCAGGACATCCATAGAAGGGGGTATACCAAAGGGCTCTGTTTAAGGAGTTAGAGTAATCCTCACAGTTTCCCGCGTTTGCCCTAGTACCACCTTCCAGCGGGGCGCGGGGCCTCCCAGGTAACAATCTTATATCTCCTTTATAACAGAGTTTATCATCAAATAACTTGGAAAAATCTGTCCTGAGGATGACTGGTGTGCTTTCCCATGTATTGTTTGTTGCTATTACTGTCCCATCAGCAGTTCTTATTAATACCCATTCTTGTTTTTCCAATACCGCAGTGCCTGCCGCCCAATTAGTGAGCGTCAGGCATGCGAGAAGGTAAGTCTTAAGGGTCGCTTCGGATCCCTTCGGACTCTCCATTTCTGAGATTCTGTCTGGGGGGTGTCAGCTGGCTTCACATGGGAGAGGTGGATCCAATAAGGTTTTTCTGCTACCTTGACTGCAGTGGGTCTGCTTAGCAGTACCTGGAATGGTCCCAGCCACCGTGGTTCGAGGTTGTTCCTCTGATGGTTAAGGATCCATACCCATTGTCCAGGGTCCAGTGGCTCGGGTTTCGGGGTGCTCGTAGACTCGGCTACCTTCCAGTCCTGTAGCTCTCTCACCTCGTTCCGGATCAGCTGGAGTGCCTGCAGGGATTTGAGGAAGTGATTAACAACATCTATCTCTTCTCTGGAAATGCGAGGGACTAGGGGAACGGGTTGTCCAAACATAAGTTCGTAAGGGGTCCACTTATTTACATAAGGAGTACATCTTACCCTAAATAGGGCAAAAGGGAGTAGCTCTACCCAGTTCTCACCGGTCTCCTCTCTTACCTTTATTAATGTTTCCTCCAAAGTTCTATTCATTCTTTCTACTTGCCCCGAACTCTGGGGTCGGTAGATGCAATGTAGTTTCCAATTAATCCCTAGTCTTGTAGCCAGCTCCTGAGAAATCTTAGAAACAAAGGCTGGCCCATTGTCTGATCCTTATGCTACTGGTATTCCATACCTTGGTATTATTTCTCTTAATAATATTTTGCAGACTGTTGAGGCAGTTTCCCCCTTTGTAGGAAAGGCCTCCGCCCAACCGGTGAAGGTGTCCAATAGCACCAGCAAGTACTTATATCCTGACTTCCCTGGAGTCATCTCAGTGAAGTCTATTGCCCAGAGCTCTCCCAGTGCCTTTCCTCTATATCTTACGAACGGGGGTAACTTTCTGTTCTAGGCATTCACTCTCGCACAAGTCTGACACCTGGAGACCGTAGACTGGACTATCTCTCTTATCTGGAGTCCCTGGTAGTGCTTCCTGATAAGCTGTTCTACCTTATTCTGTCCCAGATGTGAGCTTGCATGAATACCTTGAACTATTTCCCCGATTATTCCCCGTGGTGGATATAGTCTGGAATCTGGAAGCTTGATCCATCCCTCCTGACTCTTTCTTCCCCCTACTCGCTCTCCCTCCTGTTCTTCAGGCGCATATCTAGGGTTGGGAGGCAGCACGGGTCGGGGAAGCAAGGGCAGGAGGCTCGCAGCGCTTCCCTCGGCTGCTTCTCCGGCTGCGGCATCAGCACAGTGGTTTCCTTGCACAACGGGAGAGTTCCCCTTTTGGTGTCCCTTGCAGTGTATGATGGCAACTTTTGTTGGCAACCATATGGCATCTAGGAGGGCCAAGATTTCCGCACGATTCTTGATTTCTTTCCCTCCCGCTGTTAAGAGTCCTCTTTCCTTATAGATGGCGCCATGGATATGGGCGGTAGCAAATGCATGGCGGCTGTCGGTGTAGATATTGGCTACCTTCCCCTCTGCTAGCTGGAGGGCTCGTGTCAGCCCTATCAGTTCTGCTTTTTGAGCAGAGGTCCCTCGGGGTAATGTCCCTTGCCACAGGACCTGATCTCCTGTGGTCACCGCTGCCCCAGCATACCTCTGGCCGTCCTTGATATAACTGCTCCCGTCGGTGAACAGGGTCAGGTCTGCCTTTTCATATGCCTGGTCTCTGAGATCTGGACCGGCGCCAGTTATGGAGTCAAGCATATGCTTACAGTTGTGGGCCACGGTTGGGTCCGGCAAGGGCGGCAAAGTGGCTGCGTTCAAGGCCGCTGTCTTGAGGAACTGGACTGCTGGAGGGTTTAATAACTGAGCTGGGTACTGCGTCAGCCGTGCATTGGTGAGCCATCGATCAGGCGGTGCTCGCAGCACTTGTTCTGTGTAATGTTCCCCAATTCCCTGGATATCCTGACCCAAGGTCAACTTGTTCGCCTCCTGAACTAAAATGGAGGTGGCAGCTACTGCTCTCAGAGAGGTTGGCCAGCCTGATGCCACTGGGTCAAGTCTTTTGGACAGATATACCACTGGCCGCTTCCATGGCCCCAATTCCTGGCTCAAAATTCCCAGCGCTATTCCCCCTTTTTCAGCTATGAATAGCTGAAAAGGCTTAGTCATATCAGGCAATGCCAGCGCTGGGGCCGCCACTAGGGCTTCCTTGAGCGCCTGGAAGGCACTCCTTTCCTTTTCTGTCCATGAAAATTGTTCTTCCTTTCCCCTAGTTAGCTCATGTAGGGGTCTGGCCAGTTCTGCAAAACCTAAGATCCAGAGTCTACAATATCCTACTGCCCCTAAGAACTCCGTCACTTGCCTCTTGCTGGTTGGCTCTGGGATCTGCAAAACAGTCTGGATCCGCTGACTGGGTAATGTCCTCTGTCCCCCTTGTAAGTTATACCCCAAGTAACTTACAGTTTGGGTGACAATCTGGGCCTTCTTAGCAGAGGCGCGGTACCCCATCCGTTGCAGATCCTGTAGTCAGTCCAAAGTGGCCTTCTCGCACTCCTCCTCCTCCGCAGTTGCTAGGAGGATGTCGTCTCCACATCGGAGCAGCACCACGTGCGGATGGGCAGAGCGGAAGGCCTGTAAATCTTTGCTGAGAGCTTCACTGAAGATGGTGGGGGAGTTCTTAAACCCTCGGGGAAGTCTGGTCCAGGTGAACTGTCCACTAGTCCATTTTCTGGATCATTCCACTCAAACACAAAAATCTCCTGGCTTCTAGGGGCCAGAGGAATGCAAAAGAATGCATCCTTGAAATCTAATACTGTATAGTAAGTGTGAGTAGGGGGTAATGAACTCAGCAGAGTATAAGGGTTAGGCACCGTTGGATGGATAGTCTCTATCCGGGCATTTACCTCCCGTAAGTCCTGCACCGGGCGGTAATCCTGGGTCCCAGGCTTCTGGACCGGCAACAAGGGGGTGTTCTGAGCTGACTGGCACTTGCGGAGTATACCTGCTTCTAGTAGGCGCTTCAGGTGCCGCGCTATGCCTTGCTTGGCCCGGGCGGGCACTGGATATTGCCTCACCCGTGCTGGGCCGGCAGAGCTCCGCAGCTGCACCACAACGGGTGGCTGGTGGGCAGCCAGCCCAAGCGGGTTGTTCTCTGCCCACACTCTGGGTACCTGAGCCAGCGATATGTCCGGTACCCCCTCTGTCCCCACCTCACCTTGTGGGACCGCAGTTAGTAGGTATTCTTCTGACAAGGGAACGGTTACTTCCAGACTGACCTCGTCCTCCTGGTTCTGGGTGACATCCCCTCCTTGTCTAAAGGTGATGGTGGCCTGCAGTTTCTGCAACAAATCTCGCCCAAGCAGTGGGTAAGGGCAGTCCGGAATGACCAGGAAGGACTGAGTTATGGTGCCTTGCCCTAAGTTGGTGATCCTTGCGGTTGCCTACGGGTAGGCCTCTGCTTTTCCCGTAGCCCCTACTATTTTTGTGGTTACCTTTTGAACTTGCCCCTGTGGTTTCTTTAAAACCGAAAAAGTGGCTCCTGTGTCGACAAGCAATTCTATAGGTTTCCCTTCAACTGTCAAGGTGACCATGGGCTCCTGAGAGCCAACAAGGATGGAGCCCTGGCCCCTCCAGTCCAAGGTTTGGAGCAGGACCGATGGATGAGGTTCCTGTCCCTGGTCTTCTGGGTTTGCCCTCCTCAGCGTAGGGCAGTTTCTCTTCCAATGTCCTCTCTCTTTGCAAAAGGCACACTGGTCCTTGTCTATGACTGCCCGTTCGCCTTGATTCTTCCCCTTTCCTCTGTGCTTACCTCCCTTCCCTTTCTCTGCTGGCGCCTGTGCAGCTATTAGAATTTTGGCTACTTCTTTGGCCTACCTATTTCTGGATCATCTCTGTTGACAAATACCTTTTGAGCTATTTCTAAGAGCTTGCTCCTATTTTCTCCTTCAAACCCTTCTATTTTCTGCAGCTTCTTTCTAATGTCTGAGGCGGCCTGAGTCACAAAAGCAATGTTCACTAGTCGCCTATTCTCCCCTGCCTCTGGGTCTAATGGGGTGCATACCCTACATGCCTCCATCAACCTCTCGAGGAAAGCAGCGGGAGACTCCTCCCTGCCCTGAATAACTTCACTAACTTTGCTAAAATCTGTGGGTTTCCCGGCAGCGGCCTTTCATCCCCTGAGCAGAGCCCGGTGATCCTGGAGGAGCGTGTCCCTTCCCCCGGAGGTGTTGGGGTCCCAGGCGGGAGGTGGGGAGGGCAGGGTATCTTCCACCTCTCTTCTCTGCACCACAGTCCCCCCTTCCTCCCCCAATATCGCCTCTGCGGCTTCCCTAACAATCCCATCCCTCTCCTCTGAGGTAAAAAGAGTGTGCAATATTTGCTGGCAATCATCCCACGTCGGCTGGTGGGTTGTGAAAACTGTCTCTAAGAGGGAAATTAATCCTTCAGGTTTTTCAGAAAACGGGGGATTTTGATGCTTCCAATTATACAGATCACTTGTGGAGAAGGGGACATAGGTTAGTCTAGGGGGTGCTCTCGGCAGGGCATCTGGTGCTGGGGGCGCTTCCCGAAGCAGCAAGATGGTGGCACCTCCCGCGCCCGCCCCATAATGAGCTCCCCCTCGCCTATGGGGTGGGCTGGAGAGCCTGCCCGTATCCTGCTGGGAGGAATCAGGCTCCTCTTTTTGGGGACATGGTGGAGGTGCATTCACAGGGTCTAAGTGGTCCTCAAGCAGTTCTGGCAACACAGGGTGGAGTTTCGGCCGCTCCTTAGGTGCCGAGTTTAATGGGGTCCCTGCTCCTTTCTCCTACTCCCCGTTGATGTCACCCACACCGCCCGCCTCCCTCTTTTATTCCCCCCTTGACATTTCTTGATATACCCGGGCCGCTCAGTGGCAATGTCGACCCAGACATCTATATGGAGGAACTGATCTGGATGGGGAACCCTGTACACTGTGGCTCAAACAGCAAAAAGGGTGGGCAAGTCAAAGGTCCCCTCCGAGGGCCATCCAACATCAAAAGTGGGCCACTCTAGTTGACTTAATGTTCTCAGGAACTCCGGATCCAGTGGGGGACCTCCATACCCACGTGCTCGCCTCTGGAAATCGGAGAAATTCCTAAGGAGGCAATCAAGTGGGGACCCTGGGACTGATTCTGCTGTCCCGTCTTTATAAGATCTAAAACTTGGGGAGACACTAAAAGGATATACAAACTTATAATAAGAACTAATGACACAATTGGCAAAACAGTTCTACTGGAGGACATTTGCTAGGGGCGACAAACAGGAACACAAAGGGGGAAACTGCCAGCCGTTATGCCATATGACCAGACGCGGGAACCGCAGGTGAGGACCCACTCCAGTCCCGAAGGTTTCCCCGTGGGACAGACAGGAACGACACTCAGAATCACACACGCTTTCACGCACTGACACCGAAACGCATGCACGGCGCAGCACTGCGCAGAATAGGAGGAAGTCTTAATATGACTGGTCACCAAATGTTAACGATGCCGAAACCAAACTCCACAGGTGGCATCCCGCCTACCACCTCCGGGTCAGATCGCTCAGGAGCTCAGAAACCAAAAGAGGATCCTCATCAAATACTTACTCAGCTCCAGCTGCACGTCCGGCCTCCAAGCCAAAACTCCACCCAGGGAGATCTCGCTGGGGCCTCCAAATGTCGTATTCAGAGAGCGAGACACCAAACGCCGGAGACTTTCTGGGTTCCAAGGATGTTATTTATTGGCCAGTTTCACCTGCGCAGGGGCGGACTCTCTGAGTGTCCGAGGACACAACACCCGTCAGGGCTTCCAAGTGAGAGCCGCCCTAACGCTTACAGCCTAGCCCTTTTATTTGCAAGCAGCAAGCAAACTTACAGAAGCGGAAGTTGCGGTTATCTTCGCAGAGCACAAGGGATAATTGCTGGGTGCCTAAATTTTCTTGTGAAAACTCCCTAGTTCCTTAGCAGCAGGAACACTCTTATCTTAACATAAGTCACTGTGGCTCCATCCTGGGGAGGGGGTCTGTCCGGCTCCAGCTGGCTAGCTGTATGTCTTACCCGCCCCCCCCCCTTGGCCCTTTTGACCTTCAAAATGCTTTGCTCGCAACATTAGGTTCTGCCCTAGTGCACTGGGTTTTCTTTGTTCATTGTTCCTTGAAAACGCATCCTGTTTCTGGCTCCAACATTTTACAACAAGACGAACAAAGGGGGCCCGGGGCAAGACAAGGACTCGGGCTAACAGACCCCCCTCCACGCTCCTCACCCCCTGACCGGGGAGTTTAGGCCGTCGCGCCCCCCGGGAAAGCCGGCACCGCCTCCACCCACCAACAGGTAACTCCCCTCCGGACGCGCGACCGCGCCAGTCCTCGGGGCAAAGACTCTCCGCGGGCGCTCCCGGCGCTCCGCCCGCGCCCCCTGCCCCCCGCGCCCCGGCCACTAACCGACGGGGGCGCGCCGACGGACCGGCCCCTGCAGCTCTGCACACGCGGCGGCGCCGGCGGCGAGAAGAGCCGGGTCTCCGCGTCCGCAGTTGCTCCTGGCGGCCCCAGCGGCAGCCGCGGGAGGACACAGGCCACGCCTTCAGGAAGGGCAGGGGTCTTTTCCGGGCCGCCGCGGCCCCCGTCCGTCTCCGTCTTCCGCCTCCCTCTCCCTTCCGGCCGGATGTGCCTTCCGCACCCGCGTCACTTCCGCCGAGTGAACGGCGTCGCCGGCTCCAGCGGCCTCCCAGCGACTGGGCTCGGGCGGCGGCGGCGGCGGCGAGTCGGAGGAGCCCCTCGCGACGCCCCCGCGTCCCTTCGGTCCCGGCGCTCGGCGGCGGGGAACGGCTCGGAGCCGGAGCTCCGTTCCCGTCGGAGCGGCGGGGCGGGCGCGGTGGCGGCTGCGCGGAAACGAGGCTTGAGGATCCCGTACGGGCTCGGCTTCCTCCTCCGCCCGAGCGGCGTCCTCGACCTGGGGGCGGCCGGCCCGGGGCGTCGGGGCCGTGGTCTCGCGAGCGCGCGGCTGGCCCGGAGCCGGACTGTACAGCGGACTCCCCGCGTGTGCGCCGCGGCCGCGCAGTCCCCGGAGCTGCCGGGCCGGCCGCCCGAATCCACCCGCCTTGCAGCCGCGCCGAGCACCTTCTTGGGAAGCCTTTTATCTGTCTTTGTTGCCGTTCTTTAAACCCTCAGGCGAGGGTACGTTTGAATTTAGGGGAAGTAGAGAGACGCCGTTCGGCTGCCTCTCCCACGCACCCCAGCGCCCTGGCCCTGACCGGGTGGCGGGCTTGCTTTACGAGCAGTCTGTCATACTGGAAACCTTTCCACCAAATCGTGCATTAAAATTGTGGCCTGATGGGTTCATTTAAGCAAAGCAGTGGCTGTTTTAGAGCTCTTTTCCATTAGTTTGGTCGACTGTTTGCATTTAAATTGCGCTTTCTGGCAGAAAACCTCCCCTCCCCCCACTGGTGATGCAGGCATGGGCGGGAGTGTAGGTCCAATAAACGTGATTCAACTTATTTCAGCGGTGAAGGTCCACTCTAAAACACTCAGTGCTAGCTTCCTGGAATTTTTTTCCCAAACGACGGCCTTTACACTGCGAGGCAACAACTATTTGCTTTTAATATTTGCGACATGTAGCAGGTACCAGATAGCGCCCTAGCCCCATGGTATGTATTTAATGCTGAATGATGTCTTGTTTTCTTATGAATTGAAACACTCAAGGCACAGAGAAGCGTTTGGTAACAAGAAACATTTATTGGTACTTCATCACTCTTGTTCATAAGCTTCTCCAGAGTGTCATGTTCACAGCAACAAGGGTGTTAGTATGGAGCAAGGGTCACGTGCATGACATGGACCTGCATCCACTGTCACGTGTGAACAGGTCTCTAGGGAACACTTGCTGGGAGTCACGGGCAGCGTGGCACCGCTGCTCAACGTATGCATGCCCATGCTCCCTAAGAGATTTGATTTTGTGTCACTAGAAAAGGCACCTCAACTGTTGAAGTTTTAAATTTTTTCATTTTGTATGCCTTGAAGAACCTGTTCTCTCCTGACACAGCCTCTAAAGCTGGGAGGGACTGAGGGCTGTGGCTGGAGAGTGAAAACATGAGATTACAAGCAGACAGTTCACATGGAATATATGCAACCATTTCTGGTTTTGCAGCACCTCGAAAATTTTATCAAAGCCTTGGACTTCTTGCAGAGACACAGGTGCCTGTAGTTACTTGATTTTAGAAACTGGATAACGTGGGCCCTTAAGTCCCCTCCACACCTTTCACTCGCCTGCCGTTTTTCTCGATTCTGATGAAAGGAAACCAAGTTCAAAACGTTCAGCACGCTCTGAATCTAGGCTCCCCTGTGCTATGTGGTTTTTAAACAGGAAGACTAGTCCTTCCTAAGCATTATGATGCACCCTGTTCCGCAAGGATCTTCAAGGGGCACATGAGTCCCGTGTCCGGGTCCTGCTCCCACACACGACACCACTGTACGACTGTGCTCCATGGCTGCACTTTAATAAAGTTTGTGTTTCGGACAAAAAACATTAAGTGTATCTTATATCTTCTGTCTTATAATCTGCTTTTAACTTTAATTTTTTTTAAAGATTTTATTTATTTTTAGAGAGGGAAGGGAGGGAGAGAAGAGAGAGAGAAACATCAATGTGCAGTTGCTGGGAGACATGGCCTGCAACCTAGGCATGTGCCCTGACTGGGAATTGAACCTGCGATGCCTGGTTCGCAGCCCACGCTTAATCCACTGAGCTACACCAGCCAGGGCTAACTTTAATTTTTGACTGGGGACCCACACAGCTCAGAGATAAAGGTACAACACACAGATTTACAAGATGAGATCAAACTTGTTCGAATATGTGCATGTTGCCATTTTCATTCAAGTATATCAGTGGGGAGACTCCTAAGTGGGGCACCAGCTTCAAGCATCACCTTCAAAACTGAGGACAAACAGCTGTTGTCCTGAGTCCGTCTGCTCTAGGAGCTTCGTGGACGTGGCTGGGCTCCGTCTCCACAGGACGCAGGTACTGACCGGACCGTTGGCAGCCACCGTCAGTCCATCTCCTAGAGCAAGGAACAACCAGAATTAGCCGCTCTTTTTTTACCACCAAGATATTCGGTCATCATTCTGACTTTTCTACTTTAAATTTTCAGGAACTGATTTGAGAGAGAGTGAAACATGGATCCGTTGCTCCACTTATCGATGCATCACTGGTCGACTCTCATCTGGGCCTGGGGTCGAACCCGCAACCCTGGCATGTCCGGGTGGTGCTCCACCACCTACCTGACCAGGGACAACTTTTATTTTAAATTCTCTTTCTTCTAACTTCCTTTTTGCTCGCTCTCCCTCTTTCCTAACTTGCTCTGAACAACCCGAGTTCCTCTTCCTTTCCTTTTCCAGGGATACGTTCTCCACTGTGGCCCAGGCGGCATTTTAGGCTCAGTCCTGGTGTCACAGCGTGGAGGCAGCCAGGGCCGGTGCACAGCTGAGTGGACATGGCTGTGCCGTTTACCAGCAGCCCTTGTGAATGGCTGGGGGTTCTACATCCCTCACCCAACCACACACACTGCATTTATCAGAACATACACTCATCTTCTGGGACCGACAATCCACACAGGACACTCACAAGCAAGACAGTTCCTCTCTCCTTCCGCCAGCAGTCAGCACCTCGGGCTTGGGAGCCAGGAGCCTCTCTCTCTGCTCCGTGTCACTAAGGTTTTGCCCTGAGCTGCACCGACATCCTCACGTACACCCCAGCCCACAGGACTTCCTTCTCTCTGGGGACCCAGGTCAGAGAGGCGCTCTGGCCTGCAGCCCATTCTGTCAGGCTGCTCACAGGTCACACCCAGCTCACAGGGAGCCTGGGACTGTCAGCAAACGGGCTGGCCGCATGCCCCCTAGGAGCCCTGCAACTGCAGGCGATGGGGGAGCAGATATGGGGGCATCCAGCAGCTTCTGCTACAACCGGAACTTGGATTTTCTGATTTGCTCTAAGGACTAGTTAGGATCTACAGCCCTCCATGCACTGCTAATGACACCTGTAGCACACTGTTCATCCAGCACACTTCAAGTCCAGTTAGGTCTTTACCGCCATCCTCTCCCATGAGTTCTCCGTGCTCCCCCACCTCTGACAGTGGACGTCACGGCTCGGCCGACGGTCATTCCCTCGGGTCTAAAGTAGCTGCTCTGATTTACAAACCAGAATTCAGCCCTCAAGAAGCTGGGGTTTGTACAAAACCGCATTCTCCAGAGGAGCCAAGATATGGCTATTCCCACCTACAGGGTCCCTTCTGGTGCCAAGAGGCACCGCATCAAGCCCATGGAGTCAAGCCTCTGGTGGGGCCCTTCGGGCTTTGGGGAGCGGCCGTGACATTGCACCACCGCACCCATCAGATGCTGGCTGGCAACTGGTGCCCGGGAACCTTACCAAGTGTTCCTGCTTCCAAGGCAGACAGGAGTCTTTCAGGTTTATCGGTCAACATTAAGAGAGTTGGACGTCTGGGTCATGCTCCTGACCCATAAGATCCCAGAGCTGCCAAGACTGTCAACTGCACAGAAGCGAGACAGAACCCACTGCACCTGCACTTGCTCGGCGGGAGCAGTGGACCTGAAGGACCACCTGCCTTCCTGGGCAGCGGTGTGAGGAGCTGTGACTTTTAATGTCCTGGTTATTGCCCAGCAGACATGTTTCTGGGGTGGGTTTTAGATAGTTGCCCCCTCTTCTGGCTTCTCTGTCCTTCATCTTTCTTGGTAAGCTTTTTTTGATCACCATGTTTTTAAAGAACTTAATCATACTTATTCTGGGGACAAGGTGAAGTTGGGACAGACCAGAAGCTCAGGTTGGGCCCCTCGGCCACGTTCTTGGACGCTCCGCACGTCTGCCCCACAGTCACCATCCCACGGGCAGTATGAAGTGAGCCTTCCCTGTGGACAGCAGCACATCTTACAAATGAGGCCGATGAAGCTCAGAAGGACACCAGGGGTCCCCTGGTCCTCCCACCACACCACTGTCTTGCTTGTGAGAGCAGGGCCGGGCCCACCTGCCTGAGCAGGGTGGCCCAGCGGCCTCCCGTGCAGCCTGGGCATCAGATGCAGGGCGAAGGGGGGAGGCAGAGAGCTGGGCCAGGCCTGACCTCAGGGGAGGGGGTGCGGGGAGACCAGAGGCATGCAGGGAAATGCCAAGGAGCTTACATTTCTGACCAAGTTTCTCACATAGGTGAGCAGGTTCTGGTTAATAAAATTCACTGTTGTGTGGAAGACCTGGCGCAGCAGGGACGGCGTGTGACTGGCCACCCTCCTGGCCAGCAGCATGGTCACCAGCAGCATGGTCTTCTCCTCCTCCATGTCTCTGGGGCAGGCCTGCAGGACCTTGTCCACAGCGGCGGCCAGGCACGCCCTCCGGCCCTGCAGAGGCAAGAGCAGAGGGCTCCCATGGGACCCGAACCAGGACTGGGCCACTCCCTCCTTCCCCTGGCGAGCTCCAGTGTCACGGGGAGGTAGTTCCCGAGCAGCCCTGGTGGTGGGGAGAGGGAGAGGGCAACAGTCCAGTGCTGAGAGGTGGCCCGGAGGGCAGGGAGCCCGCTCCCTGGGGTGTGACACGGACTCGACACACAGTCCCCGAGCACCATGTGTTTGCGCCCGGCACCAGGACCCCTGCCTCTCAGGCTCCACCACTGACAATGAGTGAGCTCCCCGTGATGCCAGTGGTGGGAGAGGACCCTCAGGCTCCTGACTCCCGTGGGAGATTAAGTGGACGCGTGGGAGGGGGCCCAAGGCAGGACAGCGCAGGGGACCAGATCACTGAAGAGGGACAAGCACCCTGGAGGCCCGAGGCCCAGCCTGCTGGACCCTGGAGGATCAGTGCGTGCCTACGTGGCAGTGAGGGGCACTTGCATCTTTAGCTGGGAGTCCGAAGAATGGGACCTCTCTCCCCTCGAACTTCTGTCGGCACGCATCTGATCCTGGGGTGTTTCTCCCCTCCCCTGAGCTCCGCAGAAAGGACACGGCGCCGCAGACCCGTGTTCGTGTCCCCACAGCGTGAGCGGGTGGGTAGGTGACACCCAGAGTCGAGAGCAGCGGCCGAGACGCCACTGTTCCCGTCACATCCAGGGAAGGGACTAAACGTTCTCCGTCGCTGTCCCCTGTGGCGGGAGAACGCTATTTCTGGACGAGTCGTACCCATTTTGCTCATGTTTTTGCTTTTATGCCCAAACTCTTGACTGTGGCTCAGGGTTCAGGCTTCTTACATGTCAAGTGACTTAATTCTTTGGGAAGACCCTCAACCGTTCTGTTACTTCTCCTGCCATTCCCTTCGTGGACGGTCACGGGCCAGGCCCCTCACTGGACACTGGCTTGTCTGACGGGGCACAGGAGACACTCCACTCCTCAGGGACCCCAGAACGGCACCGGGGCGGTGCTGCACTCACTTCATCGGACAGGGTCCCGTCCCCAAGCCGCATCGCCAGGTGGTCCACCAGATTCTGGGGGACGCTGCGGTCCATCATGTCCCCCATTCGGGCGAGCTGCCGGGCGATGTTCTGGATGACGTCCTCTTGAGTCTCAGAACCTGAGCGTTCGGGCAGGGGCGGCAGAGACCAGGCAGCCTCAGATGACAGCCTCCTCCACCCCCTCACCCCGCACCACCCCCTGGAAAAGGAAGGATGCTGCTTCGGAACAGAGCCAGCTCCCACCTGCAGAGCACCCCACAGCGAAGTGGGGGGAGGTCCAGGGGAAGGGCCTGAGCAAGCAGGCTTCCCCCTGAACACAGATTCCACGCCTGCCCACGAAAAGGATCTGTGGCGGCAGATCTGAGGCAGGAGCCCGCCAGCACCCTGGGCCCCACCCCCTGACAGGCATGGACGGGATTCGTCAGGGTAGGGGCCCCAGTCAGGCCTAGGTAGAGACCTCCCGCCGGCGGCCCCCAACCCAGTGCCCTGCTCACTCAGCAAACCTCCTCCTCACTCGGACCCGGGGGCTCTCTCGCAGGCCCCCCCACCAGGACTGTTCGACGCCCCTGTCCAAGGCACACCCTCCTCTCCCACGCCGCCTCCCTGACACTCAGGACCGAGTCCTGCGCTGTGCCATCCGTGCCCTCCCTCTGACCCTCCCGCCGGAGCATCAGCTTCAGCAGGGCCCTGGTTGTTTGGTGCTTTGTTTCCTGCCCACCACGCCACACGACAGCAGCCGCGGACCGAAGGGCTGGTGGGCATGCCGCCTCCCAGCAGGGCTCAGTGCGCGGCAGCTCGTCACCGCTCTGATGAGAGCTCACTTTTCCTGTGCCTGACACTTCCCTCTGGCTTCTCACTCAGCAGGATGGAACCCCACCCTTCCCATCCTCAGCCAAGGGGCAGACCCTATCTCGTGGCACAGACCAGCTGCCCCTCCACGGGCTCCCCCAGTCCTGCCCCTGGACAATCAGAGGCCGCACTCCCTGTGCCCCACTCCGCCCGCTCTCCCTGCGCAGCTCAGGAGGCGTCTTGTGCCCTGGTGTCCCGTCCGCCTCCCCGTGGCGTTGACCCTGACACACGCAGTGTCCACCCGGCACCACGTTCCTCCTCGGATTTCCATGCACTCATCTCTGCCGACGTGACCAGTCACCACCGAGCCTTCAGTCGCCTGGAACTCCAACCACTCCCTTGCAACACTCTGGCCAAACTCAACGATGCACAGGACCTTCGCCAGGCCCGGGCCTCTCCTGCTCCCCAACCCCGGGGCAGAACTGCGGCACTGCCCTCCGCTGCACAGCCCGTTCAGCGGGCCAGAGAGCCTTCCTGATCCCCGCAGGCGCGGCACCCTCACCGCCCGCTCCTGAAGCTCCCTCAGCACTGCCGAACCCCCTCCTACCCCCGCAGCTGCAGGGGCTGTGGCCCCTCCGTGCGTGGATTCACCCACGGAACCGGCAGTGGCCGGAGCCTCCGTTTTGCCTTCCACCTCCCTAATCGATCACTTCAGCCAGCGCCACCAAGTCACACCAGGCTTTGCCTCTGGGGCCAAGGGACAGTGTAGAAGGCAAAGGCGTCCCTGCCCCTGACCCTGCCTGTCCTAGCCCTTCCCCAAAGGGGCCAGGTGCTCTCAACCCAGCACTGTGCCGGCCTGATGACACACTCGCTGGATTCTAAGGTGTGGGACGGTTGGCCAGAACCCCAGACCTGAGACAGAGCTAGGGATCTGAGGGCTAGATGGGCTGCTGGACCTCCTCATGACCACCAGAGGGCAGTGCAAACCCCTCGGCCAGCAGGTGTCTGGGTGGCAGGATTCCAGGCTGTTCTGGCCTCCCAGTCACCTCAGGTTTCTAAGGCAGCGAGTGCATCTCACGCAGGGCGCCCACCTTGACCGCCCCACCCCGCACACGCTGGCCCAGGCCGCAGGAGCAGGGCTGCAGACCCGATGTTTGGAAACCACTGCTCCCTAACTGGGGAACAGCAGCTGTCGCCCCGCCAACAGAGTGCCTGGGGCGCCCTCCCTCCGTGGGAGCAGCAGGGACAGCAGGGGGGAGTGGACCCTGAGGCTAGCAGAGGAGGAGGGTGAGGGAAGTGAGGAAGGTGGGGGACAACAGGCTGGAGGCAGAGCGGCCACGAAAGGGCCGAGGACTTGTCTGACTGGGCCTCGGCTTCCTCCTCTGGAAACGAGAGCCAGACCCTGCAGTGCCCCCTGACGTGCAGAGAGGTGAGCATGTGAGGTGCTGCAGAGGTGCAAAGCGTCCTTGCAAAGAAACCACTGCCTGCTGGCTGGCGGGGCTCAGTGGATTGAGCGCGTCAGCCTGTGAACCAAAGGGTCACTGGTTCGATTCCCACTCAGGGCACATGCCTGGGTTGCAGGCCAGGTCCCCAGTAGACGGGCGTGAGAAGCACCCACACACTGATGTTTCTCTCCCTCTCTTTCTCCCTCCCTTCCCCTTGTCTAAAAATAAATAAATAAAATCTCAAAGAAAAAAAAGAAAAAAGAAACCACTGCAGACTCAGTGAGGCCTCCTGGGACTCCCCCACCCCACAGCACCCAGACGTGTGGTGGGGACTGTGCCCAAAGTCCCTTTGAGCCCTAGGCACCCTGAGTGTCGGTGACACGAGGCAGGAGGGACGGGCGCCCACCTCTGTCCGGGCCCTGGGAGACGAAGTGGCTGCACCTGCTGCCGTCCGTCTGCAGCTCCTCCTCGAGGTGCTCCTGGGGGCCCTGGGGCGCGGGCAGGGTGCGGCCCAGCCTCTTCAGCTCCTCCTGGAAGTTGTCGCTGGCGCCGTGCTGGAGGAAGCCGAACACCAGCAGGTCTGCGAGGTGTTCACCCCCGAGGCTGGAACCGTTGCGGACCTGAGTGGAAAGGGGTGGGAAGCCTCAGACACCAGCCCGAGGCCCGAGTCACCTGTGGGCTCGGGGGTCCTGCAGGTCTCCGAGGGCAATGGCCACACCTGTGGGCCTGTGTGCAGACGCTGAAGACAACACTCCAGGGACACACCAGCTGGCCGTCCACCGTGTGACCGGCACCCTGGCAGCACGTGGCTGGATGTGCGGGGGAGGGAGCCACAAGGGTGCTTTCAGGGCACCCTGGCTTTTGCGAGTCCCAGGGGTCTCTCCCCAACCTGCGCCCACCCCCGCCAGCCACGAGTGACCCTGCGGGAGCAGCTCCTTCTCCCCCACCGGGTGGTCTTGTGCACACAGTAGGTTTTCAGCAAATACTGGGCTGTGGTGGCTGGATACCTCGGCCCTGGAGCAGGCTGGCTTTACCCTGGGGTACAGGACTCCTGCTGCGACCGGGAGTGGCCGTGACCTTGACCCATCTGTTCGCCATCACACAGCCTCTGCTGTGGGCGACTGGTGTGGGGACTGTGCTTGGCACAGTTGTCGGCATCGCCGGCCAGGCGTGCTCAGAACAGTCGAAGACCCAGGAGGAAGGAGGGCAGAGTCTGGGAGGTCCGGGCACGCTCGAAGCAGGCATGCTGGGCGGCAGGAGGCCCGCAGGGGATGAAGGTGCAGGTGAATGCGCTTCTGCCCCAGAGTCCGTCATATTTTTCAGTAGAAAAACAAGAAAACCTTTAGAAGACAACTTTCAGGGGAAAAGTTGTTTTAAATAAACAGAAAGCACGTGGTGAGGTACCAGCACCAGCAGCCACCCGGGATGGGAGGTGTGTTTAACGGGGACAGAGCTCCGGCTGCAGCAGACGACACCCTCCCACTGCACATGTAAATGGTGACAGTGGTGAATTCTATGCCATGTCTATTCTACCACAACTTAAAAATTTTTAACACAATTTTCAAAAACTGAAAAAAAAATCAGAGACAAAGGTGAGAGAAAGCAGTCACAGGAAGAAAGTGCCGAGGGTGGGGGAAGAGGCTGTGGCCTGCCCCACAGACCCTGGCTCCCCACGAAACCCAAACACACGAGGGCGTCCCCCCAATGCTGGGCACGGTCCCTCGGCTGCCAGGTGGCTCCCGAGCTTCTGAAAAGATGTCTGATGGCACCTGGACAAACCTCCCTCCCGGGTGCCGGCACCTGCTCTGGGCTCCAGGCTGCAGACAGACCCCGTAGCCCCGGGCAGCCGCTGGAGCAGCAGAGGGCCAAGGCCCTCGGGTGCACACGGAGGAGCTGGGGGCCTTGAAAACCTTACAGAACTCAGCAAAGGAATGAAGAGCTTTTGATGAAATATGTTACAATTTTCTCTTCCAAGCTCGTTCGAAAGCAGGTGCAGACGAGGCCCCGTGTAGGTACCACCCTGTGAAGGCAGGGGCTGGCCCGTCTGACCTCTGGGTGACCTCTACGGCCTTGAAATGATCTCACATCAGAAAGCCTCCTACAGGCAGGCAGGGGTGGAGAAGGGCGACAGCAGAGAGGGGGAGACAGGGAGAGAGTGTCCAGCCACAGGGTCCTTCTGTCTGCTGCACCACAGCCGGCAGGGTAGGCTGGGTCCCACTGACCGTCCCCACACCGCCCCCCACCCCCACGCGCCCCCGGAAGCACCTGACCTGACGATTCATGGCGGCTGGTGGTACAACCGGAGTCCAGGCACAGGCGTCCCGGGCAGCAGCCTGTAAGGGACACAGACACCAGGTGGGCCACACCTTCTGGGAGGGACGGTGGACGCTGTCCTGGACGCCTGGCTCCAAGTGCCGCAGCCCCCGAGTGGGTCCTCTCGCCGTCCTACCGCTGGCCCTGGTGGCCGCTCCCCTTGCCCAGGACCTGGGCGGTGGCCCCGGCAAGTGGGCGCTCACAGTGCAGAGACACACCCAGGCGCTGAGCGGCGCACCGGGCTCGCCCCCCACCCAGCCTGGCCCTGTGCTCCTCTCGGCTCACACCACCCAGACGGCACAGGGCACCAGGAGGGCATCTGTCTGTGGACTCTAAGTAGTATGCACACTAGGGAGTCTCCTACAAACACACTCAGCTAATAAAGCAAACCGACCGGTTTTCAGGAAATCCGTTTTATTATCATTACCACTAGCAGGGCCACTAACCACAGCTCTTCCTTCTCCAGCCAGAAGCGCCAGCCCCTCCCCTCCCTCGGGCGGGTTCTCAGAGACCTGGGGGATCCCCTCCCCGCGCTGCACGCACGTACGCAGGGGAGGGGCCGCGGGAGTGCGGTGCCCACGCCGACGCCGACGCCGACGCGCGGGCGAGAGGACGGTCCGACGGAGCAGCCTCTGCCCCACACTAGAGGGGCTACGGGCACCACTGTTCCCTTGCTGAGACCTCCCAACCAGAGCCCGCAGGGGGGCAGACAGGAGTTCCCGTCAGCCTGGCGCACACCACACCTGGGTGGTGCTCCGAGTCCCAGCCCCACCTCATCCAGAGCCCAAAACCGCTCTGGAGCTGGTCCGTGGAACTGGGCAGCCTGGTGCCGCGCGGCGGTCTCTCCACAAATCCACCAAGGCTCACACCCCAAGTGAGGGGTGAACGCACCTCTTGCTGAGTAGCCCCAAACCAGTCAGGTGTTTCTCAGGCAGCAAACAAGGAAGATTCAGTTTTTGAACGAATTGCTTCTTGAAAAGTTTTCTGAAAAGAATTCAGTTTGAGGGCCAAGGGTCCACTGTACCAGACTGTCGGCAAGTTCGCGAACCCACCCGCACCACCGTCTCCCGGAAGGAGGCAGACAGCAAGGCAGCAACCCCACTCCTGCAAGGCGAACATCTCAGGGAAGCTTCAGGAGGGGTCTCCAGGGGTTCACCCCAAATCACCCCAAGAGGTGCCCCCCGGGGTGTAAATTTCTTTGAGCTGAAAGTCACGAGACCCTGCAGGCTCAGATGGTTTCACCTCTTCCTTAAAGAATGTTAAATCGGGCCCTGCCCGCACCAAGAGTCGCCAGAGAGAAGCTTTCAGGACCTGTCAGAGGGCAGGACACACTCGTGACAAACATCTGTTCTCCCCGTGGTCCTGCCACGACCTCCCTCCCTCCGGAGCCCCCGTGCCTGACCCGGCCCGTGGCTCCAGCCTCTCCTGTGCAGTCTGCTTCCTGTATGGATGCATGTGATTAAATTTGGCCGTCTTCTCTTTTTAATGGGTCTCGCCTACATCTGCTCATTCGAGCAGCTGGAAGAACCTTAACGGCACAGAGAAGTCTCTTCCTCCCCCACAACCAGGCCCCAGATTCCTCCCTTCCTCGGTCCTGCAGAGCCCACGGGCTTCCCTCGCCCACGGGGACCCTCCTCCGGCTTCCAGCTCAGGCCTGTCCGGCTGGTCAGAGGAGGGGAGCCACCAGGAACCAGGGAGCTGGAGGTCGGGACCCTACGCCCTCTGCCTCCTTAGCAAGCCCCCTCCCTCCTCTGTCTTCTCCACAGACCCCAGGGGACTCAGAAGTTCAAACACTCTCTCTGACCACTCGGTCCCTCTTCCCTGCCCCCTCCCCCTCCAAGCACAGGAACTGGGCACGACCAGTGGTTTGCAGCCCTGGCCGCACACTGGACTCAGCTGGGAGGCTTTAAAACAGACTGATTCGGCCCTGGCCGGGTAGTGCAGTTGCTTAGACCATCGTCCCAATATAACAAGGTTGTGGGTTCAATCCCTGGACTGGGCACGTGCAGGAATCCATGGGATGGAAATGAGTTTGTACACAAACCCTGATATTTAGGTAACTGATCTTTGAGAAAGTGGCCAATATAGGAATAAAGTCTTTTCATCACATGGTGCTGGACAACGGGATAACCACAAGCAGGAGGAGGACTCTGGGCCCTGCCCAGGTGGCTCAGTTGGTGGGAGCACCATCCCGTGCACCAAAAGGTCATGGGTTCAACTGCTTGGCTGGGGCGCACACGGGAGGCAACCACCTGATGTGTCTGTCTCACGCTGATGCTAACCTCCACCCCCAACCCAGTCAATAAAGGTATCCTTGGGTGAGAACTTAGAAAATGTTTTTTAAAGTAGGAATTTGGGCCTCACCTCACGTCATACACAAAAATTAACCAAAAATAGATCATGGACCTAAATAGAAGGGATAAAACTACAAAACTCTTAGAACACTATACTTCATGACCTCAGGGCGGGCAATGACTTCTTAGATATGGCACCACAAGAACAAGTGACACAAGAAAAATATATACATTGGACTTCTTAACAACGATAAACTTGTGTTTTGAAAGATACCATCAAGAAAGTGAAAAGACAACCCTCAGAATGGGAGAAAATATTTGCAAGTCATCTATTTCACAAAGGACTTATATCAGAATAGGTAAAGAATTCTTTAACTCAACAATGAAAAGACAATCTAATTAAAAATTAGACAAAAGCCCTGGCTGGTGTGGCTCAGTGGATTGAGCGCCAGCCTGCGAACCAAAGAGTCGCTGGTTCAATTCCCAGTCGGGGTGCAGCCCTGGGTTGCGGGCCAGGTCCCCAGTAGGGGGCACGTGAGAGGCAACCACACACTGATGTTTCCCTCCCTCTTTCTCCTTCCTTTCCTTTCTAAAAATAAATAGAAAAAAAATTTTGACAAAAAGCTTGACTAGTCCAAAGAAGATATTCAAATGGCCAATGAGCATTAAAAAATGCTCAACGTTATCGGTCATCAGAGTGCCAATCAGAACCACACTGAGATGCCCACCACGACGGCTAGAGTGAAACGGAAAATATCGGGGGGTTGCCAGGGTGTGGAGAAATCGGACCCCTCCCGCACTGCTGGTGGGAACGCTAAACGCTGCTGCTTCTTGGGAAAGCTGGCAGGTCCTCAGGACAACCGAACAGAGTCACAGTGCTGTCACCAGTATACTGTCTGCCCAGGACGCCGGGAGTCTCCCCATCAGCCAAGACAGCCCTTGGCTACCAGACTAGAGGTCAGGTGGGGGAGACAGGCAGAATAGCGCAGGGGCGGTGCTGGACTGGAGAGGCCTATAATCTGCCCCAGGAAGGAGGGCTGGGCTGGGCTGTGGGCCCACTGGAACCACAAGAAGTCTGGGCAGCTGACTGGTCATTCTGAGAAAGCACCGGTCCAGCCCACGCCCGCCCTAACATCACTTGGGGGAACAAAGCAGGGCTCCTGCCTACAACCTGCCGCTGCCGCCCGGCGGTGCACACTCCAGCCTGGACACACGCTGCCCTCGCCAGGCGGGCTCCACACGCAGCCTCCAGGGGGAAGCCCGGAACGCACTGCAGCTGGGAACAAGCCACGCCACCTGGGTCGGGGCTGAGACCACTGAGCAGCCACCCGCAGGCTGCAGAGGACTGTCCTTTAAAATGGAGCAGGAACTCTGAGCACTGGCTGTCGTCTTGGCCTCGCTGAGGACGCGACTGGACTTTTTCCACGGCAGAAAGGGACCATGTGTGAGACCGCAGTCCACCCTCCTCCTAGGCCACGCAGCACCTGAGTGGACCTCGTTCCTGCTGCACCAGCACCTGCCTCACAGGCTTGGCTTCTGTGGTGACAGGCAGCCAGACCTCCGTTCTGGGTTTTGTTTTTTTTTGGGGGGGGGGGTTTACAATATGACCCAGCAATTCCACTCCTAGGTATATGCCTAAAAGAAACAAAAACCTATGTCCATAGAAAAATTTGTGTCTGAACATAACTATTCAGAGCAAGATTACAGAAAGCAGTTAAAAAGTAGAATTCACCCAAATGTTCAACTAATGAGTCAGTGAATAAGACATGGACTAACCCTCCCACGAGACGCGCTTGGCCGTGGAAAGGGATGCAGCACGGACACGCCACAACACGGACGGAAACAGCATGGGAAGCGGCCAAGCCCGTCACAGAAGGCCACGGCGGTTCCACTTCCATGAACTTCCCGCGACAGGCAGATCCAGACCAGAAGGAGGGTCCTGGCAGCCTGGGGCCGCGGGGGCCGCGGGGGCCGCAGGGGGGCGGGGCCAGGGGCAGCTCCTGACATGTGCCGAGTTTCTTTTGGGGATGCTGACTCTTCATCGACACCCCCACGGCAGATTGTGGTAGCAGCTGCACAACTCCGAATACATTGAAAAGCCACTTGAAATGGGTGAACTCTGTGATACGGGAAATATCTCAATTAAGAAAAAGGGCAGCCTCGGGGAACGTGGTTTAAAGGGCCTGGGCCAGAATTCCGGCCAAGATGGAGGCGTAGGTAGACACACTGTGCCTCCTCGCACAACCAAAATAAGGTCAGCAACAAGTTAGAAGCAAGATAACAACCACATCTGACAGAAAATTGAACTGTATGGAAGTTGGACAACCAAGGCGTTAAAATATACACATTCATCCAGACCAGTAGGAGGGGCGCAGCAGGGCGGAGAGGGGTCTTGGCACAAAAAGCGGTGGCACCGGATGTGTAAGGCCTCCCGGGCACGGACCGCAGTGGGCGGACCATGGGTGTGCAGGCGGCTGGCTGACCCACGAGGCAGCGACTGTGAAGCGAGGCATTGTGTGCAAGGCGCCTAGCTGACCAGGTGGTCCCACATTCGTGCGCAGATAAACCAGGTGAAATTGGGCAGTGAGACAGACTGTGCAACCCAGGGTCCCAGCACCGGGAAACAGAACCTTGGGACACTGATTGAAAACATCTGTGGGGTTGAGGCACAGGGAGAGACTCCCAGCCTCACAGGAGAGGTTGCTGGAGAGACCAGTGGGGTTCTAGAATGTGCCACAAGCCCATGCACACGGGAATCGGCACCAGAAAGACCCAGTTTGCTTGGGGGAAGCGGCAAAAGGGACTGAAATCCCACAGAGACAGGAGCAAGTGCCATTGTTCCCTCTCAGACCCCGCCCCCACATACAACGTCACAACCCAGTGACTGGATTGCCCCGCCCTGGTGAACACCTAAGGCTCCGCCCCTCATACGTAACAGGTGCGACAAGAAGGAAAAAAATGGCCCGAATGGAAGAACAGATCAAAGTTCCAGAACAAATACAACTAAGTGATGAAGAAATAACCAACCTATCAGATGCATAGTTCAAAGCACTGGTGATCAGGAAGCTCACAGAATTGGTTGAATTGGGTCACAAATTAGATGAAAAAATGAAGGTTACAATAAGAGAAATGAAGAAAAATGCACAGGGAGCCAATAGTGATGGGAAGGAAACTGGGACTCAAAACAATAGAGTGGACCAGAAGGAAGAAACAACCAAACAGAAAAGAATGGAAAAATAAGAATGCAAAAACATGAGGAGAGGCTTAGGGACCTCCAGGACATCTTCAAACGATCCAACATCCTAATTATAGGGGTACCAGAAGGGGAAGAGGAAGAGCAACAAGTGGAAAAGTTATTTGAACAAATAATAAAGGAGAACTTCCCCAGTCTGGCAAAGGAAATAGATTTCCAGGAAGTCCAGGAAGCTCAGAGAGTCCAAAGAAGTTGGACCCAAGGAGGAACACGCCAAGGCACATCATAATTACATTACCCAAGATTAAAATGGAGAGAATTCTAGAAACAGCAAGAGATAAGGGGACAGTCACCTACAAAGGAGTTCCCATCAGACTGTCAGCTGATTTCTCCAAAGAGACCTTGCAGGCAAGAAGGGGCTGGAAAGAGGTATTCCAAGTCATGAAACGCAAGGACCTACATCCCAGATTGCTCTATCCAGCAAAGCTATCATTTAGAATGGAAGGGCAGATAAAGTGCTTCCCAGATAAGGTCAAGTTAAAGTTCATCCTCACTAAGCCCTTATTATATGAAATGTTAAAGGGACTTATCTAAGAAAAAGAAGATAAAAAATATGAACAGTAAGAAAAGACATCAAACTCACAGTTATTAACAACCATACCTAAAACAAAAAACAAAAACAAACTAAGCAAACAACTAGAACAAGAACAGAACCACAGAAATGGAGATCACATGAAGGGTTAGCAACAGGGGAGTGGGAGGGGAGAGGGGGAAAAGGTACAGAGAATAAGTAGCATAGATGGTAGGTAGAAAATACACAGGGGGAGGGTGAGAATAGTACGGGAAATGTAGAAGCCAAAGAACTTATATGTACGACCCATGGACACGAACTAAAGGGGGGGATGTGGGTGGGAGGGGGTGTGCAGGGCGGAGGGGAGTGAAGGGGGAAATGGGACAACTGTAATAGCATAATCAGTAACATATATTAAAAAAATAAATGAATAAAGGGCCAGGGGCTCTTTTTCCCCTGTTGACGTTGGAGAGGAAAGGTGAGAAAGAGAAACATCGGTTCTGTTGTTCCACCTGCCTACATCCTGATCGGTTGATTCCTGTAGGTACCCTCACCCGGGACAGACCACGGTCTAACCTACTGGGCCACTCGGCCAGGAGACTCTCCACCAGGTAACTCAGGCCATCCCCTCACCCCGCTCCGCTGCTCCCACAGGTGCCTGGAGGCCCTTCACCCCGGGGCTACAGGCCTTCCGACCTGGAGTCTCCTGCTCCCCTCCCCCGCTCAGGCCCAGGGTTTCCGCGAGCACTGTGCACGGCAGGTGAGGCCGGATGGGCCAGCCAGGTAGAGGACAGGTGTCCTGGGCGCTGTTCCCAAAAGTCCAGGTTGGCTTCTGTCTCCCTGCCCCACCCGTCAACTCTGCACAGCAATCCCCTCCTCCCGATCAGCCCTGAGAGGCAGCACGGGACCGAGGCCAGGCCCGAGCCTCGGCTGTCTGGAGGCGGCATGAGGGAAGGATGGCCACCATGCACGGACAGAGGGCCTCCCGTGTGTTCTGGCAGGAAGTCTGGTTTCCTCATCCTCGACGACCAGACTAGGCGGAGAGACGGGCAGTGCACACGCTGGTCAGCGCCACCCTGATCAGGGGAGGCCTCGGGCTCAGCTACCGCCCACGGTCCAAGGAGAAACCGAGGCTCTCTGAGACTCGGCAGATGCCCGGGGCCAGAGGGCCCCACAGCCCAGTCGCTCTTGCCACCTGCCAGGGACGCCGGGTGTGGTGAGCTGTGCCGTCGCCCAGTCCCGGGAACCTGCCGGCCTCCCAGCCCACGGCAGACCTCTGCAGGCTGGGTGAGGGGCCGCCTGCCCCTGCAGGAAGGGGCCCACAGAGCGGGGTGGGGGCGGTCTGCCTCAGCCCCCTCGGAGCCCTCGCGGTGCTGAGCCTGCGGCCATCCCTCCGCTCTCCCCACCCCCCACCCCGGACACAGAGGCCGCTGGGCGTAGCAAGGCAGGCTGGCCCCACAGCTCCGAGTCCCCAGCGGAACCCACAGGCGGCCTCCGCCTTCCTGTTTCCAAGGAGATACCCCCAGACAGGGATCCGCCTGCCCGCCCCACCCTTGGTTAAATGCTGCTGATGCTGAGAGCCGGGCCACAGGGTGAGACGCCAAGGCCCAGCCGCCTTCTCCAAACTGAGCACCAAGCCGCTGAGGCCGCAGGCCTGGGTTTATCCTCTGGGGACCGGGCTCCTCAGCCCAGGCCCCTCTCGTGCACTGCCTCTCAGGGGGACACACGGCCTCTGACCCCTGCCACCCCTCCCTGGCACCAAGTCCCTGCCCTGTCCCATCCTCCTGCTGCCCCAGCCCCTAACTAGTCTCCCGTCCCCCTGCTCTGACAGCAGCTGGTTCTGCCTAGAGCAACAGACCTGAACCCCAGTGCAAAGAAGCATGTTTTTAAAAGGCCTGGCACTCCCAGCTCATGAGAGGACGACCCTCTGAAAGTGGACAGGTGGACAGGTTGCCACTGGCTCCACAACTGCCACGTGACCTCACTCTCTCCATCTGGAGCAGAGGCCCACCCCCATGTTGGGAGCACACTAGGTGACAGGGACAGTGCCCAACACAGAGAGGCACCCGAAGGTCTCTCCCTCCACTGTGTGTCTGGGGTGGGGGCATGGACCCAGGCTTCTGTGACATGGTCAGTCCTGGAGCCAGGGACCCAGGACTGCAGTCCCCTGAACATCTGTCCAAACGTGGCACATTCGTGAGAAACCGCCACAGATGTTTCCCACCTGCAGTTTCACAGAAGAGCGTGAGAATGAAAGTGATACATCGTTATGCAAATCACACCCAAAGGGAGCAAAGTCACCCCGCGCTCCCAGGACAGGCCGGGTGATTCTGCAGGTGGGACCCCTGCACATGTGAGTGCACGTGTGTGTGCGCACACACACGAGCACGAAGGCCGCGTGGACCTGCCCCCCTCAGCACAGCTACTAGCAGGTTCCCGTCTGGCCAAGCAGAGGCCCAGGCCCCAGGCTTTGCAGAGAGTGCCACCGTGACCCTGGCACCCAGGACCCAGAGGACCCACTTCCGCACGGCCCTCCCCAGCATCCCTGTGCTGCCCCCAGGGCAGGTGGCTGGTGGCTGCTGGTGAGCCTCAGAGAAGAGGCCCCCCTTCCACCCGAGTGTGGTTTCCTTTCTCCCCCAAGACCCCTCCTCCTCAGGCACCACTGCCAGCTCCTGGAACCCACAAGACTGCTGGGGGTGGGAGCTTGGAACCCCGCCTGTGTCCTCGGGGGGCAGCTCTGGACCACTGGACACAGACACCGGGGAGCCCACCAGCTTGACTCACGAGGTGGCAGGTCCTCCCGAAGTGGCTGCTTCGTACCTCAGGCAGAGTCTGCCTTTCCTCTGAAACTTCCCCATTTTGAGCCTCACAGGCAGGAAGGGGAGGGGAAGGATGAGTCAGAGGGCGGTGGGGCTGGGGGCCTGCGGACCGTTCTTGGGGCGGCATCCTGTGGAGAGGGCCTGCAGGAAGCTTCCCCCTCTCCTGGCATGACTGCCTTGTCACCTGGGCCACCTTCAGGGCAGCGGAGTCACGGGAGGACCACTGTCCTCCTCTTGGCTCCTCACCCTCCAGGTGGAACAGGTGAGAGGTGCGAAGGTGGAGGGGCCCCACTCGGGAAGAGCCGGGAGAGGCGGCTTGTCCAGGCAGAGAGTCCGGCGGCTCAGAGTCTGGTTCCCTCGGCCCTGGGCGGGTCACGCCGCCTCCCCTTGCCTCGGTCTCCCCATCCGGTGAGCAGGGGTAACCCAGTCTCCGATGACCACGATGTCCACACAAGCTAATTCATGCACACCAAGTTCTCTCTGGTGCGTGTGGCTCGTGTGAGCTCCTGGGCCGGGTCCAGCACCGCCCCCCACTGCTGGCTGACCTTTCCAGACCTGTTGGTGGCTCTGGGCAAGGGTAGGCGGATTCTGGGGGTGGCCATCCAGGTGTGCAGGCCCCCGCGCGGGAGGCCCAAGGGGGCCGGCAAATGGTCACCAGGGCGGCCGCCTCAGGAAGCACCTCCTTGGGCCGGCCCTGCAGAGCCAGCGTCCCGGGTGCTACCGCAGGACACAGTCTTTCCGGCCTTAACTGGGATGGCTCGTCCCAGCGCCCCAGGCCTCCACCTTGCCGAGACAGGAAGAGAATGCCAGTCCCTCCCCTCCGGTGAGGGGAAGACTCCTGCCAGAAGTTCCTCCCGGATCTGCAAAGGAGTGGAACCTCCACTTTCTCCAAGAGCCTCCCAGGTGGGCTGCAGCCATGGGGCTGCGGGCAGGGGCTGCAGTGCTCCTTCCCACCTGGAGGCGCCCGTGTCCGTCCACAGGGGCCTGCCCCAGCCTCCCCTGTGCTGTCCTGAGGGCACTTCCCCATTAGGAACTGGCGGCTGCCGGTCACCGGTCAGAGTCCACGCTGAAAGCTTCACCCCCTCAGACAAAACAAACAGCGAGCAGCCGGGAGTGGACTGGGGGGTGAGGTGGAGGGACTGAGAAGGACAGATGGGCCGTCGCAGAACAGTCCCGATGTCAAGTGCAACGCAGGGAGCGCGCTCAGTCGTGCTGGGTGCCTGTGCAGGCGCCCGGAGGGCACTGGGAACCCGGGGGCCTCGCTCCGAAAAGTGTGTGACTGTCTGGCCCACGGGTGGCATACACAAGATCCGTGGGCCGAATCCGGCCCTCCACCTTCTTTCTACCCGGGGGCAGTGCCGAGCTCCTTGCCCCTGACATTTATACAGTCCTAACATTACATTCGGCCCTTTGAAGGCAACCACAAGGCTGATGTGGCCCCCGGTGAAAATGAGTGTGACACCCCTGGGCCGTGCACCTGAAACTGGTACCTCCAGGGTACTCGGAATGTCAACTGTAACTGGAGGGAAAAAACAACCCCTAGCAACCCCCTGCAGGTTCACACAGCTCTTCACGCCAAAGCCCACCTCCCATCAAGGTATGGCGGTCTCTGTCCCAGCCCCTTGGGACCCCGTGCCCAGCACAGCAAGGCCCCCAGCGCTCCAGGGAGCCTTGCCCTTACCCCACACCCCCCATCCCGAGTGACAAAATCCCGCACTCTGGGCACAGACGCTCTCTTCCCAGTGTGTCTCACTGGAGTTCTGTGTATCTCACCTGAAACACCAGACCTCCTCCCCACCCCCCAGCTCTGACTCTCTTCCAGAACACTCCCTCCCAGGGACTCCAGGGCCCAGGAAGGACCCCTCGAGCCCGAACCCACCATGGGCCCAGGCGGGTAGAGATGGAATGTGGAAAACCGCATCCAGCTGAGCCCCTTCTGGAAAGGGGCCCGTCGAGACGGCACCAAGGGAAGCTTGGGCCTGCAGATAAGCCTTGGCAGGAAGGGCCAGGGTGCCTGGTGGTGGAAGAAGGCAGTTTCCTGAAAAGGTGGGGGTGCTTTACAGCAGGGCCCCCCAGCCTTGCCTCGCCACTCTCAGGCCCCCCAGATGGACTGTCAGGTCCCACAAGGTGGGGTCCAAACCCACAGCCGACGCTGTCCCACCACCGGCAGTGAGTGGGGGGAGTAAAGCCACCCCTACCCCACGGACTCCTGGGCCCTGAGGGTCGTCTAAGTCCCCCCCGGGGCTCCTAGGGTCACCAACATGGAACGAATTTTCTGCCCCCCTACCAGCTCTGCAGAGTCCCTACGGTGCTAAGACGCCCCAGGGCAGGTGCTACACCGGCACCGGGAGAAGGTGCCACGGGCCAGAGTCCAAGATCTGTGCCTCGATTTGGGTTCCCGGTCCGTCCATTCCAGCGGGGTTTCTCCTCTTGGACGTGGGACTCATGGCCTCGGGTCTAAGCCACGCATCGGCGGGACATCTGAGCCCTCCCCGACCCCACTCTGTGCCCCGGCATCCGGCGGGAAGAGGCCACACGCGAGGCTCCGTGGGGCGTTGAGGACAAAGCCTCTCGGTCTCCGGAGGCAAGGCCTGGGCCTCTCGGTCAAGGGCGCCAAACCCGGAGCGCGCGGGCTCGGTTCTTCTGTCTCGGCCCGGTGCGCGCCAGCGGCTCTGAGTGGAAGCCCCCCTGGCCAAGTCCGAGCGGCGGGGACCGCGGGGACCGCGGGGGGCCGAGGGCGCCCGGGACTCGTAGCCCTCCGATCCCACCCCAGGGCGCACGCGGCCGCGGCCACCTCTGGAGGGCTGGGCCGGCGGCGGCCCCTCGCCCGCGTGCAGGAGCTCCGAGCTTGGAGCTCCCATAGATCCCTAGTAGGGCGCGGGACCGGGCCAGCCCGGCGGCTACTCACCCCCAGCAGCAGCCGGAGGCCCAGAGGCAGCGGGCGCGGGGGCGGGCTGCGCGGGAAGCGGAGGAGCGAGCGCGACACACGGACTTCCTGGACCGCGGGCCCCGCCCCGCCCCGCCCCGCCCCGCCCCGCCCCGCCCCCGGGCCGCCCGCGCCACCCGCCAAGCCCCGGCGTCCTGGACTGACCCTGCCCCGCGCGTGTCCCTACCTGGGCACCGCCCTGGCTCCGACTGGCGCGGACGCCGACGCGAAGAGGACACGGTCCGAATCAAGGGAGTCACCTGGGGAGGGTGGCCGCTTACCCCGGCGACGCAGGGGTGAGTGCAGGGTTTCTCGCGTGGAACTGCCGGCTCTGGGGGAGCTCGGGGACGCCCGGTGCGCCCGGAGGGAGAAGTGCAGGGCCAGGAAAGCCCCCGTCTGGCCTGTCTCGCAGCGGTCATGCGCCCAAGCCAACGACAGACACTTGCGGCACCAGCGAGAGGGAAACAGAAACAGGAAAGCGCGTTTCTGGGAGGACGAGGAAGCTGTTCACCCCTGAACACAGGACTAGGAACTGAGCTCCCGAAAGAGAGGAGGCTGGAAGGGTGTATGACTAAAACTCTTCCCATGCTTACACTAAAATAACAAAAACCACAGGAGCTTTCTAATTTCTACTTTTTGTTTTTTCTTATTTTTCCTTTTTAAGATTATCTTCAGTTACAGTTGACAAACCACATTACATGAGCTCCAGATGTACAACCCTGTAGTTAGACACTCATGTAACTGAGGTGGCCCCCAGGAAACCTGGTACACATCTGACACCGCCTGTAGTTACTACAGTATCCTTATTCCCTGTGCTGCACTGTGCGCCCTGTGACTGCTCCGTAGTGGCCAGTTAGTGCTTCTCAGTCCCTTCACCTTTCTCGCCCACCCCCTGCACCCCTCCCCTGCCAGGCAGCCATCAAAATGTTCCCATTCCTGTTCTGAGTTGCTGCTCCCCTTATATCTGGGGCTTTAAAATCTGTCGGCATCGTTTGTAAATTAAGAGAGAAGGATGCTTCTCACAAAGGCCATAGGGTCAGAACACAGATCAACGGCTGCCACAGATTGGAATGGGAGAACAGGGGAATTCTAGGGGAGATGGGATTGTCTATGTCCTGATCGTGCTGGTGGATACGCAGCTGTGTACTTTTGTCCAAACTGTAAGAACTTGCCCTGGCCTGTGTGGCTCAGTGGATTGAGTGCTGGCCTGTGAACCAAAGAGTCATGGGTTCGATTCCCAGTCAGGGATCATGCCTGGGTTGCAGGCCGGGTCCCCAGTAGGAGGTGCCTGAGAGGCAACCACACATTGATATTTCTCTCCCTCTCTTTCTCCTTCCCTTACCCTCTCTCTAAAAATAAATAAATAATCTTTAAAAAAAACTGTAAGAACTCTCATAGAACTCTGCATTAAAAGGTGAATTTTACTATATGTAAAAATGATAATTTAAAATGAAGTAAATAAATAAAAGAGAATAATGTTCTTGGTAATGAAAACAGGATGCAAACCCCGTGAGGTTTTTGCTGAGGGGGTGCAGCTGGCTGAGCAGTCAGAACCTCAGTTTCCCTTTTCCCTGAGGTCCCTGCTCTGCTGGTGGGGCGGCTCCGTCCTCGTGTAAAGCCCCGCCACTCCCCCATCCCCAGCTAAGTTCCCTTTGTTGCGGCAGAAACAGGCTGGTGTTTTCATAAACATTTCTGAGTAGCCTCGTTTCTAAAAGGTTTTTCCTCAAGTCCACTGTGAGGGGCTGAATTGTGTCTCCCCCAAATTCACGTGTTAGAGCGCTGACCCGCAGCCTCCCAGAACATGAGTGCCTTTGGGTCGGGGCCTTCACAGGAGTCATTGGGGTTAAATGAGGTCATCAGAGTGGGCCCTGATCCAGTCCGAGTATTGTCCTTGTGGGAACGGGGCAGGACGCAGACACACACAGGGGAAGGGCCAGGTGAGGTGCAGGGAGGAGGCCCTGTCCAAATGCCCAGTGGAGGGGCCTCGGGGGGAAGCCCCCAACAACAGCTCCATCGGGGACTTCTGTTCTTTAAGCCATCGGGTCTGTGTGCTTCCTTATGGCAGCTCTGGTGACACTTCCACCATGTCACCTGTCCCCAGGAAACTGCCTGGCCCTGATCGGCTGCCCTGACCTCAAGGGAATGCTTGCCCCTTTTTAGCAAAACTCAAATCTTTCCCTTCTCCTCGGGTCTGGGTCCCTGAGTGTTCTCCTCATAGGCTGTCTGTCGCCTAGGAGCCTGCTGACTTGCGGGGAGCAGTGTTGGGCTCCCCCAAACCCCTGTTAGGACCTGGCCTGTCCAGGCCCAGACTCAGGCCTGCAGGAAAACTGAACCCCCAGACAGCTTCAGGTACCCACGTGTGGCCCCCAGCCCTGTTCTTAGCAAAGTTGCCGTCATCAGTTTATTTATTTATCCTCTTCCCTTCCCTTTCCCCATTCCTTCTCCCTCAGAGGCAACCATGCCACAGGTGTGTCGTATGTCATTCGTTTGAATAAAATCTTGCAAAACAAGTGCCTGTACTTTTGTATTTCCTATGCGGGCATACCTGATGTTCCCCGCACTCAGCACTGTTTGCAGGATCCCCCAGGGGACTGTGGGCCCGGGAGGACAGACGGGTTCGGAAGGCTGACGAGTCTGGAGACAGGGAAAGAGAACAAGTCCTCTGGGGAGGAGGAGGGACCGATGGCCCCATCTGGCTGGGGGCCGGTGATGAGCTGCCCTGAGCAGGGGGCCCACCTGTGGTTCTCCCAGCCCTGGGGCAGCTGTGAGGGGCGGGCTGTGGCCCAGCTGTGACTCAGTGCTAAGCCACCAACCTGAAGTTCCCGACGTCACCTCACGCAGGTGCCCCCCTGGATCCTTCTCTCAGAGCCGACAACCAGCGTTGCTGGTGTGGTTTCCTGCACCCATAGAATCAAACCAGAGTGTCTCTGCTCAGAATGGGAGCCAGACAGAGAGATGGGTGGGAGCTTCCTGGGTGGGGAAGGTGGGGGCTGCCAGAGTGGGCCCCCAGGGTGGGCCAGGCCATGGGGCTCCCATACCTGCTGCGTCTTGTTCCTGCCCTTCGGGAAGGGGCTCTGAGCAGTCAGCTGAGCCACCAAGTGCCCACAGGCGGGTCCTGGGTGATTCATTAGGGGGAGGGATGGGTCTGCTAGGATGCAGGGTGCTCGTGGTCCGTGCAGAACTTGGTGGTCCCGTGCCACCTTCAACTCCTCTAAGGAGCTGAAGTCTGGGCATGAACCCTGAGGGCCGGAGACCCTGCCTCAGTCTCGTGAAGTTTCTGGCTCTTCATTCTGAAGCTGGATTTCCCTGCATCCCAGCCAGCCCCCGGGGCTCTTTTGTACAAGTGCTGTGTCACTGATTTCCTGGAAACCAGGCTCCAGCAGCTGCTGCTGGTTCCTGGCATGAGCGCTGGGGGCGTGGACACATCTGCTTGTGGTCGGGGACCCCATTTGGTCCTGAGGGGAGGACGGCGTGGGCGGCGCCTCGGCCAGCAACGTCTCTGACCTCCTGTCAGCCCCACAACCACTTCACGGGCAGAGCGGGCTTTACCTTCCTGCTTCCAGGGCCCGCCAGCCAGGAGGTGGCCAAGCTGGGGCCAGGTGCCAGACCGGAGTACTGGTCCCCGGCTCACTCAGTTCACGAGGCCAATGGCCTGTGTAAAGAACTTTCTCCTGACTGTGGCTGGTGTGGCTCAGTGGATTGAACTCGGGACTGTAAACCAAAGGGCCGCTGGTTCAATTCCCAGTCAGGGCACGTGCCTGGGCTGTGGGTCAGGTCCCCAGCAGAGAGTGCACAAGAGGCATCCACACATTGATGTTTCTCTTCCTTTTTCTTCCTTCCTTCCCCTCTCTAAAAATAAATAAAACCTTAAAAAAAACCCTTTCTCCTTGGTGGAGGGGGGAGAGAAGGCCTGGGACTTGGGACCCTCTTGAGAGGAGCATAAGGACAAAGGAGAGGGCTGAGCAGAACCCCGTTGGCCTGGAGGAAGGGAAGGATGGGAAATGTTTGAATCAGTGGACCCACCCAAATCCGTGGGACCAAGGCCCTTGCAGGGTGCTGGGAGGGGCTGCAGCCCCCGATGCTGCACAGAGGTGCTGGCTTTCTCCCTGGTGAGCGCGCTGATCAGCCCTCAGTCTCAGGAGGTTCTTAGGTACCTGGAGACCCAGCCGCACCCCTCTGTCCAAGGCCTGAGTGTTCCTCAGGCTCAGGCCCCACTGCCGTGTAGGGGGTGGTGCTGGCAGCCTCGTCAGTCTGGAGGACAGGGCGGGCAGCTTCTCCTAGCTCCCCCAGGCAGCCCTGGCCTCTCCCAGAGTGGTTTGTCCTCCCTGGGGGTCCTTGGAGCACTCCTCTCCGGAGGACAGCATGGGGTTTGGGGTGAGGCGGCTGGGGGCGGACACTGTTCCGATGCTTCACTGGCTTTAAGCATGGACTCCATCACCAGTCTCCCTGTCCTGGACCCGACGGCAGCAGAAGGCACACACTGGCAGGCGGGGCTGCAGGGAGGCCAGGCTGCCGCAGCCCAAGAGGCCAACGGCCCCCTCTCCCATCACCCAAGCTCTGGTGGCTGCACCCTGCTCAGGGCCGTCTGATAGTGCCCACTCCCTGGGGCCTGGGGAACGGGCACTTCTGATCCCGACAGGTCACGCCAGGGGCAGGCGAAAGGCTTTGCCCTTGCCCGGGCAGAAAGCTGGGGAAAGAAGATGATGTTTCTGCCCACCCTTTCCTGCCAGGACATGGATGTGCCCACCTTGCTTCATTGTGCCCCCACAGGAGCAGCATTTCCCACAAACGGAAGGCACGACCAGCAAAGAGATTCTGACCCGGTTTGACATGACTCTGGCTTTACACGTGGTCTGGACCAAAACCCTAACCCTCCACCAGCAGTGGGGGAAGGGGAGGGCTCTCACTGCCCCGCAGAGCAGGTCGGGAGCAGGAGAAGGGCTCTGTCACCCCTGGGCACACACGCTGTGCAGGCCATCGGGTGGGCCTGTGCCCCTGGGCAGGTGGCCCTGGTGCTGGGCCTGGGGGCAAGGCCCATCCTGCACCACTGAGTGAACTTGCTTGTCGTGGGGACAGATGACCCTCTTCCACACGGAGAAAAAAGTAAGAACTGACTTTCTTTTGGGTGTTGGCCCAAACGGAAGCGAACAGGGGCAGGTGTGTGCACCCCATGCCACGGGAGAAAGGAACGTTCGGTGTGTGCATCTCTTGCCGTGGCTTGTGTGACTCAAAGTCACGGACGGAGTCGGCAGCGCCCATCCCAGTTTCTGTGGATCCAGTGCCACGTCATCACGTCAGCACGGTGCTTCCCTCCTCCCGAAACTCGGTCCTTTCTCCTGGCTCTTGCCATGTGTCCCCCAGGGGAACCTGGCGGGGCCCCGGGCTGCTTTCCTATCTTCCAGGAGCCAGGCGGCTCCTCTGGAGAGACACCCTGGGGTCGCCAGCCCTGGCTCCTCTTCTGGGCTGAGGGGAGGCAGCGGGGACAAGCCAGAGGCGTCCCCGTGGGCTGAGAGGGCTGACCCGTGTCCAGCCCCAGGTACCAGCCTGCGGCAGCTCAGCTGATATTCTGGGACCCTTGCCCGCCTGCAGTGACCTGTATCTAGTGAGTGAGTTTCTGGGACAGAGGGTTTGGCCCAACTTTTTTTTTTTTTTTTTTGAGACTCTATATATTTATTTTAGAAAGGGGAAGGGAGGGAGAAAGAAAGGGAGAGAAACTTCAATGTGCGGTTGCCTCTCAGGCGCCCTACTGGGGACCTGGCCCACAACCCAGGCATGTGCCCTGACTGGGAATTGAACTGGTGACACTTTGGTTTGTAGGCCAGCACTGAATCCACTGAGACACACAAGCCAGGGCTGGCCTAGCATTTAAAATAATTAGCAATAAATGCCCAGGACCCGAGATGACCTTGGGCAGTTGGGAGCTGGCCTTGGCGACACTAGGAGCTCCCCGCCCCCGCCTCATCCCTGGGGGCTTTCTTACCGTTTCTCAAGGTGGGCGTTGGTGCTGCCATGAAGGGCGTCTGTGCACCAACACTGGCCCTGGTTCGAGTATGGAACCCTTAATGTGTGGCCCTCCCCAGACTGGTGAGATGGAGGGAGGAAGGCACTGATCTGCTAAGTGAGGTGCCCAAGGCCTTGTCCGCAGGGGGGAGGCAGGAACAAGCCCCACGCCGCACACCCCTGCCGCCTGCCCCGCGTGGTCAGACACCAGCAGCAGCCCTCACACCACAGCAGCCGTGGGAGCAAGTGGGCTCTGCTCTGGAGGCCCCATCCTGGGCCAGGGGGACGTGCTGTCCGCTCACCCTGGAGACGGGCCGTCATGACTGCGGGCTCCAGCCACCAGCACAGGGGGTCCCACCCTGGCCCACGGCGGATCCACTCCGTCCAGAAAGGCCACGCTAGGCATGGAAGGAGCGGGTGTGTGAGTGTACGCATGGGCACGCGTGTGTCACAGCACACCATCTCCCCTTCCCTGGCTGTCCTGGCACCAGGGCTTCTCAGGCCGAGGCAGCCGGCACACGTGGCCCACACATGGGGCCTGGTCCAGCACAGGGCAGGAGGGTGGGGCTGCCACGAAACACTGCCCGTGAGGCTCCGCAGCAACCGGGGTCTGGGAGCGTCCCTGCCTCATCTGTCCAACAGGCTCCTCGCTGAGCCGGCGGGCAGAAGGTCTTCTGTGCAGCAACAGAGATGGGGCGGGTCGCCTTCCACAGGGCCGCCCAGCAGCTCAGGAAGTGGAATAAAACGGCACATCCTTCAGCTATCACTCTCTACTCCGACAGCTGTGACAGGACCACAGGTTTCAGACGTGGCCGTTTCTGGGAAAGGGAGGATGTGCCTGTGACAGGCCCACCCCGGGGTGCCCGGCCCAAACCCACAGTCCCCATTTCCTGCCACCGGGGTGGCTGAGCTGCAGCCAAACCCTGCCTGCGTCCAGTTCCAACCCCAGGGCTGCTCGGAGGGGTAAGAAGTGACCGGGACCGACCACACAGCGCTTCCAAGTGCCTCTTCTTCCCCACAGGCCCATCCCCAGCCTGTCTTCCCTTCCGGGAGCTGGGGCCGAGGTGCACTCACACCAGCTGGTGCCCTTGTTCCTGAGATGTGGTGTTTGGCATCCACGGGCTGTCCTCTCTGGGACAGCTGGCGGCAGAGCCGGCTGACCTCTGACCTCCAGGCTGGGCAAGGCTCACTGGTGCCCACCAGTCACCGTGTTGCTCTCGTCTCTGCCCCCGAGGGAAGCATCACGCCTTTGGGACGAGCCCTGCACTCCTGCCTGGCCAGCACACCGGGGGAAGGGGCAGCCACCGTGTCTCTGTCAGGAAAAGCGGCTGGGGGCTCCCTGTAGCCAAGAGTGCAACATTTCCAGGACAGTCACCTCCCCTCTTGGGAAATGTCCACTAGAGGCGGGTGATGCCGGCTCCCCAAGGCCCAGAAGCCAGGCGTCCTTGGGGACGCTGATGGGGCCGTGGGCCCCACAGGGCTGGCTCTCAGGCCAGCTGTGTCCCAGGCCAGAGCCAGGCCGGCCTGCAGGCTGTGAGGACATGGGCCACACATGGACTATATCGTGACACGCAATCACAAAAACACTCAATGTTTTAAGTAAGTTTACAATTTTGTGTTGGGCTGCATCCTTGAGGAGCAGCTGCTCACCACCTTGGCTTGCTTCTGGTCTTTTCTCAAGTGGTGACGGTGGACAGCTGCGCTAGGTGACGTGGGCGAAAGACCGCACACTGGAAAGAAGGAAAGCTGTCTTCCGTAACAACCTTGCACACACCCACACCCGCCACGACGAAATGACTCGCACAGGCACCAGCCACTGGGGAAGAAGTGGGGGGTCCGGCACAATGACTGAACACACGCTGCATTTCTTTGAAAACATTTATTGCGCACAAAACGACCCATTCCCCTTTGTAGCTCAGTTGTTACTTTAGAATTTTTTTTCTTTCAGTTGACTTCCTGCCCCACTGAAAAATTTCTTTTGGAAGAGTCGTCTGTCACTGCTGGTCGAAGAAGCTGGAAGTTGGCTCCTGGGGCGAAGGCCACCACCACGGTGACGCAGGCTCGGGTGGGGGCACTGCAGCCACCCACGGTGTTGGCCGTGTCTGAGCTCACTCGACCTCGGGCATTTCCACAGACGTCTGTCCCGTTCCCAGCCTTTGAGGGGACCCATCCCCCGGAGGGAGACGGGCCTGGAGCGGCACGTGCACTTCCAGCGCTGGAGGACACGCCAGGCAGCCGTCACCAGGGCTCCAAACAGACTGCAAACTAGTGGTTACAAAATGGGAGCTGTAAAAAGAGTGTCGTGAGGGAGTGGAGTGCTGGGGAGCCCTGTACAGGCTCATGGGTGTTTAAAGCTTCTTGGCGAAGTCCTCAGCCCTGTTGCAGGGATGGGAGGAAGCAGTGTGCATTCCAGAAGGGGGTAGCTCGGGCCGGCCGCACAGGCAGACTGCAACACCTCAGGTCCCATGGCATTGGGCCACTCAGAGGGGGCCATTCTGGCCACGTCCCTTCCACTGCCCTGCACATGGCGCCCCTGACATGGGGTCAGGGGGCGGCATCTCTCCCGGGGTGCAGCCAGGATCTGAGCCTCTGAGAGGTGGAGGGTCTGCAAAAGGCCACATGGGCAACAAAGGTCCTGTCCTAGGTCCGATTTGATGGAAGGCTGGGTTTTAAAGATGGAATCTAGAATACCCTCCTCTCCCCTTTTTAGAAAAGAGAATAAAAACAGAAGTCTGCCGGCCTTGCCGCAAGCAGGGCGGGGGGCAGACCCATGAAGGCGGCTGGCAGCACCCTGGCCACCCACAGGATGGGACGGCAGCGCTGGGGCAATGGGAGGGGTAAGACAGGCGCTCTGCGGCGAGGACGAGTGTTCACAGTGAGGCACAGTGTGGTTCCCCATGGAAGTCCGAGTTCGGCACAGATGCCCGGTCCGCCTGCCCCCAGGTGGCCTGGATGAGCCGCCGGGGTCAGCTCTGGATGTTGGCCACTCTGCACAGGAGTCGGCTGGAGGACCCCCCAGACTGGCCTCGCACGGGTGGGCTAGTTCTGTGCATGGCCAAGTGGTGCCCTGCCGCCCCAGCTTCCTCACACTGCGGCTGAGCCTTAGGGAATCACCCCTTGTTTCCCGAGGGGTCTGGCCTGGAGAAACCGACCTGAACCCCGATAGCTTGGCCCCCACCTGCTTATCTCTCTGGTTGGATCTGAGGCTGGGTGGAGGGAATCCCAACCAAGTGGGCCCACCAGGCACGGAGAAGGCCAGCCGGCAAGAAGGCCTGCTCCCAACTCGCTCCGGTAAACACGCGGCAGGAGGTGAAACCCCTGGCACCGAAAGCAGAGAAGAAAATGGATTCTGCAGAGCCAGGGTTCCCCCTGGGAGAGACAGGCAGCTGCACACTGTGCTCAAATGTCTTCCTGACGGGGGGTGTCGGCACCACGTTTGGCGCCAGCATGAGGACAGGGTGCTGGGTGAGGGGACAGAGGCGCTGGGAGCAGGGCCCCCAGGCCAGGGGACAGGGTGTGGTTTGGAAGGGTAATCAGCAGACGGTGTGGTCAGCACTTGGGCAGCAACCGGGGATGCCCGTCACCCCCACACCAGATGCCAGGTGGTCAGTGTCCCTAGTAAAGATATAAAAAGTCTTTCTTTTTCAAGTATTAAAAAAATAATCGACAAAAACAGTCCGAAGCGTCCGAATGTCTTGCTGGATTGTCAGCTTCATTTCGATGTGCAAACGCAGGAAAACACCAGCAGGGTGACTCCTGCCTGGGATAGCGGCTGCGCCGCTCTGCCCGCGGGGCCTGATGCGTCGCCCAGAGTCAGGATTTTCCAGTGTTAGAACGGTTGTGAATTAAAAGCAAAATGCAGCAATACACAGGCCTCAGGCCGCAGTCAGAGCCGGGCCGGGGGCGTTTGGCCACGTGGAGTCCGGTGTGTGGTGTGGGCTGGGAGCAGGCCCTCGTGGGTCCTTCTTACTCGCATGTTGGACTTGGACCCGGGGCCCCTCAGCCTCCCAGCGACACAGGGCCGGCGCAGCCTGGCTGCCATGGCCCCTTCTGGTCTCAGCGCCCAGGCGGCTTCCTGAGCTGTCGCCTGCACCTCTTTGGTGGCGCGTTGGGGCGTGAAGACAGGCCCCTCCTCTGCGTGGGGTGCACTCTGGCGGCTGCGGACCCACAGAGGGAGCAGCTTCCTTCTCTCGTCGCCCGTGGCTGCATGCGAAGGGGCGGGGTCCCTGCGCGTCCAGGGGGACCTCGCAGTCCTGGCTTCTCCCCGCAGCACCACTGCCCTCGTGCCTGCACACCCTGGGGGGAGGTTGGAAGAGCTGCCAAAGGAGGTGGAGCCCCTCGGGTGGTTGCCTCCCCCCGGGCTCCTCTCCACACAGACGCCTGCTGCTGCTCCAGAGGCACCGGACGCCCAGGAGGCGCCGGTCTGCTCAGCTCTCGCCCGGGCGGCCTGCAGGGCCCAGCTGGGTCGGTGGACACTGCGGACCAGCCAGTGTGTGTGGCGGGCGCTCAGGACCAGTTCAGGCTGAAGCCCTTGGACAGCATGGCGGCCTCCAGGTCCCGGTCCTCCTCCTTCTCCCGCAGCCGCTGCTCCTCCAGCAGGGCCACCAGGGCGTCCCTCTGCTCCACCACCTCCAGCATCTCGTTCAAGACCCGCTTCTCCTCCGACAGCTCCTCCTCGGTCTTCAGGTGGTCTGAGCAGTGGCAGCGGCCGTGGCGTCAGGCCGCCGCCCCTGCCCAGCCTTTCCAGGGCGGCCCACCCTCATCCCTCTTACCTTCCACAGCCATGCGCTCCCGGAGCTCCTGCTGCAGCCGGCTCTGCCGGTCCTCCAGTTCCAGCTCCCGGGCACTGGGAGGGGGGACAGGAGGGAGACCAGCAGCAGTGACCTGGGGACCCTGTCTCCTCACCCCGTAAATCAGGATGGAGCTGTGCTCCTGCCTGAGAGGCACCAAGCTCACTCACCCACCCACCCCGTTGGATCCGCCCCACCCCCAGCCACTCACAAGATCATCAGCTCCGACTCATAGCGCACCATGGCATTCTTCTCCTGCACCAGCCGGAACCACTCCTGCATCAGCTTGGGGTCGTCCTTCTTGCCCATGCCTGCGGGGGTGGGGGGGGCATGTCAGGCGCAGCAGGCGGGCTGTCCGCCTGGCCAGCAGGAGGCACCGCACTGGGGCAAATGTGCAAAGAGAGCAGAGCGAGATGCTGCCGGAACCGCCCAAGCCAGGTCCAGTTTGCCTGCTGCCCCGGAGGGCACGCCCAGCCTGGGGCCTAGCGGAACCTGCGCTTCCCGCTTGTCCTGCCCAGGCCTGGCCCTCACCCCCCAGTACCTGGCCACCAGGCACTGGTGGCCTGCCCTGCTCAGTGGTTTCCTTCCGTACGTGCTAAGGGCCGTGCCCTCCTTTTCCTTGCTCAACCACTTGACATTCGTTTGGCACTTGTACACACTAAGCCTTCGGGCCGAGGCAGGTGTGAGCTTGTGCACCACACTCGGCCTCCTTTCACATTGCCCTTGCTACCCTCAGCTCCTTCCGGGTGCTGCCCCCGCGGGGCCCCACCTTCCTCTCATCCTGACCAGGCACTCCCCCAGGGGTCCTGCAGGGGCTGGGCAGTCCGTCCCAGGGTGGCCCCCAGGCTCCTCACCGAGGGCAGAGCAGCACCAGCGGACCCCAGACTAAACAAGGGGGCGCACCGCTCTGATCCGCCCCGGCAGCAGCGTCTGGGGGTGCCGCTGGCTGCCCAAACACTGTGCTCCTGACCTCACCCCCAGGGCAGCCTGGCTCCACTCAGCTGGACCGCAGCAGGAGGGCGGATGGAGGACCTAAGGAATCGAACTGCCCAAAGAGGGAAAGCCCTTTTCCTGGGAGCACAGAAAAGCCCAGTGAGGTGCTGCCCGAAGGCAAGCGGCCGACCACGTTGCTGGCTCCTCGGTGCTTTCGGACTACAAACCGCTTCGGGAATCTCAGGAGAGCTAGGGGCTCTCTTCCTAGGAAGAGACGCACCTACGTGCACCCAACAACTTCACATGGAACCTCGGGACGTTCGTGTGGTTCCCGAAGCCCGTCCACCGGCCCCAGCCAAAGAGGCAGTGAGACTGGGGGACTTTCCAAGGCGCTCCCTGCTTTAGGGCCACTGGCTGGAGGTTCTGCCCTAGATACGGCCAAGTTCAGAAACACATGGAGCGCCCGCTCCGGTGGGACAGTCCTCGTGCGTCCAGCTCCTCACTCACAGCTTTCCTAGGGTCTCACGCCTGACTTCCTGGCACACTGGTCAAAGCCAACTGTCCTCCTACTGTGGTGTTTGCTTGACACACATGAGGCCCAGGCCAGTTAGTCTTTCCAAGGGCCTCACTCTGCAGAGGCAGAATCAGGGGCCACACTCGGAAGGGGGGCAGTGGATGTGTGCACGGTGCCCAGGCATGCATGCAGCGGCGCCCTGTGGCGAAGCCCTGACCCTGAGCTCGGCCTGCAGGACTGGCCGAGCCTGCTACTGTGGAATGTGTGCTGGAGGGTCTGGGCGCCCCCCCCCGCCCCGGGACAGACTTGGTTCTGGGGCTGGTAAAGCAGCCCACAGTCAGTTCCATGCATTCCTTTCTGAGCGTCTCTGCACAGTGTGCCCATGTGCCCTCGGAGGGTGGAGCCCCAAGGCATGCAAGCCGTCCCGGGTGACAAGCCATGAGCGCACCGGGCGGTCTCTCCTGCCTTCCCCCCTCCCCCAAACTCCACGGGGAGACACCCAAACACCATTCATGAGCTTTGGTAGACACTGTTCACAGCCAATGAGCAAAGGCACGTGGGGAGGGGCAGGTGAGAGTCAGAGGTAAGTGGCTGAGAGCGGGGGGGGGGGGGAAGAGGTTAGCAAGGGTTAGTCACGACCACGCTGCCCGCCCCCACATGCCTCAGCAACGACAGTCTCATCACCACAAAAGACTTGAGGTCGGACAAAGTTAAAACACACACACACTCGGCAAGACACGGGGCAGAGAAGTGTGCTTTCATGGTGGTTCGGAGGAGGAACTCGGGCATCTGCATTGACCAGTCTTTGAAGGACAGTATTCCTCGACGCCACCGGTGCAAACTGCCCGTGCTCCTGGCCCCTCTACCTGCTGGGCTGGGGACGGAAAGGCCCGACCACGAACGGCGGAGCCACGTCCTGGGACTCTCTGCTTGGCCTGGAGGCCGCTGGCTTCCCTCCACACCCCATCCTCCCGAGACAGTCCAAGGGATACTGTGCCTTGTCAGAAACTGCCGCACACTCATGGGGTTTGAAACAGGGCTCTCGGGGGTCAGAGAGAGAGAGAGAGAGAGAGAGAGAGAGAGAGAGAGAGACAGCTGGGCGGTGGGTCCCTCTTCGACTAGGGCTGCTAGGGCTCGAGAGGCAGTGGGGATGGGGGTTACGTTACCTTCCTGGACACAGCAAGGGCAGAAGGAGAGAGGTCTACGCCGTGGAGTCCCGCCACTGGGCTCAACTTCAAAAAGGACCAAGCAAGGAAGAGGAGGAGGCGGCAGAGAAAGACACACGGAAGAGGAGAGGAGTGTGGGAGAGGAGAGAGACGGGGGACGGTGAAACAAAAACAAGCAGAGGACAAAAAGCATCAAAGTGAGAAAGGAGCAACAGGAGGAAAAGGAAAAATACAAGAAATGGAGAAGCAGAAACAGGGAAACAAAGTCTACACATGAGTCAAGTCCTCCGCCCCCACGGGGACGGGGACGGGGACGCGAGGGCCAGCTTGGGAGCGGGCTGCCGGCAGCGCCCAGTGGGGCTGCCTCTCCTCCCTCCAGTCCACACTGAGGGGCAGTGGTGCCGGGGTCACCACACAGGGGCCTCCTGAGTTTTGGGTGTTGGGTTCCCTCCTCAAAAACGCCCGAAGCCCCAGGGCAGGTCGCCTGGCCTCTGCGGAGCAGCCCGCTGTTCGGTTTGCCAGCGGTGACTCCAGCGGCCCGCCTGGCCCGCGCCTGTGCTCACAGACACACGTGCTCCGGTGGAGCTGAGCTCGGGCAGGCCACCGGCTGCGGTCGCAGCCACAGGAGGCGGCGCACCTATAAGGTGGCGGCCCTCTGGCATGGCCTGCGCTGCTCCGACAGGGGTGATGTTCGGACTGCCTAGCTGCTCCCCCATGTCCGATTCGTTGTCCCCCACGTGCCAGCGAGGGCCACCCCCGTTTTCTCCTGTTCCTCCCATCTGCACAGAGGGGTCCGATACCACAGCGGGGCAGGCTGTCACACTCTGGACTGTAGGACAGGACATGCCGACACTGACAGTCGTGGACGGGGCAGCTGGGAGAGGACAGTGCACAGATGCCTTGGAGGCTGACAGCTGACGGTGACCCTGGGCGGGGGAGCTCAGCAGGGACCATCACAGAACCACAGGGGCACACGGGGCACGCCCAGCAGACATGCCTGGAGACTCTGGGGCTGGCAGGTGAGTGGGTGGCTTTACCACGACACAGTGTGAGCAGTGAGCCTGCTCCAGCCACCAGACAGACAGACAGACACCCAGCTCAGGGCCCCCTGCTGTACTGCAGGACAGCCCCTGGCCCCGCGTCTCTCGCTCCTGGGCCCCCAAGTGGCCTCCACAGGGCTGTGCGTGCACGTCTGGTTTCCGGTGGAACTCAGGGCTGCAGCCAGAGCTGTGGGTGCGAGTGTGCGAGATGCTGGTCACACCCAGTGCTCTCAGCAGACACGGCCGAGACCACCGCCTTGCGAGGGTGCGGGGAGTGCTCCTCTCTCAGCAGAGCAGCTGAGCAGCTGGACTGCCTCCAGCCTTCCCTGCGACAAAAGTGCAGAGCCGGGCTGCGGACACACGGCCAGATTCCACCACGCACAGGGCCCAGGGCCGGGACACACACGCACCGCGCAGAACGGTGTGCCACATGCGTCTCACCGGGAACAGCCTGCAGATCCCCTCGGGCCGACGTCCCAAGGCCCTCCCACGCACAAAGGATGAAAGGGCCTTCCAGAACATTCGGAGCAGAAACCAGGCAATGAAGTCAGAACGGGAGCACTGGGTGAAGCAAGGGTCTAAGAAAAAGTGACAGCGGTCCATACCTGAGGCTGCGGCGAGGGCGGGAGGGCCGCCTGAGGGGAGCTGTTGAGCCCACACCAAGTGGCTCTGGCTTTCTAGACTTTTCTGCATGCTCTGGAGCGTCTACAACCGACGCTATTTTAATAACCAGGAAACGCAGCCGATCAGGATGGTTTTAACAAGAACCCGAGGGGTGAAAACCGACAGAAGCTGGAGTCCGACACGGGGGTTGTGCGCAGCCACAGCCCGCAGTGAGTGTGGGCCGAGGAGGCCCTGGTCTGGGCACCTTTTCTGAGCAACGGGCCCGGTCCACACGTCCCGGGTGAAGATGGCGTTGAGCTCACTCATGGCAAGCAGGTCAAGAATTTTAAACACTGGGGTTCTGTTCCTTTGTAACAGCCACCCTGTCTCACCCTCTCAAACCAACTCCACTGTGACCCCGGCCCTCAGTCCTGGAGGGGGCTTCCCACCCTCCCTGCCCTGCCGCCAGTGAAGCCAGGCAGCGGGCTGGTCCCTCTGCAGCGGCACGTCTACGTCAAGTGTGACCCCTTGCCGTGACCCCCGAGGCAGGTGGCAGCTGCCGTGTTAGGAGCAGCAGACAACCGGCGCCCAGGGAGGCACGATCTGGCTCATCCTGGGGTGGCAGGGAGCCCGATGCAGCCGGCTCTGCGTGTCGTGGATCCTCCTGCGCGGCCCCAAGAGGCCCCGGCACCTCTCCTGTGAAGCAGGCATCCAAGGCTCCCAGAGCCTGAACACAGGCTCACCTCCCGTGCTGAACCGAGAGTCTGCCCCGAAGAGTTGCCGACAGAGCGGGAGGGGGTCTCTCGGCAGGTGGCTCCTGGCTGCAGCTGGACAGCCACAAGGAGGCTTGGTCGGGTGGCATGGCCACCCCGCCCTGCAGTCTCCCTAGAGGCCCAGTGAGGATGTGACCTGGCTGGGGACTTCGTAAAGCTGGGGCCTGAGCCAGGTCTTGCCCTCCCAGGTTGGGGTGCTCGCTGCACTCCCACGCTGCCCCTGGCCTGCGCCGCCTGGCTCCAGGCGCTGCCTCTTACGCGGCTCAAGGCTGCGGAGCTGGTGGCGGGGAAAGGTGGGAGATCCTCTGGCAATGCCTTCTCTGCACTTGTCTGCTCTGCCTCCGTCTTCTCTGACTTCTTCCGACAGGTTTTGTCTGAGACACTTCACCCCTCCCCCGCCAGCTGGCAGGAAACCAACCACCAGCCAAGACTCAGGACCCGAGCTTGGACATCCACCCGAAGTGCATGCAGACCCAGTCTGACTTCTGTCCCTATGGTCATCAGAACCCCCGAGGCTGGGGCGCGGAGAAGGATCTGGGGTGTTTCTCATGTGGACAGGTGAGGATGGGCTGACAGCCCGGATGGGCCCAGCCCGGCATCCTGCTCCAGCCATGTGGTCCAGCGTCCAGCCGGTGGCTGGCCCAGCAGGGTGAGGGGCCCACCGGGAGGGAGCCGGGCAGGTCCCCGAGGTCCCAGCCCAGGCTGCTGCTCTTCCCGCAGGATGGCTGGCTGTGGCCAGGCATCAGAGGGCCCAACACCACATACAAGCATCACGAGGAAAGTGGGCTTTTCATAAGCGGAGCCACCACTTACACCTGCATTTCCATGTGAAAATACAGAGTTCCAAATAGGAACGCTGCGCACCAGCACCCTCCTCAGGCACAACCCCCTACCCCCGCCCTGCTGGCACGCTTCGGTGGGCTCAGGCACGGACACCCCCAAATGCCCCGGAGCCCAGGGCTATGCCCCGGCGACGCTTCGGGGAAATCCTGCTGGGAGGAGGAGGAGGTTCTTTCTCATCTGCTTCCTCTCGGCCTCCGTGGCGCGCTGGGTGGCCAGGGGCACTTCCTCCTCAGGTGTGTTCAAGGCTCCTCCTCCCTGAGCAGCTAGTCCCTGTGGGCAGCCACGCGTGGGCCCCATCTCACCCGGTGACTGCCACTCCTCACACGTGTGCTCGGCGGCCACGCCACACTGTTGACTGGCCCAGCGCTGCAGCAAGGCGTTCATCAGCTTCAGGCCACAGACAGAACCAGGCTTCTGTCTTCCTAAGGCATGTCCGGGATGCACCTGGTTAAGCATGCAGAACGCTGCCAGCTGGGCTCGGAGACTGTCCTGAGGCCCAGGTGTAAGGAGCGGGGCTCTCACGGACTTCTCTCCCACGCATCCTGAGGACAGGAGGATCAGCCGGCTCTGGCCGACTGCTCCCGCCAGGAAATCTCTGGGCTCAGCACTGGTGCCGGCCTGACTCGAGGCCGGCCTGAGCGGCAGGGCAGCCCGTCTACACGCAGGTGACAGGGCCAAGGGACGCCTTGGGGAATGACACTGACTACAGAATGGGTCTCCAGAAAAACGAAGAGCACAAAGGAAAGGAAAAGAGACAGCACTGAGGACTTGAGATCTGGCACGCCTGTGTGTGCTCTCTCACACACTCACACACACACACACACACACACACACACACACACGTGCACATCCACAGACACAGGAGACTGCTGGGGAATCACCGAGACCCTGAGGCTCCTCAGCAGAGACACAGCCAGGGTAAGGCTCAGACCTAAGAGATGAGCCGACGCTGCCAACCTCAGACCAAAGGGGCGAGTGGGACAGGAAGACCCCGAGGGAGGGCAGGGGCAGCCTGGGCCCGGCCAGGCCGCCCCCCCCGGGGTCACCACAGCAGTGAGAGACCATGTCCAGGCCTCGGGCTACGTTTCGAAGACATTTGTGTTCTCTGAAAACTAGGAGTGTGCGGGGCGGGGCCAGCGCGGGTGTGCAGCTGTTCGTATGGAAACATGACACTACAGTCAACGAATAATAGAATAATAAACTCTGTTTCTCTGTTTCGTGGCTCATTTCGTGGCTCACAACTGTGAACCATGGAGCCAGCCCAGCGACGCGCTGTGTGCAGCCTTTCGGGGAGGGGACGCAGGACCAGAGGGCAATCGGGGTCCACCTTTCAGGCTTCAACGCTTGGCAGGATAATTTCTTCCCTCAAATAATGATTCTGGACAAGAGTCCCAGAGTGGAGAAACTCCCTGCAATTTGTTGGAATTCTAAATCTGAAAAACTCGCAGACGGAACTCAGGGACATGGAAATGAAAACAGCCGGCGACATCTGTCACTCACGCAACAGGGACAGATAAAACTAAGCCACAGGTCGGGGGCACTCAGTGAACTGGGAGGGAAGGGTGAGTATAACCCTAAAGAGACGGGTCTCACAGTCCCTTCCAGGAGATTTTGAATTGAAACAAAACAGAACAAAACATTTTCACACATTGAGATTCACTTAGAAACGACACAAACATCCCCTGGGACTGTTAGGAGGAGGCAGGAAAGGACATTAGAGGAGAAATGGGGTCTGTTAATCAGAGGGGAAGCATCAGCCCTTTTACAGTCTTGATGGCTACAAGCACGCAAGTCCCTGGACAACCCACAGGTGGGGGTCGGAAGGCAGAGGACAGAGGTCAGTGACACCAGCCCAGCTGCGGAGCCAGGAGCCCAGCGGCTCACAGCAGGGACCGCAGAGCCACGCCTTCACGTCTTAAAGGGGCCGGTGAGACGGCGGTGGGAAACGAGAACGGTTTGTGCCGGCCAGTTTGGGTTTTAAGGCCACCTGCAGGTAAGGAGCTGGCTGGGTGGATGGGGAGGCCAGGTTGCAGGACCAGGATGTGGGGCTCTGAGTGGCCGTACGGCTGGCCTCTAGACAGAGCAGCAGATTCCGGGGCAAGATGGCCCAGCGTCTGGAGACGAGGCTTGTGGGCTGGTGTCCCTCTCGTCTAGTACAAATGATAGCACAGGCCCAGACTTCCTCCAAGGCAGGGGCCCTCCCACTTCAGAGGGCCTGGGGGTCCCCCGTGGTTTCTGACTCAGCAGGCCTGGGGTGGGGAGCGGCCACCTGCGTGTCTAACAAGCTCCCAGGTCTCAAAGCTGATGGGTGGCCCTGGGGCCCCACCCACAAAGTCAGCCTCGAACAGAGGGACAGAAGGAGGGCCCTTGTGACTGACACCTGTCCACACTGCTCAAGGTCAGTGAGTTGGATGGAAACCCCAAGGGGTACTTCCCCTTGCACTCAGGCCTCCTGGGGAAATGTGAGCTTCCCAGTGGATGCCACCCACAAGCTGTGTGGTGAGGTCACTCTGGAGTGTGTGTGTGTGTGTGCGCATGTGTGTGCGTGTGCGCTGGATGTCAAACCACCAAAATGGTATTGGGACCAGGGTGCAGATGCGAGGTTGGAGGGACAGGCGAACTTTGATTTTAACAAACTCAGGTGGCAGCAGGAGCCATTTCTGCTCTTCCCTGGAGCCCATGGCGGGTGGGGGCATGGGCCCCTGCTGCTCCACCAAGCTGGAAAAGAGCCTGTGCCTTGCCATTCAGTTACTGGGCTGATTGCTTCTTGCCCTTTGTGAGCAGGGACTGAGGAAGGAGAGCTTGGGGGGGCGGTCAGAGGGTTAGTGTCAGCAACAGGTGCCGCCATACATACCACCCAGATGCAAGTCGATGAGGCCACTGTAACAAGACTCTCCCCAATAGTCTACAACAGGAACCGGTGAAGACAGTTACTGGACCCGACGACCTGACAGCTCCACCCCGCCGCCCCCCCCTGCCCCCAACGCAATCAACAACGGGAAGCACAAGGGACAGAGATGCAGCCAGACGGGGAGCGGAGCGGCCAGGATGCATGCACCTCTCGGGGCACACACACGTGCTGAGCTGCACCCTTCCTGTGGGGCCGGGGGGGGCCGGTCACTGACCCACAGGTGACAGCATCATTGACAGCGGCCAGTGAGGACAGAGGCCCTGGCTTTGTGGGGAGTCCCAGCTCCACCAGGACTTGGCCTCACCTGAGACTTAAAACACTCGAGGGCAGATCAGAGGCAGTGCCTTCCGCAGTTACTATGAGCTGCTCCAGGCTGAGGGCTGGAGACAGGAGGGAAACACCCTGAACCTGCCGGGAGGCCTCTGGCCTCAGGTGTGGGGCAGCCAGAGCGCTGCAGCGGGGCCGTCTGTACAGACTGGAGAGGATGTGTTCACCTGGGCCGGACGGTGGTTTCTGCTCTGTTCTGTGGGACCCTGGGGCTCTTCCAGGTCCAGGGGTCTTCCAAATGCCTGACTCATACTTTCAACTCACTCGGAAGCTGAAATCAGACATGCCACGTTCAAAAGCCTGACGTGACGATCTCACGTCTGCTGATGACCATCAGCTCCAAACCGTGTGCCGGGCAAACGTCGTTTCTTCCGCCGCCCTGGTGAGCGTCTTCACTCCCTGTGAACATGCTGGGCCGGCGACACGTGTTCTTCCATCCACATTCTGGCAAGTAGCGCACTCCTGTCACTCGAGGTCTTCTGGCGGGTGGCTCACACGCCCCAGCCTCCAGCAGAGCCAGGCACCTGGTCACTGCATGCCCGGGCCTCTCCGTGTCTCCTCTTTAGGAAGCGCGTGGGCTGCCGCCGGATCCATCAGCGATTTAAGTGTGGAAGCCAGTCCTGCTGCTCCCTGTCACGGCCACCGCCCGTGTGTCCGGAGGGTCCCCACCCCATGTGCGCTGGGAGTAGAGGTGGCCCTCCACCAAAACCTGCATTTCCCAATTTGTGTTTGCGAACATTCTAGAATGATTCTTCTCCAGTTAGACTTGAACTCATAACTTGGTTTGTAAAAAGCCAGTCGGTTCTGAAGCTAAGAAACGAGGTTGAAAACCCTGGACTCAGATGAAATCCTGGCTGCGTGTGTTTATGAAAAGGTAATTATCCAAACACCTAGAAGGAGGGATTTGGGGGGAATCCTAGGCCAGGCTTCAACGGTGCGCTTTTCTCTGCTCCCTCAGCCGCCGGCAGCCTGCGACAGAGACCCTGCGGCAGCTGTGGACTCAGACTGGGCCACGCAGGGCGCACTTGGGTGGGGCCGCCCACCTGCGCCTCAGCACCTGCGTGGTGTGCGGGGGGAGGCAGGACGTTTTCCGAGCACCTTTGTGAACCGTGAGGCCGGGGCGCGTGCCTGCTGAGCCACCCTTCGCTCCCTACTTGACACTTTTTTTTGTAGCCTGAGGAGAGGCGCAGGAGGAAAGGGGGGCCAGGCCCCTGCCTAGGGTCTTCTGCCAGAGGGGGGAGTGGCGAGAGCAGGGCCTCTCCGGTAGGTCTGGGCCAACTCCCTCCGGGGCCTCACCGAGGAGCCCCGTCCGTGTGCAGGGCAGGGAGCAAGGGCTGGATGCTGGACCATTGCTGTACCTGGACGCTGGGACTGGCTGGCGGGCTGCTGCATGGCCAGGCTCTGGCCCGTGGCTCCACGAGGCCTCGGAGTCTTGCGTTTCCTTTGGTGGCTGAGGCAGGGAATCCATCCTTGTCCCCCACCTGCCATCTACTCTTCACCCGAAGGTCAGCATGGAGCCAATGGCGAGGCTGTAGTGTCCAGGCCTGCTTCCACGTCTGGGTCCGACTCCCTGGGGAACGTCTGTCCTCGAGAACCTGAGACCATCGGACCCCAGGCTCACACAATGAGGCCGCCCCACCAGGAGCTCGTCAGCAAGTCAGTCAGCAGGCAGCAGTGGGCAGTATTCCTGACTGTGGTCACTGGCGCCCCTGGGCTCCTAGATGGCCTGCCACCACCCCTCTGCCCCGGAGACACCCGTGTTCCCTGCAGGAGACGAGTTTCCCATGTAGAGCGGCCAAGATGTGCAACTCTGGTGAAGGCTGGTACCAACCAGGCCCTCCGCGCCATGTTGGGCTGTAGCCGGGCCAGCCCGGCGGTTTCCAGATCTTGCACCAACAGGGACTCCAGACAACTCAGGGACTTCCTCGCTCTCTCCGCGCCCAACTGTGCTGAGTGCCCCCCACGGGCTCCCTGGTGAGCAGTGGTGCCACTATGCGGCATGCCAGAGATCCTCCCTGATCAGCTGCCACCCAACCCACAGCCCTCGTGGCTCCTGCCCAGCACCCCCTCCGTGCCGGCTCCCCACAGTCCCCGTGCCTGCCCACGGGCCCTGGGTGGCCAGACTGCTTGGGCATCAGCGCACTGCACCCCAGGAGGTGGAGGGCTCTGCGGGGCGTCTGCAGCGCTCTGAGTGCCTAGGGCAGCAGGGGCACCAGAGGGCTGAGGATAGCAGGTGGCACGGGGAGTGGGCAGGCCCTGCCGGTGCAGTTCTGTGATGGTCCTTGTGGTGTGGGCTCCCTTTCCCCACGTCTTTTCTCCGTGAGAAAGTGACGGGGCAGGGAGGGGGGCAGGCCCAGCGCTTGCCAGCAACAGAGGACATGGACCAGAAGTCCTTCCTGCAGGCCGATGGCAAGGCCTCAGTCAGGGCGGAGAGGGGCGGCAGGCCCGGGGCCAGCCCGCACAGATGGGCTTTCCTCCCCCGGAGCCCCAGGAAGCCCCCAACCTCAGCACTGAAGGGGCCCAGAGGCGCCTGCCAGAGAGAAAGCGGAGGTGGCGCACAGTCAGCCCTACCGTGGAGGTGGGCGGGAGCCTCCCGCAGGGATGCCCGCCCCGGGAGCCCGGACAGTACCTGCTTCCCCACGGAGCGCCTTCTCCACCGCGACCCCTCTCTCCTCCAGGTGCCGCTGCCGCTCCTCCACCTGCTCCAGCTGCCGCTGGATGATCTGCGGGGACAAAACCGCAGGGGCACCCATCTCTCACCACCTGGCCTCGCCTCACTGCCAGGAGGTCAGGTGCTCTGCAGATGCCCGGAGGAGAGAGACAGATGCTCCCATGTGTGAAGAATGCATGTGAGCCCTGGCACATCGGCAGCCCGCACCACATGTGGGGGGCGCCAAGGCGGCCAGCCCACCGGGAGTGGACTGAACTCCTGCAGGAAGGACTCAAGTGCGACAGCCCAGGACCTTTCTGATGGTGACCTCCTCTCTCTGCTCCAGGAAAAAGTGGATCTAGGACGGGGCAACTGGCCGGAGCCTGTGGGAGTGTGCGGGGCTGGTCCTGAGCACCGGGGGACGTCCGAGCCCCAGCTTGGTAGCCGGTGGCGTCTGGTGAAGAGAAGGTGCACGTGGGGGGACGCGCAGGAGAAGGGCTGGCGAGACGTGGCTCCAGAGGAAGGAAGACCTGCCGGTGTCTGCGTGTGCTGTGCAAGTGTCTCAGTGCTTTCGGAATGCACGTGACTGCGTTTAAAAAACCACACTGTACTTAGGTATCTCTTAATACTTTGTGTAAAAAAATTATGTTTAGTCTCGCCGCCCCCCTCCAGGTGGTCTGGGATCTGGGGGCCTGAATACAGGGGCGGACGATGGGGAGGAAGTACTAGACCCCTCAGAGACTGAGAGGCCCTGGAGCCCCTCAAGCACTGTCCTCACCACTGGGCGGGGTGGCTCTATGATGATCACTCCATCGTGAGGAACCCAGAAACCCAGAGCTTGGCTCTTCTCTTTCTCCGCCAACAGCCCCACAGAGTGGCGGCTCTGTGTAGCCGCAGCGAGCCAGGGGCTTGTGGCCTGAGACTGAGGGGCCACCCTCTCAGGCAATGGGACCCCCATCTCCGCGTCCTGCCCTGTCCCCTGCAGCCTCCCTCGTCGGGGCTGGGGAGGAAGCTGGCTGGAAGGGGGGTGGGGCCGTGTGACCCTCGTGCGCTGGGCCCCCCAGGGTCACCTGGGCTCGGTGCAGCCGCTTCAGCTCCTCCTGCTTGGCCTGCCTCCGCGCCGCCTTCTGCACGCGCCGCGTGAGCTTGGCGCTCAGCTCCGCCTCTGTGTAGGTTCTCGGCTGGGGAGGGGGAGAAGTTGCTTCAGTCAGGTGCACGCAGCCCTGAGCAGGGGCACCGGTCCGCAGGGTCCCGAGAGCCCGGCTCCAGCTCGCACAGCACCCACGTGCGGCGTGCGAAGACCCCAAGGCTGCAGCCCGAAACGCCCCAGGGAGACGCCTTCCCGCAGCGACAGGAACAAGGAGGCTCGAGGACAACAGCCGGGGAGCCGGTGCAACAGAGGGTTCACCTGTTTCCCATACAAGGCTGTCTGCTCTTCCCAGGACTTTTTTAAGGTGAAAGTATCGGTAAGATGTCCCCCACACCTCCTGCCTGGAGGAGATGTGCAGGCAAAGGAAAGTCAGGATCCCTGATGTTCTGGTTTGGTATCAAACCCACTCTCTTCAGATGAGCGATATTTATATGGTTCTTTTAAGAAGTGACGTTTGAATTACAGAAACAGTGATGCTTCTACTTTGAGTCTGAGTGAACCCCGAACCAGCTAACAGTCTGAAGAAGGAACCCCAAGGGTGACCCTGCCTGGACCCGGGGGCTGCCCAGCAGCTGCCGGAAGGAGGGCCGGTGGTAGGGCTGTTTCGGCCGGTGCCGTGGACTCAAGGCAGCTACTGGCCGAATCCAGCTGACTCCACCAACAAGCAGCCAGGGCCGCTCCACGGGCAGAAGTGGGCAGTGAGGGCGTGAGGCAGTGCCACACGCCCCAAAGGGGCACTGGGCAACCTCTGAGAGGCGACTGCCAAGAGGGCTTGCCTGTAATCATAACACCCCCTTCGCGGCCACCAAGGACATAAAAAGGGGGCTTCCCCGACAGTGGGGACGACGCTCAAGTGGGTCCAGCTGGGCACGCTTGTCAGCTGCGTTCTCAGAGCTCGGGGTGGGGGGTCAGCCAGGCAGGCGGTCCCGTGTCCTGCTACTCTGGCGCCCTGAGCGTGTCCCCTCGCGGACCTGGGCTGAGGGCTGTGAACCCCATTCTGGTGGGCAGCCCTGTCTCCAGCACACAGACCGACGCCACCTCACGTTCTCCAGCCCTGACACGGCGGCTGCCGTGCGTGACCGCGCCATGCACGCAGGACAGTTAGTGAGCTGTGGCGGGGGCTGAGCGCCGTGGTTAATCACAGACACGCATGCAACAGTGGCCGGCGGGCACGACGAGCTGCTACCTTTGGTGCACACGGCCTCCTAGACGCCCAGGCATGTGGCAGAGATACCGACTTTTAAAGGGGTGGCGACGGAAAACAGAACAGAACAGCAATGATAATAATCGTTAAAAATAGAACACAGAAATGGAGCAAAATCATAAGTTTAAAACAAACACAAACACCAAAACATGATTATTTTTTAGAACGTCATGCAGGGCTGGGTGCAGACCCCCGAGTGGCACCTTCAGGAGCACCCCCTGCCTTGGGCCGGGCTCACAGCTCTCCCAGGAAGATGGCTTCTCCCTCATGCCCAGCCTTCTCCTGCTGCTCCTCAAGCCCCCTCACGCGTAGTTAACACTGTTTAAGTGGGCGGTCACAGATGCCATTGCTCCCTCAGCAGCCTGTGTGCTTGTGGCAACTGGGATGACTCCTTCCCGCTGGATGTTACAGGTGCTGGGACAGGGCCTGGGGTGGGGCCGTCACCAGAGACAGACACAGAGCAAGCTGAGCACTGACCCCGCCCTCCCCCAAAGGCCCTGCCCTGGCAGGGCTCATCAGCCAGGGCCAGGGTTGCCCCCACTGCCAGCAACCCTGGGTTGGGTGGAGGGGCACATCTCTTGACCACACATAGTGAAAGGACCTGAAATAGCAGGAACAACTGATCTTTGTCAGACGTGTTCCAGGCAGACTGCGTCTGAGCTGCTCAGAGCGGAGGGGAGTCCCAGCTGCTGTCCGCCCGGCCCAGGGGCCACAGGTGTGGAGAACCACAGCCTCAGACGCAGCGTCCCCAGGGCCCCTGCCGCTTCTCGCGAGGCTGTGGGGACCCCCCACACATGGGCCCTGGGAAGAAGGAGCCACTGGTGGCGACGCTGAAATTTAAGTGCGTGGACCCTGCCTCTCGGGGGACCCACGTTTCCCACCAATCACCCGAGAGGAAGAATTTCGTTATTTGAACAAGTCAGTTAAGGAAACAAAAGACAGGGGTTTCCCCGAGCAGCATCCCTATAACTGCAACCTAAGGACCAGCACTCAACATTCACACCACAGGGACTGAGGGTGGCCGTTTTGAGGTTTTGGTGGGAAGGGGCACAACCCTGGTGGGAGGAGGTACAACCCTGGAGGAGGCAGCAACCCGAGGCCTGAGGTCCCGGAGCGCATGCACCAGGGGCGGGTCAGCCGGGCCAGCACCTCTGCAGCCAGCTGGACTGGACTGCGGTGGCAGCGGTGGCAGCAAGAGGCCACGTAGGTTGTATTCAAGTCAGACTGAAGCAGAAAAAGAAAAAGACGTAAACGCGAGTTCTCTCCTGTTAGTAAAGCTATGAAGTGATTTTTTTAAAAAACGTATTAGTCCCTGGCTGGTGTGGCTCAGTGGACTGAACAGTGGCCTGTGGACCAAAGGGTCACCAGTTCAATCCCCGGCCAGGGCACACGCCTGGGTTGCAGGCCAGTTCCCCAGTAGGGGGCACAAGAGAGGCAACCACACACTGATGTTTCTTTCTCCCTACCTTCGTCTCTTGCTAAAAGTAAATAAAACCTTTACAAAAATGTGCTTTATCTTAATTTTTCTATATAAACATTCTAAATAAGTTATTTTTGGTGTTTTTTTTTAAATGAAACAAAACTCCGGCACTACTGTCCCAGCTGCCTCCTCAGGGTGGGCCTGTGACTTGGAGGCGAGGCCCCCCGCCTGGCCGCTGGGGGTGCGGGCCGTGCCCAGCCCCGCGCAAGCCTGGCGGAGCTGTTCTTGTTGGTGCCCAGTCCCTCCGCTTCTGCTCGGAGACTCTGCAAACTGGCAGACGAGCTGACAGAGGAGAACAACGAACACCTTCACCTACACTGGCTGGCTGGCTTTGCACACATGGAGTCTTTGTCTCCTCTTTTTTCCTGAAACTTCTGTGGGCATCATGGTCCTTCATCCCCAGAAACGTCGGCGAGTTCTTGCCGCACACAGTTGTTCCCCACGTGGAACCTAGGAAGTTCCAGGAACTTGGCGCTGACGGCCCAGCGCAGTCGCCCGTGGGAGCTGTCCTCCATCAGACCCCCCAACTGCCCGTGCCCCAGCTGCTCTGCTTTGGCTTGTCTCCCTGCATGAGCGCCTCGTCCTTTCCAGCCACAGCGGGCAGTCGCCACCACTCTGTCCTGGTTCCGGGTGCACAGCGTGGGTTCGGAATGATCCAGCACTTCACAGAGCGCCCCCCCACCCCGTGTTCCCAGTGCCTCCCCAGCGCCCTGCGCAGGCACCCCAGCACGACCGACTGCACTCCCTGTGTTGCACTTGACATCCCAGGACTGTTCTGTGACGGCCCCCCGTCCCTCTAGCTTTGGCTTCTCCCCTCAAACTGGCAGTTTCTCCTACTCAGCCTGACGGTTCGCTGATAACAGAGGAACAGTGCAGAGACCCAACCCCAGAAGCAACCACAGGTGGACGTCTGTGGCTGACTGGTCTGTCGTCCACACGGAGACCACGTGCTCCTTCCTGCTGGGTCCCCACCAAGTCCCTGCGGGGCTGGCACACAAGAGCTCCCCCATCTCCCGTGGCGCCTGGCAACTCAGGTGTCCTTCTAGGAGAACAGAGAGATGCAGAACTGGCATGGTCCAGGGGGACGAACACGTCAGGAATGAGATGGCAACTGGAAGATTGGCTTCCTCTGGTTTGCCAAATTATCAAGGAGGAAACGGGTCAGGCCAAGAGGAGGGAGTGGGATGCAGCCCTGCCGCAGCCTCTCTTGCAGGCAAGGCCAAGTCCTGGGACGCGTGGTAAAGAAGGTGCAGAATGTTCCGGGAAGTTTTCCATACAAAAAGGGGAGCAGGAGGCAGCTAGACCTCCCACTGGGTGGGTGGGGGGGCAGGAGGAGCATGCACCCAGGGCTGGATGATGGAGTCCAGGAAGGCCCGGTCCTCGCAGTCTTGCGGGCCCCTGGGCAGGGACAACCCTGTCTCTGGCCTGGGGAGTGCTGCTCTGCCGGGGACAAAGGAATGGAGGGACAGAGCGAGGTGCTTCCCAAAGACAGACGGAACGTTTGGTCCCGCCCACCGGCCTGGAACACCTGTCTCCCCAGAACCAAACCCAGAAACTCCTGCCATGGATGCTGGAGCCCTGGCTGTTCCCGGAGAAGCCTGAGCTCGGTCCTGCCACGTCTCCTGCCTGCACCACCGGCTGAGGCTCAGCCTGCCCCTCTGGCTCCGCATGGAGGCACGCAGCCCTGGTCCTGAGTCACAGAACCCCCCCCAGCCCCGGCCCCCGCAGCTGCCCACTGGCCTGCATACCTCTCGCTTCGACCTCTGGGAGGCGCTCTCGAGGACATCATCACTGGAGAGGTCTGAGTCCTCTGAGAAGCTCAGCTGGCGTCGGAGCTGCAACTCTGGGGGAGAGGGAGGGCCAGGTGAGGGCAGCATTGGCGCTGGCCTGGGCTGGAGGTCTGGGCCACGTCTAGCTGAGGTGACTCCCCGCCCAAGCAGCCAGAGCATGGAGGCCAGTCTGCAGGCAATGCTGCCCCCCACAGCCTCCATCCCCTCTCCCTCTCCAGTCAGCACAGCTCTAAGGCCCCAGGGCAGGGAGGGGTGTGGGGGGGCCTGGGTGCCCACACACCTGCTTTCAGTCTGGGCGACACCCGGTGCTTCCCTGAGTCCACAGTGGTCCCGCTGGAGGGGGTGCTGGGGCAGGATTTGTTGTCCCCCTTCTTCTTCTTGTCCTTCTTGTGCCCAGAGAAGACCGACTTCCACAAGGACCTGGGTTTGGTGGCCGCCTCCTCTGGGAGGTCTGCGCGGGGCTTCTCAGGGGGCCGCCCCCCCGCCTTGGCCGCCCCCCCCTTGGCTCTGCGTGGGGAAAAGAGTGACGCTCTCTTCCTGCTCTTCCCACTGGAGCCCTCAGAGGAGGTGAGTGAGCCATCGGGGGGCCCCGAGTCCGATGCGGGCGACAGGACCTCCTCGCTGGCGGCTTTGTGCTTGGCGGTGGGCTCTTCCGGAACTCTGTGGGACGTGAGGCTGGGGACTCTGCCCTTGGAGGGCCCCAAGGAGGGTTTGCGGCTGGAGCCCCCGGGGGGCCTGGAGGCCTTGGCCGCCGTCTCCATCTCCTTCATGCGACGCAGCTGCGTGGCCATGGCGTCCCTCAGCGCCTGGCTCTTCACAGACCTCTCCCGGGCCCGCATGCGCTCCTCGGCCCGCTCCTTGGCTTCTGGAGAGACGACAGGCAGCCCCCTCTTCTGCAGGTGCACCCCACTCTCCATACTGGGCAACCTGCCATTCTCCTTGGCCGAGGGTGGCCGGAGGGGCTTCTCAGAGAGGGGTGGGCCGGACGGGGGCGTGAAGAACTTCTCCTGCAGACTTGAGTCCTCGGTCCTGTCCTCGTATGTGTCCTCCACGTCGTCGGCGAAAGGGATGTCGTCCACGCTCTCCACAAAGGACTTCCGCACCTCCTCCCGGGGGGGCTGGGCCGGCTCCCGGGGCGGCCGCAGGGCGGCGGCTGGTGGGGGCGGTGGGACCCCTGAGGTCTTGGGCTCCCCCTCCTGAGGCTCGCGCATCTGGTGGGGCTTCCTGCGCAGAGTGGCGGGCTCCTCGCCCTGCGGTGGGGGCGGAGGCGGGCTGGAGGGCGGGGTGAGCATCGTGGAGTCTGAGGTGTTGAAGCTCTGGCTGCCCGAGGTCTTCGTGTTGGAGGAACTTCCGCGCAGGCCCAGGCCGGAGCTGCTGGACAGGTCCCGCCGCTCCTCATGGGCACTCCTTGGCTCGCGGTCGGATGGGGACTTGGGGGTCGGCGGGCAGGGCTGGTCGCCCTCCCACTGCGGGAGGCCCAGTTTCTTGGGAACAGGTGGAGCTTTCAGGAGATGGAGCCCCTCACCCTGAGGGGACTTCTCCACCGAAAAGGATTTGAGGGACACTGGCTTCAAGACAGGTGAGGGGAAGCTGAGCTCGGGCCCCTTGCCCCGATCGACGGGCGTGAGCCCGAGGCTGCGGCGGATCTCGGCACTCTTCATCCAGAACTCAGCCACCAGGTCACTCCGCCGCAGAGCCTCGTCTGCAGCCAGAGGGCTGCCCAGCCTGTCCTGGGCGTCCCCTTGGTTCTTCATGGGGACGGGGGCTAGGGGGGTGGATGTCTTGGCTGGACCAGGCTGGAAGCATATGGGGGACAAGGTGGGGGATGGCACGGCAGCCTCGCAGGAAGGCTGTGGCTGGGAGCAAATGGGGAGCGGGGTGGGGGCAGTCAGCGGGGAGTGAGGCGGCAGGGCCGCTGGAGGGGTGTGGACAGGAGAGGGCGTAGCTTTCTGGTCAGCGGCAATGTCCAGTCTGGGGACCAAGAGCTCTGGGAAGAGGCGCTCCTCAGGCGACTTCAACTTGGCGACTGCAGACAGGAGTGGGGCCCGGGCCCCCTACAGCACCGAAGACAGACAGACGGACACCGCTCAGACGAGCCACGACCGCTGGTCAGAAGAGAGGCCTCGGGGACCTTCCTCTCTGAGGGTCTGTGCCCACTCTCGCCCTCAGCTGCTGCGCCGGCGCCTCCAGGAGGACCTCCGGCACAGTCTGCGGTTTTACACCCGCTCAGCCCAACTAGACCGACTTGGTGGCTGGGGCTCGGCCCCCTTAAGGCGCATGCACCCCACGTGCTGTGCGCTGGCCATGTGCTGGTCAGAAGGCACAGTGCAGCCTGCTCTCCCTGCCCAGCCGTCAGGGTCCCCGGTGAGCGGGTTAAAAACAGCTGTGTCACAGCCTGTGCCATAAATCATCCCCCTCGGGAGGATCAAAGGTCCAGGGAGTCCTACACGAACCTCCACCCACTGCCTGCCCACCCCTGCCTCAGGAAGCTCCCCCACGGCACACGGGGAGCCGCCAAAGCCGCCATGTCCGCCTCACTGCTCAGGACCCCAAAGGCCCGGTCCAGCCGACCCGCCTGCATGGCGGACTTCCCTCCCTGATCTTTCCTCCAGCAGGTATTTTCCAAAGCCTGTTCCACGGGACACATTGTTACGATGCGTTCACACACTCCTCTCTAACGTGGGGTCCATATGCCGCTGGTAATCCGAACAAACACTTTTAATTTTAAAATTCAGTTCTGCCGTGGCTAGTGTGGCTCAGTGGACTGAGCACTAGCCTACAAACCGGAAGGTTGCAGGTTCGATTCCTAGCCAGGGCACATGCCTGGGTTGCAGGCCAGGTCCTCAGCAGTAGGTGCACAGAGACAACTAACTGATTGATGTATCTCTCACACACTGACATTTCTCTTCCTCTTTCTCCCTCCCTTCTCTCTCTCTAAAAAGTAAACAGAATACTTAACATTCGTATTCTTAACAAAACATCAAGGAGACATGCACCTGTTTTGTTGCACCAGTGATCCCACAAACACATCTGCTTGGGGCACCAGCTCTGCCCCTGCCAGTGAGCCCCAGTTCTTACCTCGGCCATGGGGCTGTGGACACGGGGGAACGGAGCAGCTTCTGCCACGGTGGACCGGATGGGACTGGAGACCTGGGAGGGACCTGCAAAGCAGAGACACAGGACTGACAGGAGGAAACGCACTCCTAGGGATGGTGCCTCCCCCAAACAGCTCTGCAGTGGGGTCTGGGCGCCCTCAGCCACCTGCAGGTGCAGGACAAGCAGCAGGGAGACAGCCCCCCCAGGTGCCCTCTGTGCACACTCTGGGTCAGAAGCGCCAGCTTTTTGTCACATGGATGGTCCGTTCTTTCCACCTTCTTTTTCTCATGACTCCAGTGACACCAGACGGGGGGCTGGTGCTGAAACCGCACGTGGGGCCCAGGCATGGGGGGCAGGGGTCGTCATCTGAGGCTGGTGTGCGGGCGCCCCAGTGCCACTGTCCTCGTATGGCCTCGGTGGGGATCCGGAGGGGCCCCTCCTGTGACAGCAGACTGACCTCTCCCTCGGGGCTGTGCAGAGGCAGTGGGCCAAACCGCCCGGTCTTCTGAGGCCTTCAACTCCGGCTCCACAGCTGCCATCGGCGGCAGCGGCCTGCGCACCTCGGCCTCGGCCTCCCAGGGGACGTCGTCAGACCAGTGCTGATCTGGGGAAGGACAGGAGTGCGGGGAGCTCACTCAGCCGGGCCCGGGCTGCTCGCTGCTCCTCACCCAGCGGCTGGCGCCAGGCCGACGCACTCCCTCAGCAGCACAGTGCTCTCTGCGAAGCGCTGGGCTCCGCCTTCTTGGACACGCAGCCGACAGGTCAAGGCTGAAGGTGGCCAGTGGGTGTGCCTGGGGAGAGTGGGCCTTGCCTCGGGGGCCACCACCCATCAGTGCCTCTCTCCCGTGGGCGGCTCCAGCCGTGCTGCCCCACACCATGGCCTGGACTGCCCCTCTCACTCCTGCAGCCCAGCCTGTGCCCCTTGTCTCCCGACCAGCCAAAGTGGAGCTCCACAACACTACCCCCCCATGTCTGGCTCTCCCCCAGCACCCACAGCCCAGGCTGTGTGCAAGGCCCCAGTCTAGCATCTGTCCTCAGCCACGGCTGCACGGATGCAGGCTGCACTGAGTGGCGGCGACGGCCGGGGGCACAGCACACATGCCCATTAGGGCCCAACAGGGAACGACCAGGAGGTCTAGCAGCTACTCCCCCGAGCCCCCTGCTTCTGCCTAGTGTGCACTGTGTCCACCCTGCCTGAGTCCAGAGCACTCTGGCCCGTCCCACCACGGTGAACAGGCAGCCACTCCCGTGGAGGGGGGTCTGGGGTCCCTGTACCGTCATCCAGCTCTGCGCCAGTGTCCCCTGTGTCCCCATTCTCAGCGGCCTCCCCTTCTATCTCTGCTGGCTCCGAGTCCACGTCCTCCTCCAGGTCATGCTCGTCCGACGGGCCTGTGAAGCAGACACGTAGAGGGAAGGAGAGGAAGGAGAAGGGCGGGCAGAGCGCCCTGCGGGGGGGCCCTCCCTGACACCTGAGACTGCTTTTCCACGGGTCACGTGAGCGTGGACTCACACTCAGCCCAGTCACCTCCTTCCCCCAGGCTGAGGTTTGGCCCCTCCAGGGGACGTGGCCCCTCCAGGCCCAGGCCCAGCAGCCCTGAGTGCAAAGTAGCAGCGCTCGGGGCTCATCAGCCTGTCCCTGCGTGGCCGCGCCCCACACCACAGGTCCCTTAATGCAGTTGCAGTTGGAGGGACCGTTTCTGACTCCTGCCTGTGACAACACTGGCCGTGGCTGTGTGGCTCAGTGTCGTGGCTGCAGCGTTCTACGTCAGTGACATTGCTGTGGGAGGTGTGGCCCACACTGTACCCCCTCCACAGGCAGGCAGAGGTGGCAGCTCTGCTTGGGGTGATCAAGAGAAATGCTTTTCTAAAGCAGCGCAGGGTGGGAAGAGGGGATGTGTGAGGTCCACCCCCTGGGCCCAGGCCTAGCCCTTTGGGGCTGCAAAGGCAGACAAAGCACTAACGCACTCGTTTCTCCTAAGGAGCAGCCGGCCCCTAACACGCACTCACACACACTCGCACTCACAGCTGCCCCCAACCTCAACACGCTGAAAGCTCGCACTAAAAGTCTGAAGGAAGGCCGCTATGAAACGCCAGCGTCACCCATCTGTCTGGAGCCCTACAGCTCCCTCTCAGGTTCGAAGCACAGCCATCCCCACATCGTTGCTGAAAGCTGTCTGTCACCCTAGGTGCCTGGTGAAAGCTGTCTGTCACCCCAGGGGCCTGGAGTCTGGTCTGTGTGTACAGAAGCCCGAGCACCGGAGCTCACGGGTCGGTGGGCACGGGGGGGCCAGCGCAGCTTGGCTGCAGGGTTCCTTACAAGGCTGTGCCAAATCGAGGACAGCCCTGCTCCCCACACTGGATGCCTGGGTCGCAGTCTGCTCACAGGCAGCCCCACACCTGAGAGCGTGCAGGGCCCGTGTGGCAGAAACACCGGGAGCGGCTGCTGAGGCCACTGTCCAGTGAATATCAAGGAAGTGCCCACTTGTGGGGGGGGAGAGGCACTTAGCAGATGCCGGTCTTGACCTCGGGGTGCCACGGCAGTGCCATGAGCTTTCACTGGTGGTGGTTCCTCAGACTGTGTGCTCATCTCCCCACCGAGTACACCGAGGCTCCTGAAACGGGCACTTGGTCCACACCCAGCTTCAGAGCACTGGACCGGCAGGTCTGGGCTAACAGTGCGAGTTTGGGGGAGATGGGGGGCTTCTCATGACACTTTCGGGGCTGGCAGACGGTGACTGTCCCACCCCCCTCAGAAGAGGCAGGCAGCCCAGGGAGCTGGCCACACCCTGCCTGTGCCCCGCATTCCTGCACCCCTTGCTTGCAGGCCAAGCTCGCGGCTGCGCTACAGCCCTGCTAACCCAGCTGGTGGACGCTGCCCCCTGCCAGAACCTTGCTCCTTCGCAGGGAACTCGACTCGGTGGGAACCGCGCCTGGGCCTACTGTGGAGGCCGCTGTGCCAACACCAGGCATGGAGGGTCCCAGCACCGCTGTGCGCAGGCACACGGGAAGGGAATCTGGAGGAGCCCGAGGCCCCGGACGCCCTCAGTCCCCGCCTGGCCTCACTCTCGCCTCACTGCAGAGGCAGAGGTGAGAGTCCATAGCCCTCAGAGGTACCCCAAGAGATCACAACACAGGGCTCACACAGACAGGTGAGGGTGGGCACCAGGGCATCTGGGCGGCAATTTTGAGTTGCAGACGGAGGGGTGGGACTGGGGCCAGGTACAGGTTAAGGTGGGATGTAGGATGCTGGGAGCTGCCACCCACTATGAAGGCCAGAAGTTGCAGTCACACTCAGCTGCCAGCTGGGATGTCCTGACACCTCCGCCTGTCCACCATGCTGGGGACAGGAGCCCACTGGCTGCACTTGCAGCGGATGGCACTGACTCAGCCCCCCTCCCTCGGTGTGTGGGCAGGCGTGCCTGCCTCCTGATGCCCAAAGGACATGGGCGGCCCCCGTGAGCTCCACCCTCCTGACCCGGGGAACCTCGGGCACAGCAGCCCCCTCTCTGACCTGTGCAGCCGGTCTGTGTGTGTTGTGGGGGCGGGAGTGCGGCTGCCAGGCATTTGGAGGGCAGAGGCCACGCACGTCTTGCAGCGGAAAGGGCAGTCCTGCCCCAAATGCCAGGAGCTCCTCGCCAAGAAACACTTTTCTACCCAGAAAAATGTAGGAAGGACAACTGAGGCTTCCCAGCCAGCTCTCGGCCTAATCACTTACAGAGACACCCACACTCCGTCCAGAGCCCCCGGCTAAGGCTGCCTGTCCCTCTGCTCCGAGCTGAGCAACACCTGCCTCCCCCACGAGTGTCCCATCTGCCCCTGCAACACCAGCTGCCTCCCACCCTGGCGTTTCAGCAGGTTTGTGGGCTCTCCGCGGACCCCCTTGCTCCTCCAGGTCACAGAGTTCTGCAGACCTCACACCTCAGTACTAACGATGCTCCCGCTCTGGCCTCTGCCCGATCTCTGTGCGCTAGAGTGAGCACTGGCCTCTGTCCCCGACAGGACCTGGCTTGTCCCTGCGGTGCGAGGGGAGCGTGTCCACCCATGCAGGGGCCCTGGGGGAGGCATGCACGTGCCCTGCCCCACCCCCGCATGCACAGCCGCAGGACCGGAGTCCAGTGTTAGGGTCAGCGGAGCTGCCGAGAGAGCGGTTACGGTGAACGAAAGACGGACACCCCGGCTACCTCCGGACACTGTCTCCAGCCAGGCCTGCACGGCTGCGTGGCGCGCGGAGGGGAGGTCAGGCGCTGAATGTGAAACAGACACAAACTCGACGTTACACAGGACCGAGACCCCCCGAGCAGGGTCGCGTCACCCTGAAGTCCAAGATAAGACAGCAGCCGCAGCGGCGTTATGGCCGGGCCTGTTGGCACCGCCGGGGACCGTCCAGCAGCGAGCCTGTGTGGAGGGGCTGCAGGGAAAAAGGGGGGAATCGGGCAGGTGCGCGGGGCTCTGCGCGCACTCGAGTCGCTGCGGGAACACTTCACCGGGCCGCTCCTGCCTGTGGGTGAAGATTCAGGGCTGCAGATTCGGGACTGGGGGGAGGAAATCAAACGACCACATGACAGGTGTGTCCCACCGTGGGGACCACCCCCTCATGTCCTCAGAGATTTGCAGTTCCTGTTGGAACTGGACAGAAACGAGGTTCAGTGAGCAAGACGGAAGCGGGAAGGGAGGTGAATCACGTGACTCCTGCTCGAGTATGCTTGTGGCCAGACAGGGGCACAGACCACCTCGCCCACAGCCCAGAGCGACTCACTGGCCTCCCTGACGTCCACATCCCCGGAAACCTCACTCCTGCTTACACTGGGCCTCCCGGCCCCTCCTGCCCACACACACGCACCGCCAGGCACACCCCACAAGCCAAGGGCTGGACTTCCACCAGCAGGGCAAGAGCGACCGGCCTCATCATATGGGAGAAAGAAAGCATGCTCTTTGCACCCCAAGGTCAAGTTCATCCTGCCAGTCTGCATCTATGGGGAAAGAACTCACAACCTCTGAACTTGCCCAGGTGGGTCGGGAGCAACAGGAAGAAAGCACATTGTCTGTCAGCTCTCCCTTTGGGCCAGACAGTGCTCTGGCCGTGAGGGCAAGGCCCCGCAGCGAAGAGAGAGGCCCGGGTGCAGGGCTGACGCCGTTACCTCTGGAAGTGGAGGGCGCGGAGCTGGGTGCCATGCGCTCCTCCTCCTCCTTCTCCCGGACGTGCGTCCAGTGCACGTCTGCCTGGATCTCCAGGGGGTCGGCCGCGCTCAGGGCCTGCGGCAGCCTCTGGCTCCGGGCAGCTGCGGCGCCCAGGTCCCGGCGGGAAGGTGGGGAGAGGAGTGAGGGAGGGGCGATGAAGGGGAGGAGGAGGTTGGAGATGAACAGTCATGGGAGGGAGAGGAAGGGAAGGAAACACCACAGGAAAGGAAACAGAGAGAAAAGTCATCTCGTTGCTGGACTGACTTGGAAAAAGGCAGGCGTCGAGACCACGCGACAGGTCACACACACATGGCCCCCGTGCTCCCATGCGATGTCCTTTCACGTTTCACTCACGTGGACTCGAGCGAGGAGACGTGGCCTGCGCACCCAGAGCTTCCCTCTGGACGCTTCTCTCGAGGTGGCTGCCCTCGAGACCCAAGGCCACGTTCGAGAAAGAGTGCTCGACCTCAGCCTCGGGCGGCCCCACAGAGCGGACCCCTCCCAGGTCACCCAGCAGGGTGCCGCCCACCCGCTTCTGAGAGTCCAATCGAGTGACGAGAGTGAGGTGGGATGGACACTGTCCTTCCGCCGTGACCAGCCAACTCGCACAGGACAGGAATGCTCACTCCTGGAGCGTCGGGTTTCCCGTCTGTAGCCAGGACCCCCACCTGCGTAGGCCCGCGGCTGCGGGGAAGCAGAGCTCCGTCCCGTCAATTCCCACAGCTCTAGGACTTCGTGGGCCGACAATCCCTCTCTGCTTTTTCTGAGGTCAAAGCCCCCTTTCCTTAAATTCCACTTGGAGTCACTGGGCACGAGAGCCAGCTTCTCAGCGAAACGAGGACTTGCCAGAGGGCCTTGGGGACTATTCCTGCTCCCAGAGCTCAAGGGGTCTGCACGCGGCCAGGCCAGGCCACACAGCGGGGAGAATTACAGGGAGAGCCAGCAGCTCAGGGGAGGGTGCACTGGGGAAGGGAGGTGGGCTCTTCAGGAGGCAAGAGCGGTGCCACCTGCCCAGGACCCTGTACTTCCTGGTGGCAGCTACGCTCAGCAGCCTGACTGTGCAACCCGCTTCAGCCTCAGTGCTGCAAAGGACAGCTGTTTGTCTACAAGCGACAGGCAATGTGACCTGGGCCACAGTGCAGTGAGACCGCCCGACGTGGCCGTGGGCACCATGCTGTCCCAAACTCAGACCCGCAGGTCCCCGTAGACTCGGGGGCTTTTCTGAGGCCGCCTGGCCCTTGTGGTGCTGGGTGGGGCAGAATCACAGCGAAGCCACCAGAGGGCCTGGACGTCTCGGGGCCAAGGAAGACAAGTCAGAGAGAGACGGCGGGGGGGGGGGGCCTTCATCTTCACAGCGACGGGGGGAGAGCGCGAGTCTCCTCCCTGCTTCTTGGCAGTAAACAGGCCTGGGTCTGTCCCCCGGGGATTTCTCAGGGCGCGGTAGGCGGAGGTTCCCAGCACCCGTGGCCCCTCCGGGGGCTGGGCTGCAGTGGGAGGTGTCACTGGATGAGGGGAACAGGGGAATGTGCAGCTGGACATGAGGCCACCGCAGCTCTCCTCTGGCTCCCTCCTGAACCCGTCTTGCGTGCCATGTGGGGCACAACTGGCCCGATGGCTAGGCTCAGGCTGTGTGCTGCAGGAAGCCTGTCGGCTCCTGGAAATAGGTATCTGCCCTGGGAGGCAGAGTTAGGATGGCTTCTGGTGGTGGGGGGGGGGGGAGTGCGGCGCATGGGCTGGAAGTGGGGAGAGGCAGCTCGGCCGGAGCAGCCTTGTCCTCTGCCCCAGGGCAATCCTCTGCTTCTACACAAGGGGGAGCCAGACAGCCGCAAACGCAGCAAGAAGCAGCCCTCATGGGGGAAACAGAGCAAGGGGAAGGCAGCTTTATCCTCAGCAGCAAGGCAGCAGCCTCTGCCCACACAGGTGTCCAGGCCATGCCCCAGGCCCAACCTGGGGCAGTTTGCCTGTGTCTCTCTGAAGCCCGGCCCGAGGGCTTGGTCTCGGTGCCAGGCTCAGGCCCAGCAAACGCAGTCTGCCACGGGGCAGGGCGAGCTCTGCCGCAGAGGGCACAGGCCATGACCCTGAGCCGTGGCCCCATGACCAGCAGGGACGTGGGGCAGTGCTGGGCCAGAGATGCAGCTTCTGGACAGGAGAACCCAGTGCCAGCATCAGGGCCTGGGGCCGCCTCCTTCCACACCTCACACAGGGCTGCCTCGTGGGTCCCACCCCTGCAGAAGGGTGGAGAAGCTACCCAGAGGCCTGGCCATGCCCTGCCTCTGACTGCGGCCGGGGCCTCAGACCACTCAGCATCGTGTGACTGGCCGGCAGGGCTCTGTGACCTCGCCGTGCGGACCGACTGCCTCTCTGCAAGGCTGGAGGAACTGGAGGCCCAGGCCCTTCTCCACGCCCCTCAGAGAGAGAGAGCTCTGCTAACAACAGACCCCTGTGCAGCCAGGAGATGAAAAGTAGGACCCTGTGTCCTCCACGGCAAGAAGAGGAGGCCCAGTAAGCTCCTCCCCCCTCACTCAAGGACACACGGGGCCAGGTGCAGGGCTAGGGTTGGAACACTTGAACCAAAGCACGAGAACGTCTGAGCCAACTGGACTAGCTGGACGCTGGAGCTGCCGCTCTGTCTGGACAAGCACACGAGCACCCGTCCCTGGCTGAGCCCGCCCTCTGGGGGCCTGGCCCCCAGCCCTGCTCGGGGGCCGCAGCTCTGAACAAGCCAATGAGAGTGCCCGTCTTCGCAGCCTGCAGGATCGGGTGCCCGGTGTTGGGGGCCTCCAGAAAGTTAAGTTCCCTTTCTTCATTAAAGCAAATTTCACTCCCTGAAACTAAAAGGAAAAAGTGGAAGACAAGGAGAAGTGCACACGGACACTGACGTGGGCCTCTACCTTCCGATGGCGACTCGGACCACGCTCGGGGGCTGCCGGGGGGCCATGGTCGGAGGTTGGCAGGACGCAGCGGGACGGAAGGGCCACGGTGCATGGGACGGCTCTCTCACCTTCGCTGGACTCCGCGTCGTAGTCCTCCTCCTCCTCTTCCTCCTCTTCCTCCTCCTCCTCCTCCTGCTCCTGCTCCCCAGGCTCCCGGCTCCCGGAGGCGTCCAGAGCCTCCTCGCTCCTCCCTTTGAGCAGCGCGTGGATCCGCACGGCCTCTTTCCAGGGGACGCCGCCCAGGTCCGAGGTGGGCAGCACGGGCTCTTCCTCCTCGTCCTCCTCCTCCTCCATCTCAGACTCGGAGCTGCTGTGGGAGGGACCACAGGCCACATGAGGGGGACAAGCCCACAGGTGGACGCGAGTGTCCCGCAGAGCACTGCTGGGCAGGAAGGGACGGGCCCCTTGGAGGGCCAGCCTGCTGCCCTGCACAGGGGAGACTGGACGGGGCAGAGGGCAATGGGCAGAGACACAGGCGAGCTCCCAACACCACACGGCCACGAGAGGCCCCGGGCCCCTTCTGATGTGAACTCATGACCCCAGGGGTCAAGAGCGGAGAGAGTCTCCTTTTACCGTGAGCCGCTCTCGGGGCTCAGGTGCATGAGACCTGAGTGGGGGAGGCGTGAGAGGCTGGAGCGGCGTCCCCGCAGCCTGGCGGGCGGTGGGATGTGAGTGCCAGAGGGAGGCAGACAAGCTGGGCGCGGCGGGGGCAGACGGCACAGGGCTGAGCAGGGCAGTGCGGACAGGGCAGAGGCACCTGAGCCCGGCCTTCGCTCCTGACAAGCGGCTGTGTTTGTGCCGCTGTTCCCTTCCTGCCCAGGCTGGCCCAGCCCACAAGGAGGCACCCGCCCAGGCTCACATGTGTGCCACCTGTCAGGGAGCGCTGAGTCCTTCCAGGAAAGAGTAGAGCTGAGGGTGTCCTGGGAGCTCCCACAGGTGACCCGGGGCAGAGTGAGGCCCGTCCTGGAGGCTGCACACCCTCGGGGGCTCAGGCAGCCGGGCCCTCAGGACTGGGGTTCTGCTGCCGCCCCCCGACCAGCCGTCTGACGTGGGTGAACGTGAGTGCTAGGACCACAGGCAGAAAGGTGGCGCCTGGATTTTGATTATTTTTCCATATTTACTTAGGTCTTACTTCTGCCTTGCCTTCAAGTTTTCACTTGTTTACGTCCTTTTTTTAAAGGTTTTATTTATCTATTTGTAGAGAGCGGGGAAGGGAGAGAAAAAGAGAGGGAGAGAAACCCTGTGTGACTGCCTCTTGGGTGCCCCTTACTGGGACCTGGCCTGCAAGCCAGGCATGTGTCCTGACTGGGAATCAAACCAGCGGCCCTCTGGTTCACAGGCCTGCGCTCAACCCACTGAGCCACACCAGCCAAGGCCGTTTGTTTCCTTCTTACTAATAAACAACGATGTGCAACCCCATGACCATCACTGCACGTCTTCCAAACTCGACAAGAGGCTACGAAGCCTCCCGTGCTTGCCTGGAGACCTGGGTGGACTGAGAGGCAGGACGAGACACGCTGCAGCCTCGGGGCTCGGGGGCGGCCCTGACCCCACATGGCGCCCATGGGAGCAGGGAGCCCCATCTCCAGCTGTGAGCCCACAGGGGCTGTACCTATGACAGGCTGGGACCTTGGGGTGCAGAGCACAGTGCAGGACAGAAAGGCCCACCCTTGCCTCACTGTCAGGCTTCAGGCTCTTAGGCCATTTCTGAGGGGCTGTGCTGAATCCCCCTGGAAACCGAGGCAGGTGTGCAGGCCACTCCCCAAAACTTAGGCAGGTGTGCAGGTCACTCCCCCGGGACCAAGCAGACGCCCTCAGGGTCTGGCCAGGTTCCTGCCGCCAGCCCCTCGGGCTTCTTCACTCTCGCCTGCGTCCACGCCTGCTGCTGGGTCTGCCCTCCGCAGGGAGGAGGCTGTGGGCACCCCCGCCAGCCCTGGACAGCAGCCTGGAACTGGAAGTCGGGACCAGTGGCCGCCCTGCCCCAGGAAGGACCAGGGGCCTCCCAGGAAGGACGAGGGCCGGAGAGCCCAGTTGTCAGGAGTAGCTCCCGTCACCGCAGGGGTTCCATGTGACTGACAGAGGAGGTCCGGGGAAGCGCAGGGGCAGGGCCTCGGCCGGGCCCTGCCCGGCTCACCTGCTGGCGGCAGCGTCCTCCAGGCCCTTGTCCAGCACGCTGCTGAGGTTGTGCTCGGCCTGCGTCTCCTCGGGCACCTCCTGCAGCTCTGCGGCCGGCTGCACAGACAGGCGGCAGTTCTCCAGCTCGATCCTCTCGGGGGTGCCGCGCAGCCGCTTGGCGATGCTGGGCTCCTCCAGGCCGTTCACGCTGGACCCTGCAGAGAAGCGAAGCGGCAGAGCTATGACTGGCTGCAGGCGCTGAGCCCCTGCTGCGGGGACGGCCGAGGGGGGCAGGCAGGAGGGGCACCGCCAGGAGGAGGATCTGAGTACCAGGCAGCTGCCACTGCTTCCTGTGAAAGGGGAGACAGCCCCGGACAACCGCCAGGGAGCCAGAGAAGATGGAAAGTCAACAAGGCCACACATTTGGTGGTGGCCAGGAGGGGCCCTGGCATGAGGACAGCAGCACCTCACTGTGCAGAAACAGCTACGTCAGCCACCCTAAGCAGCACCACTGACCTCTGGCGCCGACCTGGGGCCCCAGCACAGGACAAGGCAGACCCTGGGCCGGGGTGTGGTGCGGGGGGGGCGGGGGAGGACAAAGAAGACAGCTCTGTCTTGTCCCTGGGCCCTCTCCCGCAGCTTTCCCCTCTGAAGGGTAAGTCCTCCCTCGGCCCCACCCTTGACCCAGGATCTAACCGTGGCCCCTGCCCTGTGGCTGCTTGCTGTCCACCCGCTCTGCAGGCCCATCTGTCTGCTCAGAATCACTGGCATCGCTGTCCACCGCTGCTTCGTGACACTGACCCTCCTGTGGCACCAGGGCGCACGGACACAGCCAAGCGGCCCCCGCCTGGTGACCCAGGCTCGGTGGCCTGGCCTGCGGTGACGCCCGCCTCCAGCACCCTTCTACCCGCCCGTGTCGGCAATTGCGGGTGAGCTGTGCCTGAGGTGGCTATCACACTGGGGTCACGGCCCGGTGCCTGAACGTTCTCACACTCCTCCACTGTCACCCTTTCGTAGAGAAGTTTTTCCGTTTCTTGTTATTTTTTCGAGTATCGCTATGGACTCACGTCTGAGAATCTTAACTGTTGTGTTGGACTGCTGTCTCCTCCATCTCCTCCAGTCTGCGCCAGTCTCCTGGCCCACACCACACACGACCACTGCTGTTCTGAAGTACCACATTACCCACATGTAAAGGAAAATCACTGACTCCTGCCTTGGCCGGATCGACAGCCGGTCAGGGCACACACTCTCCAGGTTCAGAGTTCGGTCCCTGGCTAGGGTGCGTGCGGGAGGCAACCGATCGATGTTTCTTTCCCTCTCCCCCTTTCCCTTCTCTCTAAATATCAATGAGCACATCCTTGAATGAGAATAAAAAACAGTTTACTTATTCTTTAACGTGTTCTCTGAAATACAGTGTAGCCCCCAAGGGCAGGGTCAGACGAATCCAGGCTAGACACTGACCCCAGCAATGGCGGGCCTGAGGGTCCTAGAAAAGCCATGAAACCACCAAGCGCCCACTGCCTGACATGTAAATGAGGAGTGTCCAACTCCCAGGGGAGCCCCAGACATGGCCAAAATCACATCCATGCACACGCGCTTGTGTATCTGCCGCCCACACGTGCCCGACCAGGGACTGAACCTGCAACCTTCCGGTGTCCGGGACCACGCTCCATCCGGGAGGACGCTCTGACCCACAGAGCCACCGGGCCGGGGCCTGGGCTACCTATTTTAACTCACTAGTTCACGGACGTGCCTTACAAACCAGGAGACCACATGTGGTTAAATGTAAGTGATCTATCAGGTCAATCTGCTCGTGGGGCGGATCTGTGAAACCCTGAGGCAGCTAACGCCTCACACACGGCAGGGAATCAGTAGTGACTCCCCCCGCACCGCGCACGCTAAGGAAAGGCAACGGCAAGTTCAGCCAACTGCGGACACAGACTTAGCAGCGCCTGGGGAGAGCAGGCGTGCGGGGTGCGTCCGCCCCAAGGCCGGCTCTGCGGGTGCCAAGAGGGCCCTGAGCCCCTCGCAGTGTCTGTGGCCCCAAATCCCTGCTGGCCGGGAACCACCCTGACGGGCCACCGTGCCCCAGCCCCACAGAGGCAGACCCTCGGCCAGGCACCAGAAATGACGCCACCGCACTCTCTCACCTGGCTTTCCCAGTCCTTTCTGGAACCCGTCCTGCCGGCGAAATCACCTGATTCTCCTATGCTGCTTCTAAGCAAACAAGTTTCCACGCGTTTTAGATTGTTTGCTCTACATAGCCTTGTGAGATCAAGAGCAACAGGAAGAATTTTGTCCGTTTTCTGACTTTACAAAATGGGGCGACGGAGGCTCGGGTGCGGGGGACGGCCACAGAGGGCGAGGAGACAGGCCAGAGAACGGGAACTCACACGAGCATCTTCTCGTTCATGGGTCTACGCTCCTTCCGTCAGGTGACACTTTCAGCCTGCGGCCACCCCTGGAGGGGAGCGCACTCTGTGATGCAGTAAGAGAACTCCCGTCAGCACGGTGTTCGCGGGGGGTCGGCGTGTCTTCGAGCAGACACGCCCTGGGCGTGCGTGCTCATGGCCCTGTGGGGTGCAGCGGCGTTTCAGGGCCACCACCTTGAACGTGTGCGATGTCACGTCCATCACCCTCACTCTCCTTCATGGTACCCGACGTGCAGCCATCGGACTGGGGCTAACTGCCCGTCCACACCACGTCCATCCTTCTTTTCGCTTGAGCTGAGATTGGGGTTCATTATCTGGGGTGACTTTCCTCAAGGGTCCCCTGCCAAGTCTGCAGACGTTCCTGGTGGGAAGGGGCCGGGACCTGCTGGATGTCCCCCAGCAGAGGATAGCCCTCGCCTGGAGTTAGTTGGCTCCCGGTGCCAGCAGCGCTGAGCTGGAGCAGCAAAGCCTGGTCTGGAACTGCTGTCCGACCGTGTGGAACCTGCCACCACCCAGGCCAGGGCCATCCGAGCACGCTGACCCTGCCTTCCTGGACCAGGTGCGTGAACAACACAGAGCAGGACGCTCGCCATCTTCACCTCTGTTGCCTAAGACCCCTGGAACAATGGAAATATGAGGGAAGGACCAGCTGAGAATGGCCACGCTGGACAGACAGCTGCTGGCTTATCTGCAGAGAGAAACCTGGGAAGGTGCTTGGACCCCGAGGAATGAGCTTGTTCCGAGGCCACGTTCCGAGCAGCGGGACAACTCTGGACCTGCGTCTTCTTCTGGCACAACCCCACTCAGTTTACGGCTCGGCCCACCCTGTGCAAAGCCACGGAAGGACCCCCATATGTCCCACAGGTTTGTCTTGCATGTCAGCCCTACTATGTGGCCAAGGTAAAAATTAAGAGACCAAAAACAAGTTTGGTGACCTGTCCCCATCCGCCTCCCCTTTCCTGGGGGGAGGCAGGAGGCCCGCTGGCGGGTGGAGTGGCCCTGCGACCTCGCCACAGGAGCCCCTTGCCCTAACTCGGGAGAAACCCAGGCCCTAGGCACAACGCTGAGAAACACCCCTTCCGTCTCCCTGTGTGCCCAGCGCTTCTTCTCCTCCGTTTCTGAAAACATCTCATCGATGGCCTCGGGCGGCTAGGCACGCACGCTCCGGAAACTTCCCGGATGCATCTCTGTGCCCGACAGGGAGGGCAGCGAGTGCATGTGAGCCCACAGCTGCGGTCGGTCACTTCCTGGGAGTTTAGTCCGAAGTGGCTCCAGATGGAATACCTGAGAATGTCCACGTTCCCCTCCTGTCACAGGGGACGCTGCTCAAACTGGCAGAACAATGAGAGCCAGACACTGTCCCTGACACGCAGAGGGGCGGGGCGGGGAGATTCCCACAAGGGCTGTGATTGGTGTCTGCAGTGGCAGCCGGAGAGAAGAGACCTGCCAGCTCCTCCGCCCCAGGGGCGTGGGCAAGGACGCGAGGCAGCACAGAAGGCCCCAAGCCAGCGGAGATCCTAGGTCCGAAGTAGCTGCTCTGGGGACCGGAGAACAACCGACAGCTCCCCCCCGACCGCTGACTGTTCGTTCCCTTGGGAGGAACCGCTGGGGGCACCTTCGTAACAGCACAGCTTCAGGCCGGGTTTTGTCCGTAAAGACCAAGAACAGAGTCCATTCACTGCGGGATCGTTCACAGCAGCCGAGACGTGGAAGCAACTATGTGCCGTCAGCAGGTGAGGGGGCAATGTGCTGCATTTGCCCAGCGGACGCAGCTCGGCCGAAAGGAAAAAAGAAATGCGGCCGTTTGGGCCGGCAGGGATGGACCACAAGGGCTCTCTGCCGAGTGAGGCCAGCATGGGGGAGAGAAACAAATGCCGTCAGACCTCACTCACTTGTGGGATCTGTGCAAAACAGACAGAGAACCGAACAAAACCAAAGGGAGACGCAGACCGGATGCTGGTTCTGGAGGAGGGAGTCTGGGGACGAGGCGGGGGAGTGGCCCACAGCACCACGACGGGAGGGGGCTGGGCTGCTGGGGTGACCGCTCTGCAGGGCGCACGAGGCGGCCAGGAGTGCCGGGCGCGGGAAGCGGAGACCAGCGCTTCCTCCCCTGAGAGAAGGGCTGAGAAGGAGCAAACGAAGAGGGCATCCATCTCCTGTGACTCGCAGCCTGTTGGTGGGCGTCATCCTCCCTCCGCGCGTTCTGATGGTTTCTCCCCTTTGCGCATCGGTGGTACAGACCTCTGTTACCTGCTGCTCTTGCAGGGGGGGTTCCTGGCGAGGAATTCGGGGATGGAGCCTCCCAGGAGGAAGAACGAGTGCAGGGCATCCGTGCCTGTCTCCAGGAACCTTACCTACGGCGCTCTGCCCTGTCGGCTCACGCGGAGGTCACAGCTGCAGGGGAGCGCTGCTGTGCTCTGTCTCCCGCCCCCCGCTGCCCTCGTGGCTGCCTGCCTGTCCCCGGCTGCCACCGTGGGAGGACGGGGCCCGACACCCAGGGCCTGAGTGCTCCCTGCCGGCTATCGTCACGATGCGTCCCACTCCACTTCTCTGTGTCTGCGTGACAGTGGGCCCTGCAGGCCTGGTGAGCGCCAGTCCCAGGGAAAACGGAGTCAGAGCAGCTCTGGTCTTACTCCTTATTTTTTCTGAAGAAGAGACGTCAGCAGAGAAGGGCCACTCTCTTGGCCGTGGACACCGGCAGCCCCATCACGGTGTTTCGGCAGTGTGGAAAGTGGCTGCGGGCTCTCAGCGGCCCAGCAAAGCCCGTGACCTTAGCTCTTCCCTCCTGCAGGCTGTCCCTCCCCATCCGGGACGCCTGGCACAGCCTGCAGCCCGAGGCTGAGCCTCCGGGTGCTGGATTCCCAAGAAGGGCGAACCTGCTGCAGGGCAGGCAGGGAGCCGGTCTAGACGAAACTCTAGAGAGAATATTTACTTTAAAAAGAAGAACCGATGAACCGAAATAAGAGTCGAGTTGGTACAGGGTGGGAGGGACATTGTGCAGCGGGTCTCTCCCCAGCGCTGGCCTTTCTAGGTGCTGCCCGAGTTCTAAAAACAGGGGAACGAGAATCAAGAAGCTCTCCTAGCTCCGTCCTCCTCAACAGCAGCCGTTCCTCGGTTACTGGGGTGGCCTCGCTCCCAGAGACAAACTCCGTCCCCCCCCCACCCCCCCGGCCACCGAGAGCCAACCTAACGGCACTTCCAGACTCCAGCGCTGAGCAGCAGCCAGATGCCGCCACGACCATCCAGATCCGTGCCCACCGTGTTCCCACCTTTATTAACCTTGAAATGACACGAGAACCGAATGAAGACATTTGTTTAGCAATTTGCCTGGGAAACAGCCCTGATTCTGTCATGTTTGTGGACAAAAAGCAAAACCCACAGTGGCCCCAAGTCCCCTTAGCTCCCCAGGTCCTGGCCTGGTGGTGCTGAGGGCCCTTCCCTTCAGTGGGCTCACCTCCCCGGGGAGGGGACTGTGGCGGGGGCGCAGGGAAGCCAGCCTCGGGCTCTCAGAGAAGCTGGTGCTCCGGGAGCAAGGGCCTGAGCTCTTCTGCTGGCAGGGCCCACTGAACAGAATATAATTATTACAGACTACAGTTCCGCCAGGGCTGGCATGGCTCAGTGCATTGAGTGCTGGACTGCGAACCAAGAGGCCACTGGTTCGATCCTCAGCCAGGACACATGCCTGGGTTGCAGGCCAGGTCTCCAGTAGGGAGTGCATGAGAGGGAACCACACACTGATATATCTCTCCCTTTCTTTCTCCCTCCCTTCCCTCTCTCTAAAAAGTAATAATAACAAGAATAATTAAAAAAAAAAGCCTACAGTTCCAGGCAAAGCTTGGGCTACACAACATTACAGTGACGGAGTGGAAACAAGCCTGACACTTTACAGAGGGCGGAGCAAAGACGTCCCCAGGCACAGAGCAGGCACAGGAGTGGCCGCCACGGCGATGCCAACTCCACTCACACGTTTTCCCAGCATGGCCCCAGGAAAGGCTGTTGTACACGGGGCAGAGCCGGGACCTTGGGCTCCCTTCTGCTAAAAGGGGTCTCCAAACTGCCTTCATGTCAGAGAAGGGCCTTGGGGTGGGGGGTTGCTGCCTCAGGTTTTGGGAGTGCTCTGACGATGCCACTGCCCTCCTCTCAGTGGGCAGTGACGCCACTGCTTGCCCGTGGTCTTTCTTGGAGGCCCATTCCAATGCCCTGGAAATAGTCAGAAATTGCAGGCAGTGCGGGGCGGGAGCTGACCTACAGGAAGTAAAAGGAGAAAGTGTCCACACGGCAGGTGAATCCTGGGAGTAACAGAGAGGGGCCCGTGCCGGCGTCCCAGCCCCTTCCCTGTCCAGGTGCAGGGCAGGTGTTCCCGTGGGCAGGCCCATCCCCCACCGAGCATGGGTGGGGAGGAGACAGGGACAGTCAACAGGACACACACAACAGAAAACTGGGTGGTGACCTGGGGACACGGCCTCCAGGGCCTCCCTGAGGGAGGGACACCCTCCCGTGAGTCATTACGACTGACTGGCCGGCATTTGACGAAGGCTGGAGCTCTGTAAGGGGACTGGGACTCTTCAGAGGGACATCTGCCTCAGCCTTAAGGGGAGGGCTCTTCCCCCACACACGCCTGCTGGCTGCTGCGTCCATACAGCCCGGCATGGGTGTCCCCTTCCCCCTGCACCTCAGGGGGCACCCATGGGGCCTGTGCCCTACATTCAGTATAAAGAAAGTCCCTTGTGGGGGTCCGTATCACCGCACCTGTACCTTGGGGCTCCCCCTAGGGAGGGCCTCTATCAGGGGAAATCATCAGCGAATTCGGGAGAAAAAAAGAGACTGGCCACAGAAGCTTCTGACGGAAACCGAGGCCCAAGGGCGGTTCCCTGGGGTCTCACGGTAGGTGGCAGAGTCCCATCTGCTGCCGTGGCTCTCTGAGGTGCTGCCCTGCACTGTCCAAAACAGCCACGGCTCAAGCCTGAGGGTCACACACACATGCCTGCCCCTCCCCACTGCCGATCTGCAGTCCACTCACTGTGACGTACTGTGTCCCCCACACCCTCAAGCTCTTCCTCTCGGCCTGGTGCAGGTTCCTGGATACGGACTGACTGACTTCAGAGAGTGGGGACCAACGGACTGAAGGCCTGGGGGTCGTGGGGATGAGAAGGCCAAGGGAAGCCACTGAAACCCTCCACTGGCACACAGTCTGAGCCAGCAGTGCCGAGGGTCAAAGGGCAACAGACACCTGTGCTCGGAAGAGCCATAAGCTCGGCATGGATGCAGGCCCTCCCTGCTAGGCACACCCAGAACCCTGCCACACGGCTCTTTGTGTCCCAGGAGGCCGATAGGCCTTGGTGACGACAGACATCAGGTCCCTAGAGCCCACCAGGAGCAGACCTGGCCCCGAGTGCCCCCAAACGCCACCCTCTGTGGACCCACTCAGTACCGAAGCTGGGCTGTGCCACTGCCCACACAGCACTGTGTGTGTGGGGGGGGGTGGGGGGCAGGGACAGGCATGGCCCTCCAGGCTGGAGTGGACAAGCAGAACTGGATATCCCAGCTCAGGGTCTGGGCCACAGCAAAGCTGGCACGGAGCACGTCACCAGGGAGCACGGAGTAAGAGCCTCAGGCCTCAGGAGCGGGGCAGGGGTAGGGCCCCTGCACCTCCTGCAAAAGCCCCAAGGCTGGAGAGGGGGCGGAGCTGCTCCCAGTCCACGTGGCCGGAGTTGAAGCAGGGTCCTCCTGGGCCTTGGACCACCCACCCTCCGCCAGCTCTGTCCTCGGCTCTCACACTGGCCAATCGAACGTGGGACGTGGGGGCATCTTCTCACCCTTTCCCACCCACGGCCGCTACAAAGTAAAACGTCTTCCAGCCCTGAACACGGCACTGCGTGCACCCCAGGCACCCACACTCGGGTTCCTGGTTTTAGTGGGTCCTATCTCTTCCCTGCCCCGCCTGCCCTACTCTCTTCGCCACTCCAATCAGGAAAAAGGGAAGGAAAAGAAAAACTCAGAAACCTGAAGGTTGTTTGGAGTTTATTCTCTTAAGAATGGTAACACTTGTTCAAAAAAAAATTAAAAGCACAACACCTTAGTTTCACAGAAACTGCAGAAAACAAAGTTACACAGTTAAATTAAAAACTCACAAAGAAATACACCAAAAACTCGGACAGCACAGGTTAAAGACGAGAGCACAGTGAAGGCTTTGGGGGAGGGCAGGCAGAGGTGGGCGGGACACTCCTGGGCTCAGCCCCGCCCCTCGCTCACTCACTTGGGCTTCTGTGGGCGGGGCACGGGGGCCCGCCTGCTGTTCCCCACCCCCACCTTTTCCTTTACCCTGAGCTGGAGGGCGTGGAGAGGGGGCCCCTTTCAGGGACACGCTGGACACCAAGCGGCAACAAGCAGCCCAGTGGGGCCGCAGCTGAGCCTGAGAACATAGTGGGGCAGGGGTGGGGGGCTAGGGTTCTCTGTGGGGTCTCCCCAGCCGAACCTGGACCTCCACAGTTCGCTCCTGAACCGACTTCCTGAGGCTGGGAGTGGGTCCTGCCCAGTTTCTGAGCTGCCGACCCCTGAGTCCCACCTGCAGGGGTGTGCTGGCTGCTCAGCTCGCTCCCAGCTCCCTCCCAGGCGGAGCAGAGCTGGACCCCGGCCGGGGCTGTCTCGCCAAGTTCAATCCCTTGGTTTCCAGAACCAAGGAAGAAGGAACTTTAGAAGCAGCTTCATTATTACTGTTATTATTACTGAAGTCACAATATATAGATATCTACTCATATATATATATATAGGAAATTAAGTTTCCATAAATAGCTATGTATACAGAACGAACGCCCACATATCACCATTGACTACGACTCCCGGGCAGGGCGGGGGGCTCAGCGGGGCTGTAGCATCTCTTTGCTCTACGAGCAGGCTCTGCAGAGACGCCCCTCGGGGACCCGGGGGCCGGCGGGGGGGCGGCAGGACAAGACATCCCGACAGGAGCCGGGACTGAACGCCTGCACTGCCACATGGCAGGGCCCTTCCAGCTGGGGTGCAAAGTGGCGCCTGCGTTTCTAGCGTCCTTTCAGCGTCAGGCAGGGGTGCTGGGGGAGGGGCGGGCACCTGCCGGGCAGTCCTCTCTCTGAGAGACCCTTTTTAGGTTAAAGCTGCCTTTTCCCTCAGATGACAACAGACAAAGGGTTTCCCCAGTCCTGTCTGTCTGTTGCCCCATTTTTGGTTATCCACCACCTGAGAGGGGACCGGGACTCCTCTGGACAAAAAAAAAAAAAAAAAAAAAGGCTCCATGGGGCTCAGGGTCATGCATTCAGGTTGGAAAGAGCCCACCATGTGGGGTTTTCCTTTCTCTGCCGGTTGGTGCCCAGACTTCTCCTGAGGTCAGGGCAGGGTGCGTGGGGCCCAGGAAAGGCGCTCTGGGCGAGGGCCTGACCTGCAGTGGACACGGACCAGACACGAGGGAACAAAGGGTCTTCAGGCTTTGAGGACAGAAAAGTCTTTGCATCCCAAGCACACAACAGCAGCACTGCCAGCCACGCCCTCCAGAACCCAGTCAGGCAGCAGCCTCAGACGGGACGACCACGGACAGACCACACTGCACTGCAAGCCTAGAGTCCTCTTGGACCTCGGGGACTGGCTGTGTTTTGGGCACCAGTCGTGGTTCCGGTGCACGGGCAGAGGACCCACGGGAGGCGGCAGAGAGGCGCACAAGGAAGGGGAAGGGTGAGGCACTGCAGGGACAGGGCCTGGGGGGACCGGGCCTTTGCTCTCGGCACAACTCAGCTCCCTTGCGCAGCTCTCTCCCCTCCCGAGTGCGGCGGGGCGCGTGTGCCCTGGGCCAGGGGTCGTGGCTGCCATCTGCCACACACGAGGACGCCAAAACCCAGAGTCTTTCCAAAGCTTTTCCAAAAGGAAATTCTAGTTAACGAATCAAAGCTTAATTTGGGACACAAAGAAGAAAATCCCTGTCCAAGGAGAAAACAAATCTCTCCCATGGCAACTATGAAAGACCACCCCCGTCTCTGTCCCTTTCTGCAGAGGCTGCCAGCAAAGCCCGACACCTCCTGTTCCGAGCTCCTGCCCGGGGCCACACTCAGCCCCACAGCCCCTGTCTCTGGAGCAGACCCCAGGCCTGGCGCTCCCCCACTGGCAGGGCCCCCTCCACAGAACGGTGCCTGCCCCCTCACCCGGCGCTCAGGCTCTGGGTCTGAGATGCCACAGCCTGGGCTACGGACAGGCAAGTACGTCACCTTCAGAGCACAGAACCTTGGGGACTGATTTTAACTCAGGGCTTTGAGTTTTGGTTTGTTTTGATTCTTTAACCCTGTTACCAACTCTCACCGCCCCCATCAAGACTGGGTGGGGGATCACTCTGCCAAGGATGTGACTGTCTAATCCACTCTCATCTCTTCTGCCTGCTCGAAGGCCTCTTCTCCTCAGAAGAACCCCAGACCCACGATGCTCCCCAACGGGACAAAAGGGCAGCAGACTGAACTGGACGGAAGGGGACAGACGCAGGCTGCTCCGGAGCGCCCGACCCCCGAGCCTGCTCCTTCTAAAGATGGTCCTGTGCTCGGCGCCCGGAAGGAAGGCTCGACCCTGGGGCTGTTCTGTGGAGCGGCCAGACTCCTTGGAAAACCCGCATCTGCGGGGTCATGCCCTGGTCAGACACACATCGTGGTGCACAGGACGCTGACCGGGCTCGATCCTTTGGCTCTTTTCTCTGCCAGCACTCCCATGTTTGGCAAAAGGCTGTCAGCCCTTCATAGGACAGAAGAGTATAAAGGGCTCAAGGCTACAAAAGGTTCCAGAACCTTCTGTGGCCATAAAACGTGGGTACAACCTGCAGGGCGCTGAGAAAGCCTCTCTGGTTATAAAAAGGGCCTGTGCAGGGTGAGGAGCCCAGCTCACCGTGCTTGGCCTCCAGTCCCTGAGTCGGCAGTCCCCTGGGGTGTACCCCACCTCTCCCAGATGCACACCGGCTCTTCCACGTGGGAAAGAGGAGACCCTGGGCCCTTTCACATGAAGGCTGAGTGGGTAACCTTTGTCTCTTCCCGCCCCCTGCCTTCTCCACCATTCGGGCACTAGCTGATCACCTTTAGTTTTCACACAGATTTTGTGAATCTTTACACGGCTGCTTCCGATACATCGGCCTTGCCTGAGAGGCAGACACATGGCCCTGCTGACCTCCCCCCCCCGCCCCCGGCTCTGGGCCAGCTCACGGGCACGTCGCACAGGCTGACTGGACGTGAAGCAGAGAGAGGCAGTTTTAGGGGGAAATGCAATTCTTCACAGTGAGCGGGGGACCCATGAGCCCCCAAGTCCCACCCTGAGACCAGAGAGACCTGTTGGAGAGGTGGTGCCCCTGCCCCGACACAGGAAGGGGGTGACCGCACAGTCAGAGTTCTTCCTGAGGTCACGTGCCCCCAGTAGGCAGGGCACGACCTTCAGTGGTCACAGATCACAGAGCAGACGAGTGTCAGCCCACCAAGACACCTAAATAGGGAGCAGGACGCCAGAGTTCCAAGTTCAGATGCATGCCCGTCCAGATCGAGGGTGTGTGTCCACCTCTGCACTCCGCCGGGAGCCCCGGGCTGGAGCTGCCCGAGACCCTGCAACTCTGTGCTCACGTGGGGTCGGCGCAGGGCAGCTGCTTCCGGAGTCCTGGCACCCTGGACGGAGCCTGCAGCAGCCACCCTCAAGTGTCTGACGGCTACAGTGACACTGAGGTGTGCAGCAGACTCGGGGGTCCCGCTCGCTCACCAGACGGTGCCCCAGCCGGCCCCGGCCTGCCCACGAAGCTCCCCTCGGATCTGCACCAGCACCTCCGACAGGCCATAGAGAAAGGGGACTCCGAATGCGAGCAGCTGACACATGAAAAAGGAGTCCAGGGGGTTTTGGGCCACCTGAAGCCCAATCGCGGAAATGTTGCTTTGGAGGTGCTGGCTCACCCCCCTGGCCTTGTCACACAGGCCCAGCGAGTGACTTGCCACCCAACCAAACAAGGAAGTAAGGCTACCTGGAGTTCTCTCTGCAGGGCCAGCAGCACCGCCAGCCCGTCCACTTGCGTCTGCCCCGGGGCCCTCCTGCAGGGGTGCTCTGGCATCCTAGGAAAGTCCACAGTAAGAAGAGTGAGGGCCGGAGCTGCTGAGCTCGGGAGGCAGGGTGCCCAACAGCCCGGAGCCGTGCTGCTCACACAGGAGGCCCTCCCCTTCAAAACCATCCCTCAGGCACCTCCCAAGGAGCCGACACCTGGCTCCACCCGCCAGACCGCCTCCCACAGGCCCTTTGCAGGGGACAGGCCCTGGTCCGCCTGCACTGACTGGGCAACACCCATGCAGGCGCGAGACCAAGGGGAGAGCTGCTGACTCTCAGCTACAGAAGGGAGAGTGACAGATCATGGATCCAGTGATACGCCCCCTCCCCGAACTGGACCGAGGATGCTCTCCAGAGCACCGTCCCCACCTGGAGGGGCAATTCTGCGCCCACTCAGCAGGTGCCACGGCTGCACCCTGACTGGGCCCCATGCCAAAGCACTCAGGGCCTGCTGCTCCCTCGAGGGCGGAGGACCCTTACCTTCCCAGACAGGGCGGTCACCGCTGGTCTCTTCCTCTGTGCGGAGCCGGACAGGCGGTAACAGTAGTGAGGTTTGCAGTAGAATTTACCTGCAGGGGGCAACAGGCAGGGGAAAGGGGCATGAGCATGGCTCCGTGACTCTGAACTTCACTCCTGTCCATTCGGCCACAGGAAGTCCCCACCCCTGGGCTCGGGCTTCTTGTCCCGGGAGGCCGGACCCCCCTAAAACTCTGATTTACCTAAAGGGGAGGGGCTTCTGTTTGATACGTGAAGCTGCTGGGCCGACCCCTAGCCAGCGCCTGACGCCAGGCTGGCACAGTGCAGGGGGTTGGGGGGCGGGGGGGGCGTGCTGCACACAAAGCAGCAGTGTGTGTGGAACAAAGCGGGGTCACATGAGAAGGGGGAGCAGCCTTTCTGGGGAAACCAAGAATGAACCCAGGCGCAGGGTGGAGGCGTGGGGGCTGCAGGGGCGGCACTGGACGCCAGTTAACCCTGACAGGACCTTCAGCCAGCACGGCTCAGACTGCACCAAGTGACCTCACCGCTTCCACAATCAGTAAGACAAAGCCCACCGACTCTGCAGGAGTCAATAAACAGCGAAGCAAAATAAAACAGAAGGGAAAGCACTAGAGTGCACAGCACAGAACCAGGGTTAAACATCTGAAGTTACTCCTTACAGTGTCTGGCTGTGTCCACCTGTGTCACAGGGTCCCGAGGCGGCACGTACTCCCACAGTCAGAGGTTTGAGAAGCACCGACTTTGGCTTTTCCCGAGATGCTGGGGATGAGAGCTGGTCACAAAGGGTCACTCTTCCCGACTCTGCTCTACTCCCACTGAAACTGGCTCTTGAAAACCACAGGGCAGAGCTTGCCCGCCACAGACATGCTGCAGTGGGGGCCCCCGTCACGCTCTGCTCAGGAGCAAGGGCTCCTTGGGCAAGCAAACTGCTCTCAAAGTTGAAATAAGGAATCCTCACCAGAAAACCAATAGGGAAGATCAGTAACACTAGAGCTGTTTTTAAGAATAGAAACAATAGAAACAAAATCAACAAACCGTTACTAGAGTAATTCAGAAACAGCAAGAAAAGACAATAAAATCAGAAACGAAAAAGGACACGTTCCAGCGGGCACCACAGGAAGCCGAAGGACCGTGAGGAGCTGCTGTGACCACGGACGCGCCAACGAGCTGGAGAAGCCAGGAGAGGGGTCAGTTCCTAGAAACTCCCCTCCTGCCACGAGCCTACGTCACGAAGAAACAGAAAATCTGAGCAGACCAAAACGAAGTAAGAAGACTGAATCAGCAACCCAAACCCTCCCCAGGCAGGGAGGCCCAGGGCCAGATAGGATTTCACCGGGGAACTGCACCAAGTGTTGAGAGGGCCGACACAGCCCTTCTCAAACTCTCCCAGAACCCTGAACAGGAGGCACCGCCCCCAAACTCGTGTTACAAGCCAGCACCGCCCTGAAAGCAAAGCCAGATAAGGACACCTCGAGGGAAGAAAAGAACAGACTGACGTCCCTGATGAGCGCTGACGCAAACACAACAGTCGCAGACGGAATTCCAACCACACGCAGAAGGTCACTCACTCAGCATCGGCTTCATGTCTGGGTCGCAGGGCGACTGAACACACGCACATCCGCGCGTGTGCAACACCACGTCACCATCACAGAACGAAAAACAGGAGCCACACGATCATCTTCGCAGTTTCAGAAAGAGCATCTGACAGAGTACAGCATCCTTGCGTGAAAGCGTGCTCCACAAATTCCACGTAGAACAGACACATCTCAACATAACGAAGGCCACGCGTGAGAGCCCATGCCAACATCACAGTCGGGCGTGAGAGGCTGACGGGCTCCCTCTGAGACCCCTCACCACGGTTACCAGGCAGAGAACTGGGGGTCCCGGCCAGGGCCCTGACGAGAAGATGGAATGGAGGCGCCCACACAAGAAAGGAAGACGTAGTAGTGTCTCTGCCTGCGGATGATATGACCTTACGTGGGAAAACCCTGAAGACTCCACCACGGATCTTCTAGGACTAACCCAAGAATTCAGTAAAGTTTCAGGATACAACATCAGCATACCCCCCAAACAGACGCATTTCAATAGGCTAACAACAACACATCTGGAGAAGACACAGACACCCCATTATGGCAGCATCAAAAACAAGGAAATACTTGGGAATAAATCTAACCAGGAGCGAGAGACCTGTCCACTGAAGATGACAAGACGCTGGTGAAAGAAACCGCAGACGATGCTTGGCAGCACGTCCCAAGTTCACGCATGGAAGAACTAATACTATTAAAATATCCACACCACCCAATGCAATCTATGGGTTCACCGCAACCCCTAAGAAAACACCAAGGGCATTTTCCACAAAACTAGAAAAACAGTCCTCGACGTGTGTGAGCCACAGAAGACCCTGAGGAGTCCAAGCAGCCACCCTGAGAAAGACCAAGGTGGAGCTACCACACTCCTGACTTCCAACGATGTTTCGAGGCTGCAGAGCCACGACAGCATGAGCACGGCAGGAAAGCAGACACGCAGACCAACCGGCCAGAATCAAGAGCCTGGAACTAAACACACGCAGACAGTCCGCGGATTCTGACAAGTGGCCGAGAGGCTCAACGGGGAAAGAATCCCTCCAGTCAACGGAGCTGGGCAAAGTGGGGAGAGCGGCATCGGCCTCTGTCTCCCTCCACTCGCAAAAGTGACCCCGAAATGGACGGAAGCCCCCAGCATGAGACCTGAGGCTGTAAACCTCCCAGAATCGAAGAGGACTGACTCCTGGACACTGGCCTTGAGGTCGTTTTCTGGATGTGACGGCAAATGCACAGCAAAGAGCAAAAAATAAGCAAGTGGGACTGCATTCAACTAAAAACTCCCGAGAGCTGAAGAAACCACCGGTGAAATGAAAAATCACCAGCGGAACGAGAAGACGTGTGTAAATCACATGTCCAACAAGGGATTCGTGTCCGGACTCTGTAAAGAGCTCACATAGCTCAACAGCACAAAACTGAACGGCCCGATTGAACTAGTTTTCCAGAGACAGCAAACAAATGGCCAGCAGGCAGCTGACAGGGGAGTGCCACTCGTCAGGGGGATGGGGAAGAGACCCTGAGGTGTCGCCTCGTGCCCGTCATGATGGCTGTAACAACCGGGCGAGAGAGAGCGGGGGCGAGGGTGTGGCAAAGGGAGCCCTTGTGCACTGAGGGTGGGCCTGTGACCGGGTGCAGTGGAAAACAGTGTGGAGGGTCGGTAAGTTAAAAGAGTGCCATAAGGCCCAGCAGCTCTGCTCCGGGGGGTTATCCAAATAACCTGAAGTCGAGACCTTGTGGAGACCTCCGCACCCACGTGACAGCAGCGTCAATCCCAACAGACGCGGGGTGGGAGTGTGGGGAAGGGAAACGGGCACGAGGAGGTGCTGCTGATCACCCGGAAGGGAAACTGGTGTTGCAGCAGCGTGGGTGGGCCTCAAGGGCACTGGGCTCAGTGAAATGCGCCACACAGGTAAAGACAAACACGGCGTGAGGTCACTTCCTGTGTCACCTAGGAAGACACACCCAGAGAAACATAGCAGAGGGGTGGCTGCCAGGCCTGAGGGGTGGGGACAAGGCACAGGGTGCGGAGTTCCCCTTAGGAGAGCAGCCGCTCACAGCACTGGGCGCTGCACTGAAGGCCATTAGGAGGGGGGACCGTAGCGACTACGGGACAGCACAGAGGGGCCATGCTGTGGTGGTAACCAGCTTACTCAGTAACGCACCAACCAGCACCTTGAACTCACACGATGTTACGTGTCAGCTCCATCCCGGTGGAGCTGGGGGTGGGGGAGAAAAAGCCGAGAGAGGGGAGGTCCCAGAAGTCAAGGTAAATTCTCCATTTCTCCCTTCGGCTGGTGATCTGCTTGTATTTTTTCCTTTCAAAGAAACTGATTTCTGTTTTCCTTTTACCTGAACTCCCCCGCAACACCGAATAAATCTTTTAGAAAAACAGTTTATGAACTTTCCTAATTTCAAGTAGTATTCACAGACGTAGCATTTCCCAGGAGCCCCTGGCACTCATCAGAACCCAGAGACACGGCGGCAGCAGGCGGGCCAGGCCTGGCCACCTCACTGCCGACGTCCCTGCGGGGGCAGTCTCCTTTTACCATCTGTAATAAACCCCTTCGCCTCTAATTTGGACTCAGAAAAAACGTAATCAGGAAAAACGTGAGTGCTGACATCATACACTACTTTTTTGTGCTTTGTCTATGTGATTCCAACGTGGCTCCCAACTGCAAGGCCTGGTGTTGCCTGCCACAGACTGCCACAGACGTGGACATGTGACCCAGAGGAGTCGGGCCGAACACCCCTTCCCTGCAGCCCACCAGGGCATGGTCTCCAGGAGCTGGCATGTGGCTGAGCCGGGCTACCGAGAGCCTTTTGGGGTTCTTATGGGTGGTGCAGGGGGCACCCTCCCCGAGGCCGCTCCTGGAAGGAAGACGCGAACCCAACGCCCAACTGCAACCTGACTGGGGTTCCTCTTACTTGTGACCAAGAGTCTTGCTTATCATAGTACCAGAAAACCACAGTTACGGTGACTTTCTTTCTTCCAATCTTTCCCCTGCATTAATTTGCTTTTTCCTACTAAAGTAGAATCCTAGATTTTAAAATACAACAGAACAGGTTGACCCACCAGCGGATTCTCAGAGAATTAGCTACAATATCCTAAACTAATAAGGACAAACGGTTTAGGTTTTAAACACAAGTCCCACGAGCCTAACCAATGGCCATTTTCAAAGACACTCTGGAACCTTGTTTCTTCCAGGAGCCTGACCTCAGACTGCAGTTTGAACTCTGTCTCCACCTTTCAACCACTGTGTGAGCCGTGTGGCTTCTGCTCCTCCACGGAACCCAGAGACCCGCTGCCCCGCCCCTCGACCGGGGTCGGAAGTGGGGCGCCCCGCGCCCCAGGCTCAGGCGCCCACTGACAGGTCTCCTCCTCGCACGTGGCCTGGGGGTGCTTCCCGCTCCTGACCGACTACAAAAAGAGCTCATTTTGTCTGACGCTGACCACGTGCCAGACTCTATCACAACTATTTTACATCAACTCACTCACTCCTCCGAGTCCAGTGAGGTCAGCCCTCTCGTCCGCCTTTCACAGGAAGGCTAAGCAGCCTGCCCGGGGGCCCCACCCAGCCATCGCTGGACAGGAGCAGAAGCCCGGCTCCAGAGGTGCTCCTTGCAGCCACTGTGCCACGCCGCCCGCCACACCCGTGTGACACACGGACCCCAGGTTATGGCCGATGCAGTCAAGTCCCTGGTTTTACACAGTCTAAACACAGGACGGAATCGTGGTGACTGAGTACGGAAGTGGGTGGGCAAGGGAGCTGGAGAAGACAGACAGCCTCAGGGAAGCTGGGCCCTGCACTCATTCACCCAGCACCATCACATCCCAGGTTGCAAGCTGATCACCGAGGACGCTCCCATTAGGAGACAGCCTGGCCTCTGCTCAGAGGGGGCAGGTGGCATGTGAAGCAGGACCAGGTGGTGGTGAGCCCTGCAGGCCAGGTGTGCTGATGCCTCTCTGAGGACGTGAGTGATAGGACACCCCCGAGAAGGTGGGGGGAGTGCACTCCAGAGGAGGAGACAGCGAGGGCCAAGTCCTCGGGCAGCGAGGTACCTGTGTATCCAGAACAGACAGGAGACCGATGTGGCTGGGCTCAGGGAGCTGGGGGCAGCCCCCAGAGGAAAGGCTGGAGACCTGAGCAGGGCGGCGGATGCGAGGCCCTTCGCTGGGAAGGTGGGCTGCTGTCTGCACAGCAGCAGACTCGGACTAGGGAGATCTAATTTACGCCCCGGCTGCTTTGTGGAAGCAGCCTATGGGGGCAACAGTGGGGCGGGCAGGAGGACCAGCAGTCTGGGCGGAGATGCAGCGTGGCCAGGATGGGCCTGGCAGAGATGGGCGGGGCCCTGCACGCGCTCCCTCTCAGGACAACAGGGGATGGTGTCTGATCTGGAGCTCTCATCTTCAAACTTGGCAGCAGTCAAAGCTAAGCTAGCACTTGGCAAGAAAAAGAGCAGCTTACTTTGAGGGCGGCCTGTGTCCTTTTACAATGGCTGAGAGGAAGAGTGCACAGGGACAAGGGGAAGACATGCACGTTTTTCTGGAATGTGTGCTTCTCTGTTTACCTCTCGGAGCTGACACGGGCCCAGAGTCACTACTCCCAGAGCGTCTGAACTGAAAGGGATCTCAGAGGGTGCAAATGCAGACAAGCAACTTCCAACCTCTGAGTTCAGCTTCCCGACTTGCACACTTGCAGAGACAGAACCAGCCCCCCAGGGGGGTATAAGAGGGGAATGACCCGTACGTGCCGCGGGGCCGGCACGGCGCCGGGTGACTTCCTTTGTCCCGAGCCTCACATCCCTGGCCTTTTCTTCCTTCTCAGAGACCCCGCGGTTGGAGTTCTGAATCGAATGGGGATCTGGTTGGAGAACAGGCCCCTAAAATTCCACTCTCTTCTCCGGCTCACTGGGCCTGTGTGGAGAGGCTGATGGAGCCAACACAAAATCCACCGGGGTGGCCCACCGTCTCCCTGCCTCAGGTCAAGAGCAGGGCACTTACCCAGCTGGCCAGTCCTCGCCTGTCCCCACACTCGTCGCCCTGCCCCCTTGTCCCCCACCCCCGCCAAGTGTGCCAGCTCTTCCCTCTGCATCTCTCTCTGTGTCGAGCCTGAGGTCGGATCAGTCAGTCCTAACAGCTCCTGAGCTCCTGAGTGTCCTTTGAGTCAGAACCGACGCCACAGCTCTGCCCCTCCAGACACCCCGACATGGCTGCAGCTCCACAGGCTCTGGTCTCATCTCCACACCCCAAGTGTCGCCTCACACTCCACTTGAGTTCCTGAGAGGAAGCAGCAGCCACGAGTGCGCTGTCCACGGGCAAACACACCTGGGCACCCACTGGCCAGTCCTTAAGAGCCCCTCTTACCAGGCCAATCGCACAGGAAGAGGCTGAGGTAGCCCCAGCATCAAGGACAGTTGGGGAGACGGGCAGGGGCTCTTCCTACCGGCCCAGTCCTTGGAGATCTAAGCTGCTACCCGAAAGGCAGGAGTGTGGGACAAGGGAACACAAGTCCAGCCCGGACAGCACCCTCCTCATCTCGCTGCCATCTGGGTCCTGCCCTCACTGCGGGGGCTTCCCCCCGACGGGGCAGGAGGACCGGGCTCAGGACGGTGAATCACCTCCTCTCAGTTCACCACTCTGGCTCTGTAAGGGCCTCTCCTGACTGACAGGCCTCTGGCCTGTTAACGCACGACAAAGGCAGTCTGGGTGCCCGAGTGGCCATCTCCTAACTGCATGTGTCCCTCTGCTGGGCTTGGGGCTCCTGTCAGGGACTCGATTCACCCAAGATGCTGTGGCTAAGAGTGGAGGCCCAGCCCAGTCCCGGCGTCCTCAGGAGGCCCATGCCTGAGAGCCCAGGCAGGGGGTCTGGTGTCAAGGTGCTACCACTGAACTTAGACAACAAGTGGAATGCTCCTTCTCAAAAGTCAAGACCGGACAGATCCACATCTTGCTCCTTGTACCCAGTGTCTTTGAGGACAGGAGGTGACTACGTCCAGGCCATTCAGACCGCCAGTCCCCGCGCAAAGCAGGGTTGCGGCCCCAGGGTCCTAGGGCCTGTCCGTCAGTGTTGCGGAGAGAAACAAAGGCTGGAGAGACAGACAGGCAGGGTGAGGAGAGACACGGAGAGGGAGGCTCACCGTCCTCGATGTCATAGGCATAGGCCGACAGGCGCAGCGTGGTGGCACAGTACTCGCACTTGAAGCAGCTCCGGTGGAAGAACTTGCCCTCAGCGCTCAGCCGCTCCATCACGTATACCCGCTTCTGGCAGAAGTAGCACGTGTCGCTGCCTCCCAGGTTCTGTGGGAACTCCTTCTTCATGGAGCCCTGCAGGGGGTGGGGCAGGTGCATCAGGTGCCGTCTCGGGCTGCTCCCAGGGGCACAGGCCTCCCTGGGGCCCTGCTGCAGAGCAGCCCGCGACACTCCCTCTGCTCCTGGCCTGCCACAGCGACTGTCCCCACTGCACTCAGCACGAGGCACTGCCGCATCCACGTGAATCAGCAGCCGAGAGAAAACCTGAATCCATTTTACAGAGTTGCATAAAAATCAAACCACACCATTGTGACAGAACTGTTTGGGAAGGTCACGTGAGAGTGCACAGTACGTGTTCACGTGTTTCTGCGTGGACGCGGGTTCCTGGCCTCTAGAGCGATCACTCTCAGAGGAGGCGAGTGAGCTTCTCCACCACCACTCTAGCTGAGCAACGGTTATAGCCCTGGAGACTCAGTCACAGAACTCAGACGCACTCGAAAATGAGGACCCTTGGCACACATAGGCCCCACGTCACTGCAGTGTGCAGATCAAGGCAGGCATGCGTGCTATAGCCGTGTTACATCTAGAGATGGTTCCTTAGTACAGAGCTTACCAGTTCCTTCTTGTCTAGAAGGGTTTTGGGCTGTTCTTTCCTTTGAAGCTGATTGGCTATCTGCTCAGCCAATGAGCTCACTCCACCCGTGTACATCTTTATATACTTCTATTGGTTGGAGATCACACAGAGACCAGAATGAAGGGAATGAGAAGGAAAAACACATGAGTTAAGACAAAGAACTCTCTGAAAGGTGCGCAGTGAACGCAAGGTGCAGCAGCAGACCATGCCCACACGGTGTCCACGAGCAGGGAAGCAACAGGTATTGGTGTCCACGCGGAGCGACGGCCAGGTGGGGACTGCGCCCAGGACAGGGGCCCATCAGTCATGTCTGTCTGGGGAACACAGTGCTGTGCATGGGGGGCGGGCAGGCAGACAGACGGGCACAAACACAGAGCAGAGTAAGATAGGCCTCTGCCCCTGGTGACTCAAACCCCACAGAGAACTCAGGGGGTGATGCTGTCCCGACGGGGCGCCTGGCCAACAGCACGGTTCTGGGGGTGCCTGGGGTCATTTCCTCAGTGAGAAAGCTCATTCTTGGAAAGCCAGGCTCTCCACATGAGTGACAGATAACCTCCCTTCTCGTGGGTGTCGCTCCACTCATAACCACTGTCAGGTGCATCGGACATCCCCCAGCTTTATCTGGAAGGCCCCTGCCAGCCCATCTGCGCTGCGGGTGTCTGTGTTCTGCCCAGGCCCTGGGGCCAGGCTGCTGGCTGGCCTGGGCAGGCAGTTCAGGTGCAGCTGCAGGGCCCACACCCCAAGCATGCAGACATGCTACTGTTTAGTCTTGGGAAGTCAGAAAAAGTTTCTATTCCAGAGGAACTGTTTTTTATAGGTTGGAAAAGAAAAAAATCTAACCAAACCAGTCCTCTTTCTAGCAACGCTGAACACGCAACAGGAGAAACCATTCAATTCTAATGGTAGGCCTTCCTGCTAGGGAACCCCACTGTGAGTCTGGCCTGGGGAACAAGGCTAGAGTCTTGCTGGCCGTCCCTGGGAGGCTCCACGCCCAGGGATGCTTCGGTGTGCAGACAGCCAGGACATCTGCATGTGGGACACGCTGCTTTTGGGCTGCATGACGCAGGGCTTGCAGGGGCAGCTGTCTCGGGGAAGCCAGCACTGCAGTTAGAAAAGGTTTGAGAGGACAGACACCAAAGCCACGTGCGAGGGAACCGCCCAGCAAGGCGTGCCCTGGCTGCAGAACGGGAAGCCCTGGAGGGGACGCTGACCACGTCAAAGTGGGCCAGCGGTGCTCTGAGGCTTGGCTAGAGCTGAGGCTGAGGACTCAGGTGCCTTTTAGTGGCTGAGAAAATCACGCAGCCTTCACGCCGAAGCTCCCCTACGCCAGGGTCCCAGGAGACCCAAGGCCGGGAGCTGACCAGCGCCAGGCAGAGCAGAGCTGACAAGAGGGAGCGGGCACCGTGCTCCTCTGATCTGTGGGGCCTGAGGCCTGGCGTGGGCGTCAGGGCCAAGGCTGGGATGCAGAGCGGGCCCTGGGGCCATGCCACTGCACATGCCCCCACCCCGAACACTGCACTGTCAGGACAGCCCTGGGATCAGCTCAGGGATGGCTGCGTGCGCAGGCCCTTGTCACACCCAGGTCTGGGGATGTGACGATGTTGACAAGTGTCTTCCAAGAGAGGCTCTGCTCGTCCCGGGCAGAGTGGTGGTTTCCTTCTTCCCGTGCTTCTGGCGCAGCCACGGCTGGACTTGTCCTGCTGCTGCCGCCTGTGCACCTGCTTCCACGCACCCCGTCCGTGGCCAGTGCGGGCTTGAGGACAGGGAGCAAGATGGAAGGCAGCGACCCTCCGTCCTCTGTCCACGACTGTGAGGCTGGCTCAGGCCCACAGCCCTTAGTGACAGCAGCTCAGCAGACACCTAGCACTCTGCACGTTCACGCCACTGAAGAGATCAACTAAGCTGGGGTTTCTGTTTTCTAACACGCGTTAATCAAAGACATCTAGAGTTAAAAATCTAACAGCCGAGAAGCGTTCACCATTACTGATACAGCTGAAATGTACTGGAAATAGGTTTGTGTCCACAAAACCTGATGCAGCAGAAGCTGGCAGCCTCTCCAACACGGGCACATGCTTGCAAACGGCACGTGTAAAACAGGCTGATGTGCACACGCGCACACACACACACGGGTCCCTACAGGAGATGAGCCAAAGCTGAGCGCTCTGCCGCCCGCCCGGCCCGGGTGGACGCGTGCAGAGACGTGAGCAGAGGCTGCGGGCACACGGAGCTCCGCCCGGCTCCAGGCCTGCTACCTGTCGCAGGGAGTCAGAGGAGGGGGAGGCAGGGCGGCTGGAGGAACGGAGACTAAGAGAAAGCTCCCACTGGTCGACAAAAAATCGACGAGAAGGTTCAGATTCTGGCTATAAAACATAAGACAGAGAGAAGAATCAGAGGAAATGTGAAGTCACACACGGACCTGGACCTGCACAGCCCGCCGCTTCCAGGGCCTTTTCCCACTTCAGACAGTGACCCCAGAAGCCACGTGGTAAGGGACGCTCTCAGCAGCAGCGGCAGCAAGCGCGGCCTGTCCCCCACCCCTCCCCCCGGGCTTGGGCTCTGCAGAGCCTCTCACCCCTGAACTGGGTTCTCTTGGGCAGAAGACGCAAGTCTAGGGGAGAGCTTGCTACCCCCACATGAAGGCCAGCAGTGTGGCTCTTCCTCTTCCTACCACCAGTGCTCTGCCCACCAGGAGCCCGCCCAACCCCAGTGGTCACCACGAGAAGGGACGTGAGGCTCCCAGTCCCCTGCAGACTATGGGCGGCTCAATGGGCAGCATGGGTGGGGTCTCTGCAGGGACAGACCCACGCAGTCCCTGGACATGGGGAAGGTGGCAGAGTTTTGGCAAGCGAGAAATGCTCAGTTTCCCAGCAGCCCGAACTGACGTCACAGAGCAGAGGGACAAGTGTGAGCGTCACCAGCCAGTGCTCCCCATGACCAGCTGAGGGGGTGCTGGGGGGTGTCGCTGCAGAGCAGTGCAACCCAGCAGGAGGGAGAGCAGACTGAGCTTCTGGGGGCCAGGCAGTGGGTGCCTGTGGGGTGTGGGGGGCAGTGGGGCAGAGGGCAGCAGTGTGTGTGCAGCACTGTCACGGGAAGTCCTGCGAGGATGCGGCGCAGTGACCCCAAGAAGCCCCTGCACTGCAGCGTCTGGAAGCCAGCCCTGTGGGAAAACAGAAGGAGGCTCCCCGCCGCTGCCCTCCCTCCTGTGCACGGCGGCCCTGGACCCCAGCATCCCTCCCCAGCAGCCTGTCTCAGATTCCACACGCCTCCCTCGCTCTTCGTCCCGGTAAAAACCACCAAATTCTCATTAAATACGTATCCGAAGCACGCAGGGCAAGGCCCCACTCTGTGAAAATGCAGAGGCTGGGCACACAGAGCTGTGTGTGGAAGCCATGCTCCGCGCGGCCCGAACGCGTGCCTGGCTCATCGCAGGCACAGGGACTGGCCTGTAACCAGCTTCCCAAAGGACCCGAGAAGCCGCTGAGGGACTGTGGAGCCAGGCCAGTTTCTTGAACAGCCAAGGCGGGAGGGGCGGGGAAGGCAGCTGCAGGCCCATGTGAGGTTAGCACTGGCACAGCCCCCCACCCCACCTGCCAGGCCACCTGTACAGGTGACAGCAACCACTGCGGGGGTGGGGTGGGGTGGGGGAGGGGCATGACATAAGCAGGCTTTTTAAAATGGGCACCTCTGCTTCCCATCAAGTCACCCAGAGGCCCAATGTCATTGCCATTCTCCCTGTGGGTGGTGGAAGCCTTCCTCTGCAACCCCCTTTGTCATGGCCTTCCCTCCCTTTGTCCTCCTACATTCACCAAGCACTTCCCGTCACCAAGCACTTCCATCTCAAGCCCCACCTCTGTCCTTGGAGCTGAGCAAAGGCCACCTGCTGGCTGCTCCCACCCTGTGCCCTGAGAAGCCACACACGCGTGCTGGGGTGGGAATGGGGTTGGGGGGCAGCAACGGGGTGCCACGGGCCCCCAACCACAGGACCCGCCTGATCAGAGTGCCACAAGGGGCACTCAGCTGTGCATGCTGCCGGCACCGGTCACCACTGTCAGCAAAAGGGCGCTGGCTCTCGGCTGGGTGACAAGAGCGTGCAAAAAGCAAGGGGAGGGTGGCCATCCCCCTCTCCCCATGTGCCCATCTGTGTGGTCTCAGCAACCTGGGCCACAGGCTGCCCGTGCATTTACCCGCTCATGGTGGGGACGCTGCTTGCCGCGGTGGTCGGCATCACGGTCCCTGTAAGTCTGTTGGCAACAAAGGAGGCATTTAAGCTCCATCTAAAAGCTCTATTTTGACCTAATTGACAAAGCTGTAAAGTCAGAGTTATGTCAACACAGACCCCTGCCCCCAGTCGGGCCCCAACCCAAGGAACCCCAATCTCACTGACACCAGAGCAGGTGACCCAAGGACCATGCTGTGCACAGCTGTGCTGCTCACCCAGCCCCCAGTGAGGTCAGCGGCACGATGAGCAGGGACTTATTGGTGCAAAGGTGGCACAAGGCCAGTGGCGTCAGGCGTAAGGTCAGAGGAGAGGTGGGTTAGGAGGGGGGCTCTCCAAAGGGCTTAAAGGTGGGTGACATGCTGTCCTGAGGGGACGGGGGTACAGCGGTCCCTGCACAGGAGCATGGGGAAAAGCGGCATTTGTGAAAGGGGGACAAGGAGAGGCAAGGGAGGCAAAGCCTGGAAGTGGTGCCAGTGGATGGGACACCTGCGTGGCTGGGTAGGAACCTGGCTGATGGGGTCGGCTGCCTGCGCTGCCCCGAGGAGACACAGAGGCGAGAGCCACGGGAATGGGGTGCCTGGGGCCCCCTTAGGGCCTGGTACTGGGGACACTGACCCAAAGCTTCTGCTGCAGCTGCTCTGGTCCAGGCAGGACAAGGCCAGAGCTGGGCCCCTGGGTCTCCCCGGGTGACCCCTGCCCTATGCCTCAGGCTCTTCCTCTGTAAAGGGGGAACAGCAGCTAGGGCCTCACCAGGCTCCTGGAAGAACAGCCGAGACCACACGGGGAGAGCTCCTGTGCCTGGCTCTTACACAGAGACAGGCGTGGGGCAACAGGGGTCAGGCACTGGCGGGGCCTTTACAGCCCAGGTCCTCGACGGAGGAGTTGCCTGCCCCAGGTCCTGCCCCTGCAGCTGGCATTTTACTTTATGGGGAAACACAACAAAGGTCAGCTTCGTAGAAGAGTGCTCACCACCATGACCGCCTGCTGTGCCCCACCATAGCGTAGTTTCCCAGGGTCTGCCTGGGCGGTGGGGAGGGCCAGCGTCTGGGCAGAACAAGGCTAAGCAGGGGCCGGGCTGTCAGCATCAGAAGGGAGCAGGTCTGCCGTGCAGCCCCACTGAAAGCTCCCCAGAGCTCATCTCAGCTCCGTCCCGTGAGCAGCGAGGCAAAAACGGCAGCTTGAGAAGGGGTTACATGAGCACGTATCCCCCCCAGGGCTTGGGGCCTCGTCTCTGTGATAGACGCAGTCTGAACTTCAGCCTGTGCGTGCAGAGCTGGATGCCCAGGACGCAGGACGGAGCGCAGCCACGCAGGTGTGAATGCGAGCTGCTCTCTCCCGCGGTCTGGCAGGAGCCTGGCTGTGAGCAGCCATAAAGGCTGCTCCGGTCACCGCCAGACTTTCTGCTCCGTGACAGTTATCCCTGAAGACAGAGGTCCTGGCGTGGGCTCTGCCCCAGCCACCCACAGACAGGCAGGACGGCACAGACAGACCACAGGGCATGCACACAAGGTCACCTGCTGGCCGCCACTCGCCCGGCAGGGAGGTGGAGTGGGGGGTGGAGAGAGGGTGATGACTTTTTTGGGACAGGTCCTCGAACGTTCCTTTCCCTGCCGCTTTTGCACAACAGACACAAACAGAGAAAAGACTGGTGAAACTGTGGCCATGTTTTGGCTGGGTCCAGAAGGACCAAGGGGCCCCTGCCCTGTGCCCCCACCCCCCTGCCCGGCACCAAGTGGCCAGGACGGCCGTGTGGCGCAGCCCATGGTGGGTGTCCAGGTCCACCTCAAGGTACAGCCCCTTCTAAACACCAGAAGCATGTCCTCCTCAGTGGACTCCATCCGGGAGGTGGGGGGGACAGAAGAACTGAGCTTGGTTACAAGCAGAGAGGAAGGGCACCTGGGCCACCCCCATGGGGGCCCCCTGCACCCCCAGCAACGGAAGAGCAGCCTGCGCTCCGGGCCGACTGTGGGACCTCCTGCCACCACTTCCTCTCCTCAGGCCCCTGACTGACCTTGGGAAAGCTCTGGAAAGCAACCGAGGAGACAAGGAAGTATAGGAACTAGGGTGTAAAAACTGAGTACCTTTCACCACCTGAAACCACACACCCGTGCCCACAGACACCTCCCCACACCCCCTCCCTGCAAGTCCGTCCGGAAAGAGAGCCCCATGGACTCAGGAAACCACCACCGAGTGGAGCTGCACCAGTGGGGCCTGAGAGGAGGACTATGTGTGTGGGGGGGCTGGGCAGCAGCCCCCCACCATCTGCCCCCACTTCCCAAGATGACCTCCTTCCCCACCGAGGCTGGACAAGGTACCATGTGCCTCCAGGACGTGCTGCTGAGATCCAGGAGGGCTGAGCAGGAAAGTCCCTGGCGAGCAGCACTCTCAGGAACCCTCCGAGTTAAAACTGGTCCTGAGCCCCTGGGCTGGCACTGCCACACCCTCCTGCCTCATTCTGTGCCCAAGTTAGTCGGGACCACGTGCTGCCAGGCAGCCCCACTCCTGAGGAGGGTGGCAGCCCGCATCGGTCAGTACGGAGGGCCCAGTGCTGCCCCCACCCTCTGTCCCCAGGTGTCTGCCACTTCGCATTGCCCCCCAGAGGCCTATCTTTTAGGAAGGAAATCTACCAGCAACTTGTAAGGCCTGAGCCCTCCCTGCTCGGTGTTGGGAAAAAACTACCAGGGGAATATCCTACATATTTCCTCACAGACAAGCAAAGGCACAGCTCCCCCTCCGAAGATTAGGGACCTGGCAGGACATTCCCGGCACCTGGTCTCTCACCCACCCCCAGGGGCTCGGCCTGACTGTGGCGCTGGGGTCCAACCCCCAGAGTCCACAGCAGAGGCTGCGGCTCGGCCCTGCTGCCTGCCCAGCTCAGCAGTGCTCTGTCACGGACTGGGGCCATCTGCATGTCTGCATGCAGCACAGGCGAGAGGTGCCAGACGGGTCAACAGGAGACACAAGGGCCCCAAACACGAGCTCCCGATTCCCTTCCAGGCAGACGCCCCAGGCCAGAGGCAGTCCCTCAGGGTGCACTTCCTGCCTGAGATGTCCCCACATGCTCACCCACGGGGCCCAGGCACGTGCCTCAGGGCCACCAGTCACTTGTCCATGCGGGTGACAGCTTCCCCCCTTGCTCACCATCCCCAAGTCCCATGAGGGCCTGAGCTCAGGCCCAGCCAAGAGGCCACGCTGCCCTTCAGCAGTCCCTCCACCAGAGACTACCTTCCAACCCTGCCTCCCACTGAGACTTTGAGGGAAGGGACGGAAGTCTCCTGTGCAGCCCTCACCCCCAGGAGGCCCCTCGGCAGAGGGATGGGGCCACTTGGCTCCCTGAATCTGGACATTTTCCTCAAACTTCCACTTCAGCCTCTGATGTGGCCGCACGTGAAAATACAGGTGAGAAACACAAGTTATCTTCATGTTGCCTTGAAGACATTCCTTGTAAACCCTGCCAGCCACTGCTCAGTGCTGCCTAGCAGCGGGCACTGAAACACTTCGGACAGCGGGCCCACCCCGGCGTCTTGGAACCTCAGCCCTAAATGGAACTTAGCCCAAGAACACGCGTCCAGGTCGACGCAGAGGGGCACGGTGCGGCTCCGTCCCTCTCTCGGTCCTGCTGCTCACAGGAGGCAGCTACTGTGAGACCCCACAGCCCCGCCAGGGAAAACTTCTACAAAGGGCGCTTTAAATGTAGACCGAACGCAAGAAGAGGCCCATAATCCTCCTTGTCTAGGGTCTGAAGCAAATGAAACTCACAGTTCAACACGACTTCTGAGACGTTTTCCTGTCTGCCATGAAAGGCGGCCCCCCACCTGCCCTGCTCTCCAGCTCCTCCCCAATGGTCACGGGGACACATCAGCCCCCAGTCAGCTTGGGACGGAGTTGGGATGGCAACACCCCGATGGCCAGGGCACCTACACAGCTGACCACACAGCTTCAGCTTGTTCCAACATCCTAGTCACAGTCTCTTGCCAACGGGTTTCTCAACCCCAGGGAGTGGAAGGAGCCATGCAATGCGGTCTGTGCTGCTGTCGCCCGCCCAGAGTTGTCGCTGAGATGAGCATGGAGGAGTCCTGGGCTTGGCTGGGTTCAAGGGAGGCCCCACATGGGCCGGCTCAGGAGGAGCAGGGCAGGCAGCCCTCAGGCAGTGCCCACTCTGGATCCAGACAGGTCCTTTACCTGTTTCCACTGCGGGGTGGGAGCAGGGCGGCCCTGCTCAGGTTGGCCGCAGGACAGCTGGCCGGCCCCACGCTCTTGTGTCGGCTGTGACACACAGGCCAGGTGGGGGGGACAGGACATGCAGACAAAGCAAAATAAAAGGTATTACGGTAGGAGACACAGAAAGGACTCGTGGAGGACAGACACATATCTATGTATTGGGGGTGGGAGAGAGACATAGAATCAATTCTTAGAGAGGTTCACTTAGTAAAGAAAACAAAACCCCAGTCCCAGAAGGACAGAGGCTGCAGTCCTCCCCCTCCCCTCCCCCTCCCCCGGAGCTCAATGTTCTGAGCCTCAACCATTCGCTCTGGTTTGGACACTCATCTTTCACTGAAAATGAAGAAGACCTACAGGTGAGCGACCCCTGGAGCCCAGTCCCCTCCACCCACGGGGCGATCGCTGATCGCCCCGCAGAGCTGAGGGCTGAGGATGAGGGAAGAGCAAAAGTGGGCAGGTCCCTGGGGGTGAACCTCCGGGTCCCAGCCACACCCTTGCAAACGTCGCAATGACTTTCGGACCAGGGAGAGCAGAAGCATGGCCCCGCACAGACGCCCTTTGAGGCTCCACCCAGCTCGCACAGATGGGACTCGTGGACACCCACGAGGAACTGCACAAGGTTCCTTGTCTCAACCTGGTTCAGGAGTGCCCAGGAGAGTCACCTGAGGCATGCAGAGCTGCTTCTTAAGCAGGACATCTGTCACCTCTGTGCTGTGTTCAGAGGATGAGGGACCAGTGTGCGGGCCCCAGAGGAGCAGCCAGCAGGCTCGGCGCATAGCACAGGAACCGCTGGGAGCGGATGGTGGGGCTGCAGCCGGAGTCCCTAAGAGAAGCAGCCCGGAACATGCGTGTGGAGGACCGCCTGGCTGTGAGACTCGGCAGGCACCAAGGACGGACTGGAGGGAAGGGCAACCGAGCAGGAACAGGACCCGGCACAAACTTCTTTTCTAGCATGGACGTGAACTCAGAGACACATGTTTAAAATCCCCCTGCTGACTGCCACCCGGTGCCTCAGAGGAGGGGGAGCATGAGGCCCCAAGAACTCCAAGGGCTCGGCGGCCACACCTCGACAGGGACGACCAGAGACTGGGCTCAGCCATGCACCCCCATCTCCTCCGACGGAGAAGAGCCCCCCCTCTTCTGGTGGGGATGGCCAGGTGTGAGAAGGGCTCACCTGTCTCTTCAGGCCGCTGGACTGGGCGGGCGCGTTCTCTTCAAACTTGGCCAACAGCTGGGTCGCCATGTACTTGACTTTGTTCTGGTTGCCGAGGGCAACATCAGTCCTCCGGTCGGTCAGACTGCTCCCCGGAGCCGGCCGCCCTCCTCTGGAGCCCCGGGGCACTTCCTCCTGGTCAACAGTGACACCCACGGCCTCCGTGAGAGGCGTCCCACGGGCCCCCCCAGAAGGGAGCACAGGGCAAGTGCGCTTCCGAGCTCTAGTCTCAGCCGGAGTGGGGGAGGGTCCCCGACCCCCGCTGGTGCCCTCACCACCCAGGACAGCAGCGGACTTGTGTGTGTCCCCAGAACATCAGACAGAGGCAAAGCCCACCGACAAGCACCTGCCCACAAGCAGCCTGATCAAGGGGGCACGGACAGGTCTAGCGTCACCAGTGTGAAAACTGAGATTTGAGACAAAAAGGGCGATTCGATGTAATTGTTCCAACAAATGCCAGATGACTCTCACCTCTTCGGACTGACTGGTCTTCCTCCTCTTCCCAGCACCGTCCAAGTCCTTCTCCTTCTTATCCTGCGGTGAGAAGGAACCAGACTGCGTTGTTCTCAACACCACACCTCGCCACTGGGCTCGCAGCTGACCAAAGCTGCTTCCACTCACCTTGGGGGACCGCTTCCGGGAGATGGTCTGGCCGAGCTTGCTCAGGAAGGAGATGGGGGACTTGGTGTTGGCTACCAGCACTGCCTTCTCCTCAGCGTTCAGGGCTGCGGCATCTGTGGACAGAGGCAGCGGTCAAGGACAGCACTGCAGAGGCCCCAAAGGACCAACTGGGCTGCCCCAGCTGCAGGGGCCCCTGGGGACCCCCGGAGGCTCTGAAGGGTCAGCAGGAAATCGCACAGAGAGAACGCACTCAGGTCTAGAAACCGAGTCTCTTTCTCCATCAACACACACAACGCCCACTCCTTCCCCTCCACCTGCGTCACAGGAACTTTTACAGGGGTTGCAAGTTGGCTGTGACTAGCCGTCCTAGCAGAGGCTGGAGCCTCACCTCTGTGACAAAAGCCTCAAGGCAGAGAGCGGGACACAGGGCTATGGGGTCTGGGGCGCCAAGCCCACATACCCACTGCACACTGAGGGGATCCCTAACATGTGGACTGATGTCCGAGCCTTGGATTTCTGCTGTAAAAACTGTGCATCTTGTCAGAAAAAGCCACAGACATCTATGAGGCCACATGGGCTGGACGACCCTGGAGCATCACCAACTACAGATTCCAATGTCTTCTTAGTGACAATAGTAATTTTTAAAATAGTTGAAACTAATAGTACAGCTAACATTAACTAAGTGCTTCCATTTGAGAAGCATTCTTCTTAGCGTATCACAATCTAATCATAGGAAAGCCCCGTTTTACAGATGGGGAAGCTGAGGCACAAGAAAATGGAGTAACTAGCCCAAAGTTGGACCGGTGTTAGGACTGGGGTGTAAACCCAGCCTGAGGACCACGGGCGACACTCTTAAGCACCATGCTCTGCTCATTCCAGAGACAACAGATGGTGACAGAAACTCTTGGGGCAGCAGGCAGACAGACTGGGGCCTCGGGCTGGAGAGATGTTGGAAAGCAGGAAAATGGAGGGGAAGCCAGAGGAGCCAGGTGACAGGAAGAAGAGGGGGAGCCCATCCAGGGCAGGGTCCCAGACGCCGAGGACGAGAGCGAGTCCAGGCAGGGGGGTCGCCCCACCATGCGGACCGGCGCAGCGAGCCCCTCGCAGTGAGCCACAGGAGGGGAGGCGCAGGTGGACGTGTGGGGCCTCGTGACGACAGACGTCTGTCTGGCAGAGCAGTGAGGGCTGCCAGGGGTGACAAAGGTCGGGCAGCAGAGGAACAGCCCACAAGCGTGAACCTCTCGTTTCAGAAAGGCTGGTTCTGAGAGAAAAGGGAGAAGGTGGTGCAGTCCGGGAACCCTCCGGACAGGAGGGCTGCTGTGTGTTCACAGCCTCGGCATGAGAGGCCTGGGTGAGGATGGCAGGCAGGCCGGGGAGTCAGTGCCGGCCTGCTCCTGGGAGCCCTGACGAGGACCCAAGGGCCCCGCCCCCACCCGGGCCCCAGGTCCTCACCACGTGAGGACAGCGAGTCCCGGAACATCTCGTAGAACTGGGTCAGGTACATGACCATGGACAGCTGGTCGGGCTCGCCCACTGAGGCCATCTCCTTGCCCGTCATGATGGGGCAGATGCCCAGCTCCTTCTCAGCGATGTCGAAGGCCAGCTGGTTGTTCTTCTCCACGTTCTGCTCTTCCAGAGAATCAAAGTCTCTGAGAAACGGGGCAGGAAAGCTCGTCAAGACAGGGAGCTCGTCCCCTCACCAAAGACACGGTGTCGGGAAGTCACCGCCATTTTCGGTGGCTCAGCTAAAATCCTGCGGGCAGGGATTCCCTGAAATCTGAGGGCAGATCACCCTTGAGAAGAAAAATGATTGAATCTGTCCATGGAGGAAAAAAGAGGAAGGAGAAGCTGAAAAACTACCATCATTTTCTTTTTTCCTTTTTTTTTGTTTTTTGGGGTTTTTTTTTAGGTCAGAGCATTTTATTATTTTTAGAAGTTTAGATTGTTATTCCTCCTCATTTTCCCAATTACATAAATTTCTTACTAAAACACAGGCTCAAGAACAGGGGCCCTCCGGTATGCGTTTTCTCACCATCTCGTGTGTGCTGTGTGATCCCCTAATGCTCCACGAAGACGAGAACCCCACGTGGACCCGAATGCTGCTGAAGGCCTGGCAGCACCTCCCTGGAGCCCCAGATCCCCTCGGATAACCCTCACTCCGCCTCCTCCTTGAAGGGGAATTCCAAAACTTCCCTCAAAAGATTTTCCCACTGCTAAATTTCTTGAATTTCCCCAAGTGCTTAGAACGACAAGTGCTTCCCACTGGGTTCTGAGCCCACTGCTCTCCAGTCAAGGAAGACTGAGTCTCTCTAACGGCCGGGGGCAGGGGCCTCGCACTGTGCCAACCCACCGACCCACGGCAGGCTTTCACTTTCAAAAACTCCTTTTCCCTGAAGACTAAGCCTGTTGACCGACACGCTCACCCCGAGCGGGGTCCCTGTGGCCTGAACCGGGCCAGTTCCCTCCTCACGGCGCTGCCCTCTGTGACGAGCACACAGCCCAGGCCTCCAGTAGACAGCCGGCCGCCAGTCATCCCCACAGGAGCGGGTCCCTCCCCTACAGCTCCCGCCCCTCACGCTGGGCTCCCTCCAGTCACTGCTGCCTCCCCCCCTTTCCTGCCGTCCCCTCAGAAGGGCTTTGATCCATTCATCTGGCTCCTCCTCCTGCACTCCTGCACCATCATGCATCAGTCTGTTCCACGCCTCCCCGCCCCCCTCTCGGAGGAGTAAGCCCTGTGTTACCTCTGCGCAAGCTATGGTGCAGGAACAGAGGGCCACTCACCTTTTTCTGCACCGGCCGGAAACCCACCTCCCACACTGCCCACCCGGGGCAAGGCTGCCGCTGCAGCTCCTACCTTCTGCACTTACAGCCTACCACAAACAGGAACGGTGGCCTTTCGGGTTTCTTAAGCAAACATTAAAACAAAACAAACACAAAAAACTGGGCCCTTACGTGGACCTAACGATAAAAGAACAGGCAGCCAAAATAACTTTACCTGCTCTGCTTCTGCTCCAAACACGCCCGTCTGGCGCCCAGGGCGAATGCCCTCAGGGAGCCTGCCGTGCGCAAGTCATACGCCTGACCTGGGTCATCCTACCACACCGATTCCACACGGAGGCCCCCAGGGGAGTGGACACTGGTGGTGACCACGGCGACCCAAGGGTCGCAGGGCTGATCAAGCATCTGCAGGTATGTGGGCTGTGACGGGAGAGACCACCACCAGGCGCGAGGAACACACTCGCCATAAGCCAGCCCCACATCCCAGCCAGCTCTCCTCACGGCCAGTGACAGCGGAGACGAGTGGCAGAAGCAGAGCGCAACCTGCGGTCACTACACAGAAGTTCCCTCTGTGTGAAGTTAATACTCCCAGGTGGGCATTAAAATCAGTTTTTGACCATCTGCATGCTGCTATTTTAAAAACTCAGGGAACCATTTCCATGCTGAACTACATAATGCTTAACATTCGGAGTTTTAAAAAGAATTGAATCAAAATTAATCACTGCTTTCTAGAGGGAGTGTCTTACTATGGATTCCACTCTAGGAAAAAAGTACAAATTTGACAACTTGATAGCAGGGTGCTCCAAGACCTTGGGGACAGAAAATGAAACAGGAAGTCTGGCCACAACTCACATGAGATCGGGGCGATACCGATGGAGAAGGGCGCACAAGGCCAGGCCACTCTTCCAAGACACGGTGAGGTCCGTCACACTGACCCCTGCATAGCCCTCTGTCTGCCTTTGGCACCAGCTCAGCAGCTTGTTTGAACGAGGTACGGACTCTAAAAGAACAGAAAAACACCGATAGAAGCGTGGTCACCCAGTAGCACTAATGTGGGCCCTCTCTGCAGCACACACAACCAGTCTGGAAAGTCACCTACAGCAGGAACAGCACCTTGTCGGGTGCCAAGACCTACGAGCCTGGGGACCAGCACACAAGGCAGGTGTCTGTCACCCTACTTCACCTACTTGGCACCAGGGCTCAGAGACACCAGTCACCTGCTCGAGACCACTCCCTCCACACACGGCGAAGCCTGGGCTGGGACCCAGCGGTGCCCCCGTGGCCCGCCCTGCTCACCATGCTCCATGGTCACGCCTCTTCCCCTCCACATCAGTGCTGGGGGAGGGAGGCCTCGCGGCCAACAGCGTGGCTCCTGGAGGGGTGCTCGCCTCCTCCGGCCCAGCCTGCACATACAGTGTCTGCACACCCCCCTCCTTTAAAGCTTCAGGGGCCCTTGCCTACGCACAAAGCACGCGTCGGCCTTCTCTGTCCCCGTGTGCTGGCAACGCTGCCGCACTCAGCAAACATGCTCCCCGGTCCTCAGCTGGCACGTGTGCCCATATGCCCTCCTCCTCCTCCTCCCCCTCCTCCTCCTCAGCAGTGCCCCGTCTGGTCTGTTTGGATCCTCCCAATACCTTCTTAGACCAAGGTCTCCCCATCTTGATGCGGCTGACATCCCGGGTGGGAGCTGACGTGTGCACCGAAGGACCCTGAGCCACATCCCTGAAAGTCAGCTGCACCATCCCTCCCCAGTCAGAACAATGAAAAAGCCTCCAGAAACTTCCAGATGTGCTCTGATACACCATTGTGCATGGGAGCTGACCAGGTGATCACAGACTGTACTGGACAGTCCCTGAGCCACAGGCCAGGGCTAGGACTCACCATGGCGAGCCAGCTTGGGGGTGGCCCTGGGGTGCGCCAGGCCCTCCAGCTCCAGGTGGATGTCTCTTGCTTCCCCAGAGTCAAACAAATGGCGCACCTGGTAGACAGGTAAAGTGCTGTGAGGAAGGAAGTCAGGTCCCAGTAACAAACTCCCCCCAGCACAGAGAATGACAGATGGAAGGCTGGGAGAGCAGGCGGGGCAAAGTGTAGACAAGTCAGGAGGACTTTTGAACCCTTTCCGGAACATGCTGGGTCACAAACACCCACTCGCTAGGAAGCTGTGCTGCAGATTCACTGCCCAGCTACCACGGTCCCTCTGACAACCAGTCTCTGCCAGGCCTCAGTACATACAGCTGAGACTGGCACATCTTTTGTAGGTAAATATTCCCAAGTACCACTGGACTCGGCCTGACAAGTCCAGCCTCGTGTTGGCACCCTTCCCCCACGGGGACCACGACTGGGACTTCCGTCCCCAAGGACAGTCTTCCTGCCTTTGAACTCCGTATAAATGAAGTCACACAACACCCACGTGGGGTGGAGTTCTGTGCACCGCCAGTGTCTCCCAGGTGCATTCACTCTGAATGCAGTGGCGGTTCTGCCTTTTCACGGCTGCACACACGCGGCCCTGGGGCATGCTGCCGGAATTTATTCACAGTCCTGCGGGGGGACGCGTGTTACAAATGAAGCTTCCTGAATGGTGTGTCTTTGGTGCCCACGTGTGGTCATCTGGTTGGTGGCTGGACCCCGTGCACCTTCCACAGCAGGTTCCACAGACCCTTGTGACTCGCCACACACAGACACAGGGCTGACGGTGACGACTTCAGGTACAAAGTGAATAAAAAATTCCACAAGAACACAGGCAGATATGTTGAGTGGCTACTTCCCAAATCCTGGTGGGCTCTTTGGGATGGCTAAACTCTGTAAAATGTCACCTTTAATGGAGCTGTAAGGCTTTGACGTTCTGAGAAGTAACTCAGTACAGAAAAGTGGCCGGCAATCTTTTACTGATGGGGAGTGGCTGATCTCCACGTTCTCCCCTGTGGACGGTCTCTGTTGTCCCCCAGTGACCCTGTCTGCAAGTGGCAGGGACCATCTCCTTGTTTTACAGAAGGAGACACCAAGGGTCAGAGAATGAGAAATGACCTACCCGAGTGACAGAGCCTGGCGGTAACTGTGCCAGTGGAAGTCGTGTGCGCTGATCAGTGAGTGACTGGCACCCCCCCGAACACGCACGCAGTCTGAGTTCAGAGGCATGGGCCCAGGTCCTGGGGCATCGCTTCTGTCATGTGTGGCCTCCTGGCAGGTCATCCAACCACCCTGGGCCTGAGCCGCTCAGTCTGCCGATGGGGTCGGCCCTCCCCTCCCACCAACTCAGACTCGAGGCTGCCCGTGTCCACCCAAGAGGAGCACTGTCACCAGACCCGCAGAGGGACCACGGCAGAGAGGTGCTCACCTGGCTTGGCTGCAGGAAGTTGATGTTGATGTTGGGGTACCTGGTGACGGGGTCGATGCTGTACTGGCTGAAGTTCTTGCTCACGTTCTCCGGGGTAGTCTGAGGCAGCAGCCGGTAGATGCTCTCCCTGCAACAACACGGCACCTTTCCTGGGGCCGCGCTACGACGTCGCCCTCTCCTGGGAGGCCGTTTCTGTGGGCCGACAGTCCCCAGACGATTGGAGGACGAGACAAATCCGCCTCCTTGACCAGTGTCCTCCAGCCCAACCTCGACTCTTGCTTCCCAGCCCACCAGGTCAGCGGCCCCAGGGGCTGGCAGGCCAGTGAGAACTGAGGGTGCCCTGCCGTGGGCAGAGACACTGCCCGACTCCGGCAGAAAAGGCAGGCCCGCTTGCTGCTTCGCTGTTTCAAGTACGCCAGCATTAATGTTTCAGAGAAGCACGTAAAAACAGAACGTGCCACCCGCCACCCACAGCGCCCGAGTGACTGACTTCGAACACCGTCTGCCATTTGCTCCATGCGAGTCCCGTCTCTCCCGTTTCTCGGGCTAGGGCTTTGCTCGTTACCGCCCAGCCTGCGACTCTCATCTTGCCTGCAATAATATGCTTCAAGACATCTGACTTGTGAAAATTTGAGAAATGCTGACGAGCAGTTTGGTATTTTCCTTTGACTTCAAAGTCACTTTTAATTTCTTCTCCTATTTGTCTCCTGCATCACCCCGCTGACTTCATTACCTGAAGTCTCTCCAGTTTAGGGATGCGAGGGCTTACACACTATTCTTATGGATTTGTTCACGTGACTGTCACAAAGGACACAGGGACGGCCCTCTGATGGTGCACGAAGATTCAGGTATCATCAGGAGCAACGAATTCCGTTTGGGAAGGGTAAGAGACGAGCATTTGGATAGATAATCTTTAAGTTTCTGAAACTTCCTCTCTTATGTGTGAAAACATCTTTCACTGAGAAAGGGGAAGCAGAGGAGGGGGACCCTGGGCCCCGCCTGACCACGTCCCTCTGCGCGGCGGCCCCTGGGCCCCGCTACCCCTCACCTCTCAGCCAGCACTTCCAGGGGGCTGGCTCCCAGAGACCAGCTCCGCACCATCCAGGCCGAGTCCATGGCGGCCAGAAAGCCCCGGGCGATGCCAGTTCCCATTGGCCAAAACGGCTGTCACAGGAGAGAAAACAGAGAGCAACAATAAACAGCCTTTCCCAAGACAGAAACTGAACAATGGCTCCGAGAAGGAGTCTGCGGTGGAGAGCAGCCTGAAAACTCAGCAGAGGGCCCAGCAGGGGAGCTGCAGCCTCTTGTTCACCCTCGGCCCTGGGACTGTCTGGCATGGCTTCCTGACACTTCCCCCACAGGGACTCACTGTGTGCTGCTGTCGCTCACTCCTCCCAGGGGCCCTAGACAGTGTCTGTTCCTATCCCAGGACCCAGATGCCCATTCCTCCTGGGACCCCAGATGGTGTCCACCATGGTCCCGGGCTGCCCCCCTGCCCACTCACCTCAAGGAGGCTGTCCCCAACCAGGGCCACAAGGAGCTGGTGCCCGTGCAGCTCCCGCACCAGGGCGGCATTCTCAGAGGCGTACATGCAGGTGAAGTCGAACATGGCCACATCGGGCTGCCCGTAGTGGTTGATGGCAAAGTCCAGGGATGGCAGCTGCTGCTGGGTGGAGAAGTCGGCAGCCTCCCGGGCATAGTTCAGCAGAGCCTCCTGGTCCACATTGTCCCGGGACAGCAGCAGCTCCGTGTCAGCGTAGTCCTAGCTCCCGAGAGGGAAGAGGCTTGCTGGAGATGCCAAGTGTGGTCTACCTGGCTTGACCCACAGTGCACACACCGCAGACAAGCAAGTCTCTCCCCACCTTTCCCCCACAGCAATGCATGTTCCCACAAGTCTTTTTTCACAAAATACAAAGAAGAGTGGCGGGCATTTCTAAAAGAACACAGGCCTTGCTGCTGAAAACATAGTCCAGGCTTTTTCCATCTACTTGGAGCAAGACGCTATTTCTTTGATCTTAACCCGCCCACCTCACAGGGTCATGCTGAGCACAGAACAAAGTGATCTGCGTGATGATGCCTGGTTAGCTGTTTGTCATTATCACCAGTCACCACCTTCTGGGCAGCAAACAGCTTTGGGCAACTGGGACCACGTGCAATGCTCAGCCCAACTCAACAAACCCAAAGCTTCTGCCAAAAAGCGCGGAGGTGGGAATGACAGCCGCCCAGGAGACTGGAAAGGAAGACATTCAAGATGGAACAGGAGCTTCAAAAGTAAGACCATTCTGACAGGCTCCCCCAAAACCCACCCACACAGAAGAACAACAATGAGCAAAAGGGGTGCCCCACACAAAGGCCCAAGAAGCTGCTTTCCTGCCGAGAGGGCCACACACCGAGCCCGGTCTGTGCTCCTGGGGCACAGCCTCCGGCTCCCAAGGGCTCTGACAGCACTTTCCGCTACCAGCATGAGATGCTAAAAGCCAAACACACACCCTCGAAGCAGAGTGCTCCCACTGAGTGACAGGTCTGAGTGGCTCTAGGTTTAGCGGCACATGTGGCCTCTGCCCTCTAAATACACGGAGGGAAAAAGGGAAGGATGTCAGGCCCAGGCACTGCAGACAGTCGCTCCACAGCGGCAGCAACGGGCTCACTGCTATGCCTCAGAGGCGAAGCATCGGACCCACCTGGCCACACTCTTGGCAGAGCTATGGGATCACACTTGCTTGGTCTGTCTGCCCTCCCGGACAGGGGACCGCAGGCACCAGGTGGCACCAGGTGATGGTGGAAGACGCTGGGACCGCCCCGCAGACAGGGGGCTCCTGGGAGCGACTCTTGAGTCTGGGTGGAGCTGCTGAAGCCTGAGCCTGGGGCCCCTCATCTCCAGCACACCGTGCGGGGCAGCAGCATGCACACTGAGACACAACCACATGGGAGGAACCAGCTCCCAGGGGTTTCGGACCCCACATGCAGACCATCCCCTGACTGCTGGGGTCCAACCACCCCTGAGCCAGCCAGTGTTCCGGGGCCCCAACGGCTGCATCTACAGGAAAACCAGGGCCAGGCTGAGGCTCCGGGACACCACCCCCTGCTTCTTGCTCGAACTCCGTGCCCTCCAGCACCCCTTCCAAAAGACACCTATGAACCAACCAACAATCGGTCGTATCTGCAATTCTCTAGAACCTCAAATCACATCACCTCAAAGTCAACTGAATATTTATTCCTAAAATGCTGGAGATGTGCTTTGGAATAATCCCATTGCAGGAATGGGGGTGGGCTGGGCTCTCCTGACACAATACTGACAGTGTGCTGATAATTGTTAAAGCTCTGGAATGGGGGTCATCGGAAGGTCCTCTCCATGTTTCTTTATATTAGAAAATTTCCAGTACAAGGTCATTTTTAAGTTTAACAAAACAAACAAACAAAAAAACCAAGAGCACACATTATCAGATGACAAGCTAGGGGCCGGCTCGCTGTCACCCCCTCGCAAGAGGCCTCCCAGACAGTAACACTCACACTCGTGATATCTCTCTCTCTCTCTGGAAGAATCATCACTCACGTGCAGTATCACCCCTTTATCCAGCAAGCTCTGCTTCTTGGCTGTCATAACGAAATAGTGCGTGTCGTCCTTGTAGTAGACAATGTTCTCCAGATCAATGCCTGTGAGCAGGAGGCAGAGGTGCGCTGGGAAGGGTGGGCAGGCAGGCAGGGAGGGGACAATGACCAAGACGTCTGAGCAGAGTCTCACCTCCTGCCCGTTCCAGCCACAGAAAGAGGGTGGGCTCAGTTTATCCTGCACTGCTCTGGAGTCCCCTGTACCCCAAGTTATCCCACACACAACAGTCAACAGTGAGGGAAGGAAGGAAGAAGGTTCACGTCTAATAAGAGGGTCTGGGTTAGTGACCAGGTGAAGCTGCTTTTACAGTTGTCGAGGCAACTGGGGAACTTCCCAGAATGGGGCGGACACCTGGATGCCTGGAAGCAGAGAGTGAACTACTGACTTATAATTTCAATCTAAAATAACAGATCTTATGGAAAGATATGACATTCTAGAAAACAAATAACTGTAATTTGTGGTACATTATTGTTGCACCAAAACATCTACGTTAATGTATTCCAAAGTGGTCACAAAATAATCTCCTCCCCATCTAGCACGCGGTTTACTTCAAGGCCAAAGTGGGAGCCAGGAGCAAGAGGACACATTCAGGGCCACTATAAACCAGAAGACTGCCAACCGCAGGCTCCTGCATCCCACACCGCCCGCGGGACCGCAGCGGGGAGAGGAGAGCTGGGAGGCAGGACGGACACGTAAAAACAAACATGAACGCGAACCCTGTGCGGAGGGGCCCGGGCCCTGGGATGCAGAGGAGAACAGGGGAGCGAGGAGCAAGGAGCACTTGGGCCCTAGGCGACCCCCACACCCACCCGTGGCTTCCCGGAGCTCCTGGAAAAACTTCTGGTTGAATATGAAAGCCACACCACTGATCTCTTCCACTTTGGCTTCCGCTGTTGTGTTCCGGTTGATGAAGTTGGCTGTGATGGCGATGGCCAGTTTGCCGCGGAACTCTTTCCGACGAAACCCTGGAGGGAGAGGTGCCTTTAGAGGCGGCTGTAGCTGGCTTGGGAGGGGGGGACAGGAGGGGCACTGCTGACGGCGGCAGGGACCATAGCAAGGAGGAATCCATGGAAACACTGTAGGGCAGCTCCTCTCCACCGGAAAACAAGGGGTTTACTCACCAAAGAATGCAACAGCTCGGAAAAGAGCACAAAGTCTCCCACACACTAACAAAAAATCTGAAATCTGACCAACTGGAATATTACTCAACACCAGGAATGCCATTTAAAAACAAAAGGGAAGCCACCTTGTTACTAAGCTGAGAGGTTGTCCTGCTGTTCCGCCTGGCAGGACACTGGTCTCTACGCGGGCTCTGAGCAGCATGCCCGCTGGTGACACAGCTCTCAGCCCAGGCTGCAGAGAGCGTCGCACTCCCTCTGCTACCCACCGGGCTGTGCAGCACTGACCAGTACCTTCCAAGGTGTTCCTGCGGCCGTCCCCTCCGATGATCACTTCAAACTCGTACTCCGACACGGGGTGGGTTTTAGGGTGCACCAGGGCCCGCCAGCCTACCCCTGTGGACCGAAGTCAGAGTGCAGGTCAGCGCCCAGACCAGTCCCCACGTCTGAGACGTCCATGACACCCCGGCAGGCAGAGTCCACAGCAAACGCATGGCCCAGAGGCAGGAGCCTCGCGGGAGCGTTCCCGTGCCTCAGTTTTCCGAGATGGGCACCAGTGCCTGCACGCTGAAGGCCATCTCCACGGCCTCTCAAAAGTCCCTGGAAGAAACAGGCCGTGCAGACAGACAGCCCCTCGCAGCCTGTTCTGAAAACAGCTCGCAAGCTGCCCTCATTCTCTGCGCTGGTCTCGTCTGGCCTCCCCTCCCCTCCCCGCTCCGCCGCCCCTACTCACGCTCATTTTCCTGGTCCGCAGGAGGCTGCACGAGTCCTTGGAACTCCACATTGACATGGATTTCAATGCCCAGGATCAACGCGACTTTTAGAAGGATGAGCTGCAGCTGGCGGATACCTGGGGAGACAGAGGACAACACTCATCAGGGCCACTGTTGGGGGGGTGACTGCTGGTGGCCCTGCTCAGGCCCCACCTACTGCCAACGTGGGGCTGATGCAGGCTCTCCAAGTTCTGGGACGGGAGCGTGTTCCAAGCCATGTCCCATAGGCTCTTCATTAAGGGACAGAAACATGCTGGAAAGACACACAGGCCCGCTCTCACCTCTCGGGTGAGATATTTAACTAGAGACTGTGCCCAACAGGAGACGCACCTTTCCACCTTCCCTGATTCAGCCAGAGCTTCAATGACTCAGCAGGACCTGCAACCCTGGGTTGTGACCAGAGGCGGCAGACGTCGTGCACCTACTGTGCGCTTTCCTTCTGGCCTGACCCGAAGGGGTGGCCTGACTCCCTGGGCCTCCAGTGCCCTTTGGTCTCCTCACCTCCCGTCTCCACAGATGCTACGAGGTGAGAAGGGAAAGGCCCAGAGCAAGCTCAATCGTCCCTCAATGTCTCCCCCGACCACCGACTGGTCTACAGCTGCAGAAACTAAGGCTCAAACTGAATGAAAACCTTGCTTGTTATCTCATGAGATTTACTGACTTAATATACAGTGAGGACCTGCCAGGTGCCAGACACACAGCTGCCCCAGAGGCAGACAAAAATCGGACCCCCGTGGCTGAGCCTGCTGCACGTCAGCCGGCAGACCCGCTGAGTGGGCGGCCCGGGTGCTCACCCACAGCTGCTGTCCAGGAGTCCATGCAAACCCTCCTCTAGACCCTCCAGTTGTCCCCCCAGTTCACACAGCCAACCACTTCCGAGTCCCACAAGCAGACTCACACAAGCCCACTCTGGTGCATGTTTTATATTCACAGACAACTGGGGTCTGAGACGCTCTATGAACCAGAGCCCCGCAGAGGGCCAGGGGCTTCCTCCGCCAGGAAGATGCAGCTGTGGCCATGCTGGTAAATTGGCACGGCCTTCACACAGCGAAGGGTTTGGGACACATCTCCAGGAGCTCAGGGAGGTCCCAGCAGACCTTCCCTGGAACCACTGGTGACGATCAGCACACGACCTCAACCTCATAAGGCAGACATGGTCATCCTGCGCACACAGTCACAGAAACAAAACCACATCTGCACTGACTTGGATTTACTTTGAAGCACCCCAGAAAGACAGGCCACACCGAGTGTGGAGAGGGCAAGAGCATGAGAGCCCTGGGGCTGCAGGCCCCACAAGAATCTAGGAATCCCACCGCCAACTCATCAACTGGCCACATACCCAACAAGGTGTCTGCGGCTGCAGCTTCCCCAGGACCGTGTGCCCACAGCACTTTGTTCTCACACCAGCACAGCCTCCTCCACGTCACACGCAAAGAGCTGGCTGAAACGACCAGAGTGTGGTGACGGTCCACACTGGTCACCTACTGCCTGGGCCGGCCAGGGTCCATCCCACCACTGCGCAAGCTGGAGGAGAGCCCGAGGCCTAACTCAGTGACCCTGGAGCTCAACCCTTCCACTCCAGAGCCCTAGTCCTGCCTCCCAGCAGACGTGCTTCTGCACAGCAGATGCTGATGACGCACAGCAGATGCTGATGACGCACAGCAGATGCTGATGACGCACAGCAGACCAGGCAGCTGCAGATGTGTTCCTCAGGAACCAGCCTGGGTCCCCTGCAGAACACACTGCGGGGGTGCGGGAAGGCAGACCTGCAGGACGACCAGTCTCACTTACTGATATGGTCGATGGACCCAGCACAGAACTTGCCGTAGAACTTCTTGGCACCCAAACCGCGCAGATCATGTATGGTGAAGGGCCAGAGGTGCAGGACGTTGTTTCGGGAGAAGGCATCTCGCTTCTCAATCACGACCACCTTTGCTCCCAGCAAGGACAAGTCGATGGCCGTGCGGAGACCACAGGGACCGGCTCCAATGATGAGACACTGAAAAACAGGGCTGCTTCAGGCCAGGTGGCACCCCCTGAGGAGGAGTCTCGTGACCTCATGACCACCATTCCCAAAAGCCCACCTCCACAGGGCTCTTCACTCCACCTCCGTCCCACGGTACCCTTGGGGCCCTGCAACAGCCACACTGGCAGCTGCTGAGAGGAGGGAAGGCCCTCGGCTGTCAGGATGCGTTCACCCTGCGGACTGGCTGCATGTTTAAGGGGGTTGTCATTTCAATAGGTGCCTTGAAAACCACATCTCGTCTCCCGTCCGCTAGGAAGGTCTCTCAGGGAGGCAGGTCTCTGTCCAAGGAGATGGGAGACTGAATATCACACACAGGCCCCGGATGGCTTTCCACTCCAGGGATTTTCAGGAGGCAACTGCCAGGGGCCCGAGTTTTTTGTGCTGACAGTAATCCTAAAAACCTGTCTTTAGACCAAAGTCCAAGAAAACGATCTTGAAAATCTGAAATTTAGAGCAGTATTCAGGGTGAGACTGGACACTTAACTAGTTCACACTGCATGTGAGGAAGAAAAAACAAGGCATGCAATGTTTTTGGCTTTGAACTCCTTTTATCCTTAATAAAAGTCTGCAACTCCCTCATACAAGTCATGCCTCTGAACTTCCCGAATTGTGCTGACGAATATCAAACGAACGACCAAACAGAAACCCAGCAGGGTGGGTGTCAGGGTCCCTACAGGGGCAAATTAGAACTCGGGAAAGAGCGCTGAGGACACTGTTGTGAAGTCATTTGCAACGTTCTTTCCCTGCCAGCCCCGGGAAGGGCAGGGCAGCAGGAAACCACTCTTCCTTCTCCACCTGCTCCCGGACCTCACTCAGGTGCCTGAAACCACAGCCCCGCCCAGGCCCACCTTCTTGAGAACACTGCTTCTGTACACTGTGAAGAAACCAGAAGAAATCACTGTGTTCATAAGGCCCCTGCTTAAGAAAACAGACCTTTGGGATAAGGATGAAAAGCAACCTGAGGCCCCAGGTGGCAGATACTATGTATCCCTCCCTGGTTACTGAGACACCAGTGTCCCTCCCTGGTTACTGAGATACTATGTGTTCCTCCCTGGTTACTGAGCACAGACCGTGACTTGAAGAGGGCAATGTGCCCCGCACCATGGGGCCAAGCTTGTGCAGGATGCTGGCAAGGCCTGGCTGCTGCTTTGCTCACTGACCTGCACCCCCTATCAGTGTGAGATTCAAAGCAGAGGTTCAGCAAAATGAACAAGTTGCCACACTACTTACATTGTCCTTAAACAGTTGAAACCCTGAATGTTCAATATGCGAACACATGAAACACGAATGAATAAAGTCCAGCACCCGCAACAGGCACATGGACGTTTCCCACAGGTAGAAGCCTGACCTACTGAACCAGACCTCAGCTCAACTCAGCCCATCCTCGCCCTACAGACTCTGCCGGCCCCTCCCCCGCTGGTCGCCCCCTCAGGCTGGGGTCCGGGGCCCCAGGCCCACCGCACCTTGGTGTTGCTGCAGGCCCTCCCCTTCCTGTAGTCCTTATGGCTGCCCCGCTTGTCCAGCTTCGCCCACAGGGCTTTGGCTTTCCAGTAGTGGAGCTTGGACTTGAGCCTGTGGTAGAAGGAGCGGTAGTCCTGGGGCTTCACCTCCAGGTGCTCACAGAGGTCCTGGAAGGCCTTCAGGGTCCCCTTGCAGGTGGCAGCCTGCACGAAGCGGTCGAAGAGGGCATGCGCCCGGTTTGCTGCCTCGTCCTTGCTCTCCTCCATGCTCCCCACGCTCGGGCCCCGGCGAGGGGGCGGGGGATGGTGCCGGTCCACCTGATGCCGTCAGAGTAACCTGACAAAATCAGAGAAGGAATAGTCGGCAAATCCAAATCTCTGTCTACAAACACATTCTGGGAGACCACCTTTTCCACGTGGAATTCCTCCGTGCCCAAGTCCTTCACTGGGCAGGGCTGGGCCGCGCCCCTCTGGCACGGCCTGCACAGAGGTGCAGGGAGGGCAGCAAGAGAGGCACGGGGTCTAGGAACACCAAGTCACAGGGAGGGGGGCCCCACCAAAGATGGGGTCTTTCAGGCAGGGAAGACACAGGGACATAGCAAAGGAAGTAAAACAGGAGAGTAAGGGTCAAGGACAACCCCCAGGTTTCCAGGCCACCGAGGACATGGTGGCCCCAGGCCAGTGGTCTGGAACCATAAGTACTCATGGGTGAGGGTAGAAGGGGAGGTCCCTTTAGGACTTCACGTCAGTGCTACACTTGGGGACAGCTCACTGGGCAGGCGGCTGTGACAGAAGCCTGGGGACCCAGCCCCCGATTTGGGCATCCTTCACACACAGGTGGTAGCTGAGCCTAGGACACCCAGTGAGATGGCACAAGGAGAG